>CM057226.1:599256-1113842 GCA_029891385.1 Erythroxylum novogranatense | reverse complement strand
TTTTAACTTGAAAAGAATTTAAGAAGGCGTCATCAATCACAAAAGAGACATCATTATTCAATAGATTTGTCAAATTTTGGTTATTTTAAAAATCTTTGATAAATCTTCTATAAAACCAACATGCCCCAAAAACTTGACTTCCTAACAGGGTAGGTGGAGGCAAATTTGATATCACTTCGGTCTTATCCTTGTCTACCTCAATCCCTCAATTAGAAACAAGATGACCAAGTACTTTCCCTTCTTGCACCATAAAATGACACTTTTTTCAATTTAATACAAGGTCCAGTTCTTCACACATACTCAAAACTTTGCGAGGTTAGATAAACATGAGTCAAATGAAACCCTATATATCGAAAAATCGTCCATAAAGACTTCCATAATTTTCTCAATAAAATTAGAAAAGATTGCCATCATACACCTCTGAAAGGTAGCCGGGGCATTATACAGACCAAACGACATCCTTCGATAAGCAAAGGTACCGTAAGGGCATGTAAATGTCGTTTTTTCTTGATCATTAGGGTGCATAGGAATTTGGAAGAATCCAGAATAACCATCCAAATTCTTGGGTCTAATTTGAGGTCAAACTCATGCTTTCTACAAAAAAACAAGAAAAATAAAAAGTTGGCAAAATGGATGTAAATATGACCTAAATATCCATATGAATTGGACTAAAAAGTTGGCAAAAAATCATTCCTAAGAAATTCATTCCCCATTGTCGTTAATACTTTTAATTTGCCAATTCTGCACTCTTTTCTTAATTAGTTATTCCATAGATTTGTCATATTCATAGTTATTTTGGTTGCATTGAATTGTGTAGCTTGTTTAGAAATTTCTTTGAGTTATTAAAAAATTTACATTGCTTTTAAATTTTTCAAAATTTCATCTAACCCGATTTCAAACCTTTATTAACTATCATAGATTTAAACTTTTCTCATAATCTCTATGAAAACGACTATGTTCTTACTAATTTATTACTCATTTTGACTATCGTGCACTTGTGGTTCACGAACAATAGGTTGTTTTGCAAAGCAGTCCATCTTCAATAGAGAACACGAATCCATATTGGAGTTTTCTTATGTAGCTGAAGGTGAACGAGCTGCTAAGACACCACCTCTGTGAATACTACTACTCTTTTCAACAATAACCAAGAAGATACATATGTAATACTTGATCAACACGGTGCAACAACTACCTAAACGGAAGAATTAAGCAAAAATGAAATTCCACCTACCCCCTTCATTCCTCTAAGTTTGTCAATGGTAAAGGATCCTCTGATTCTTTATTAGGGAGCAAGTGAGATGAAATCAGTGGAAATTTCTAAACTATGGCAAGAAGAAAATCACAAAGGGCAAGGGAGAAGGCCCAAAAACATTTCTATTTAACATGTCTATTTTAACTTGGAATGTTAGATGAATAAATTTCCTTCTAAGCTTTTAGCTTAAAGGTTTTGTTTGGAGAAAAACTTCTCTTAGTTGGGTTGCTTGAAACAAAAATTAGGTTGGCAAACTTAAATAAGTTGAACATTTTGGGATCTCAATGAAACTACTTTCTAATCACAACTATCATGCCTATGGACGAATCATTGTCTATTTTAAATCGATGAGATAAATGTGGACTTCTGGAAGCAAATGAATAGGCCATGCATCTTCACATTTACTTTTGCAAGGTAACATTGATATGAATGTTCAAATCCAATCCATTATCCAACTCCAACGACCAGCACACAAAGTCACAAATGCTTCATAATTTCATTCCAACTTCTCATTCACAATCACAACACGAATGCAATTAATCGGAAAAATTCGAGCGAAAGTGAGAAAATACACCTAAACAAAATTCACAATCGGTGATTGGGTATTATTTCAGATTGGGTCGGGTTAGGATTAGATTTAGGTATTATTCCAGATCCGAGCAATTTGCGTGCGTGGGTGAAAGAGGACACTCGAGACGGAGAACAAATGGTGGTGGTGGTTGTTGGTCGCCGTGGAGGACGGTTGAAGGCTGATGAAGGTCCGGATGAGAATCGATGGTGACGGGTTTGTGTGGTAGAGGAAGATCTGAAGAAGACCGCCGAAGAGGTAGGACATAGGAGCACTTGTCGGAGAGTCACGTGGGTGGAGCTGAGCACCGTCGGGGAGTGAAGAGGACAAGAGTGTGGGTGAGATAGAGAGAGATGAGGTGAATTTGAGAGAGACAAAAAATGTAAAAGGAGGCAGAGGGAGAGGTAGAGGCAGGCAGTTGTTAAGATTATTTTTATTTTGCAAAATGATCCTCAATATTTTTAAATTTACGATACTAGCGGTACTTGCGGTCGGTATCAAAGATGTTAATATCGTTTCGTTTTCAGCCGTACGAATTCCAAAAGCTTGAGCAAAATCGCTCTATTTATTTATTTATTTATAATAATCAATTCAAATAGAATCATAAAGACCGCAGTTTAATGGATAATGTCTATATACAGATGCATATACAAATCATCATATAGGGACAGAACGACTCCAAATAAGCAAACAGCAACCGATGCTTAATTTCACATGTATGACTCCTCGTGGAAGATATATGAACGGGAGGCTTATTAATAAGTAGTAGGAAATGAAAGTTTACTAAAGTTCGTCCCGGCGTCGGGCAATTGAACGAGCCAAAACATTGCCGGCAGGGGCAGGTGCTACGCAGCATTGATGCATACAGATTTCGTCACACATATTAGGGACAGTATCTGTGTCTCCCCAGCCAAATACCTTATCGACCAACGAGACTGCAAATTTTCCAAGGATGTATGATCCTGCAAAGCCACCCACAATTCCGGCCACAACCACAAACACCGGAGACGCCACTGCACCCAACAACCCCGTGGCTAAGGCGGTGGCGGCGAATTCTCCAAGTGTCCCACCGCCAACCACTCCTAGAACCTGAGCAGCATTTTTTGTTGCTGTTTGCAGCTTATTATCAGATGTAAAGACGTCCCACACCGCTATGCCCGCCGTGAAGATAAGCACGGCCATTCCTGTTGCCCCTAGAACCGTTGATACCTGATTCACTGTACTTCTTCCCCTCCCGACTGCCTTGAGGATACTGTAGAACACCTAATACATACATTCATGCAGGTAAAATATTTAACCAAGGTTAATATTTTCTTTTTTTACCTTTTTAATTTGGTAAAAAAAAAGAAAGAAAGAGAAGTTGATGAATAGTCAATAATTACTTGCAGCTTTTGTGCAGCTTTCAGTTTCCTAAACGGCCCTCGAAAGTTAAGTTGGTTCTGATACCTTCAACCATTAATTTGAACAGTCAATGACAAGTGAGCAGCAATGGATTAGCTAATTTGAGTATTGTTTTTATGATCCGCATTATCAACATGATAGACTGAGAGATATATAGTTGTCAAGAGATCAATTACTTATACGTACAGTTCTCATCAAGAGCTGTGTTACATGTATATTACCTTTTGACGAGTTCTCCGAAAGACAAGCCTTTGTCCTTAAGCAATTTGGCGAACTCGCGTGAAACAGGTCTACTTTTCTGCCTGACGGACTCCAACAGGGCGTTCCTGAAAGTGGCTGCTTCTTTGGCCAGGGCTCCGACTTTGCGGGGACGTTTTGGATCCATTTTTTGCAGAATTTGGATGAGATCATTGGCATGCTCTTTGATTTTGTGGAGGTAGTGTCTTCGCAGGCTATAGTTGCTCACGAACTGCACCGCATTGTTCGCAGCACACACCACATACTCGAAAATGTCATTGGCAATGGAAGATAGATCCTTGTCCTTGTCCTCAAACTCTTTCTTTAATTGCCTCACAGAATCCAGAAGGCCCAGTATCGTATTGTAACAAACTTTGGTTTCGCGGATGCAGCTGGAGCGCATGACTTCAGAGTTGCATTTGCAGTGTTTTACTGCCTCTACTTCTTGCTTGTAAACGACCTTAGCAAGCTTCTCAACCTCTTCATCGTTGAGAATAGATGAGTCAGGACCCGCCATTAGGGAGGGAGAGAGGGAGCTCAAGTAGTACTGCATACGTTAAATTAGCATCCATGGACATCCCTTTAAAGACTAGCCAGCCTTTATATGTTTGACAATGCCATATGCTGGATTTTCCATCTTTCTTTTTTCTTTTAATTGGAAAACAAACAAACAAATATGAATATTAAAAAAAAAAGCATGTTTGTTAAACTAGTAATACTGTGCCGTCATTATTTTCTATAGGACCACTATTATCAATTGGTTAAGGGACCAAATTCTCCATGCCATCGTTTTCTAGCTATTGTCAAAATTTTGGAAGGAGAATTTGGCCCCTTAATAAAAAAAAAAGCATAATTTTCAAACTAATAATACTGATAATAGTGGTCCACGCTCTATAATTTGTAGAAACTTGTAAATGAGTTATCTAAACCATTAAAGATAAACGTCAAAGATAGTCTGTTCTTCTCTTTCTGCTCCTGTAGCAATGGACCACTATTTAACTTTGTCTTACGTGTGGATGCTATGTAAATAACCGATGTCCAGCAACATCTGATAATTTGAATCTTCTAGTCTTTTGTTTTGCATGAAGCGATGGTGTTTGTTTTGTGTGTAAGAGAATAGAGACCTAAACGAGTTTTAAATTGCTTCATCGCCTCTACCCTCTGCCCATCACAGAGGATGAAACATGAAAGCATGGGTGTTAACGTTTGCGTGGTTAAGGTTAAGCATTAAATGGATCATAATCTCAACACTAAGAACAGTAGGATAATTTGAAAAATCTTACACACTACAATAAAAGGGTGTTTATTAACGGAATTTACCAATGTAAAACGTTAACTTTCTATTGGTAATGTAATTTTGCGATGGTATTCACCGATGGCAAAAATCGTCACAAAATTAGGTGTCAATAACTTTGTCAATGGAATCTTGTTTCGTCTGAAATATACTTACGGTTACACCAACCGTCGATAAATTTATGATGGAAGGAACCTTCTCCATCAATATGGATACAGACAATTTGTGATAAATCATTGGTGAATGCGTAGTAAAATGTGAACATATGCCGATAGTTGGTCAATAACCGTCGGTAAATTTCACTCAAATTATTTAACGAAACTAAACATCCATTGGTAAACTAAACATTTACAAGCGGTTTACATGGTGGCGGTAAATATGACTTAACTTACCGACAGAGACTTAAGTTCCGTTGATAACGACAATACACATTCTCATCAATTTACCACAATTCCGCCTCAGAAGTATTTTTTAATCTCAACATTAAATTTGATTTGGATAATTTCAATATTATAAATTATCTATGCATAATTTTTGATTTGTTTATATATTTAATTTGTTTAAACAGAAAATTAACTGATCATATAAAGGGAAAAATTTCTTCATTGATAATAAAAACATTAAATTATACATAAATTCAAACCAAACGACTACAACAATCATATTGTCTCGGTGAGCGCGATGGTGCGAGTGCAGAACCCTCTCCTTCAATCGCTCCATGTCATTTTGGAGCTTAGTCATGTACTCCATTATGCATTGCAGAATCGATTTGTCAAGATTTGCACTTGTGCTCTCAAGTTGATTAATACGTTCTCTTTGGATCGCCTACTTGATCTCATTTGTCTTTGGGCGTGAACAAGTGCGAATAAAATATGTTCCCAAATAAGCCTAGCCCAAAGATACTTCCAACATTATCCTTACCACCCTCTGCATCAAAATATGCCTGGCTCTCATCAACGACTTGCTATCCTTGAGATTGTCGTTGAATTGTTTCTTGTATTTGGTCTATTAGGAGCCTATGCTTATATTATAATTAGCAAGTCATAATTAGTAAGAATGAATATTAAAGCAAGAATTTCACATACTTTCAGTTCTCCACACCGTCTGTTGACGAATGTCACACCGTCATGCTTCTTAGTGTGAGCATGCAAAAACAATTGACGAGTATAGGCCTTATGTCCAAAGATTTTTCTGCATAACAATAAATTGTTCTAAGTTAAACTAAAATTTATAAAATTTCGGTTAAGTCTCCTATTTTTATGATATTGCCCTCAGTTGAACAAAGAAAATAACTGACCACAACCATATATGGACCAGACATTTGTACCATGATCATTATCTATAAAACACATGTTTTCATCACAACATGTAGCAAATTCTCCATCCAAAATTTTGACAATAGCTAGAAAACGATGGCATGGAGAATTTGGTCCCTTAACCAAAAAAAAAATGATAATAGTAGTCCCATAGAAAAATGATGTCACAACATTACTAGTTTAATAAACGAGCTTTTTTAAAGGGACCAAATCCTCCATGATAATTATGTAAAGCTTTATTCCCTCGCTTCTTCCGTCTTTAATGCTTATCTTAAATGGTTCATATTACACGTTTACAAGTTTCTATAACTTATATAGCGTGGACCACTATTATCAGTATTATTAGTTTGAAAATTACGCTTTTTGTTATTAAGGGACCAAATTATCCATCCAAAATATTGACAATAGCTAGAAAATGATGGCAAGGAGAATTTGGTCCCTTAACCAAAAAAATAATCTAATAATAGTGGTCCTATAGAAAAACGATGTCACAGCATTACTAGTTTAATAATTGTGCTTTTTTTTAGGGACCAAATCCTCCACGATAATTATGTAAGCTTTATTCCCTCTCTTCTTCTTTCTTTGATGCTTTTCTTCAATAGTTAAATTACACATTCACAAGTTTCTAGAACATATATAGCACGGACCAATATTATCAGTATTATTAGTTTGAAAATTATGCTTCTTTTAATTAAGGGAGCAAATTCTCCATCCAAAATTTTGACAATAGCTAGAAAATGATGGCATGGAGAATTTAGTCCTTTAACTAAAAAATAATATTAACAATAATGGTCCTATAGAAAAATGATGTCACAACATAATCCTCCATGATAATTATGTAAAGCTTTATTCCTCGCTTCTTCTTTCTTTAATGCTTATCTTCATAGTTCAGACACACAATTATAAGTTTCTACAACTTATATAGCGTGTACCACTATTATCGATATTATTAGTATGAAAATTACACTTTTGTTATTAAGGGACCAAATTCTCCATCCAAAATATTGACAATAGCTAGAAAATGATGGCATGGAGAATTTGGTCCCTAACCAAATAATAATAATAATAATAGTGGTCCTATAGGAAAATGATGTCATAGCATTACTAGTTTAATAAATGTGCTTTTTTTAAGGGACCAAATCCTGCATGATAATTATGTAAAGCTTTATTCCCTCACTTCTTCTTTCTTTAATGCTTATCTTCAATGGTTCAGATTACACATTTACAAGTTTCTACAACTTATATAGCGTGGGCCACTATTATAAGTATTATTAGTCTGAAAATTACGCTTTTTGCTGTTAAGGGACAAAATTCTCCATCCAAAATATTGACAATAGCTAGAAAATGATGGCATGGAGAATTTGGTCCCTTAACCAAAAAATAATACTGATAATAGTGGTCCTATAGAAAAATGATGTCACAGAATTACTAGTTTAATAAATGTGCTTTTTTTAAGGGACCAAATCCTCCATGATAATTATTTAAAGCTTTATTCCCTCTCTTCTTCTTTCGATGCTTATCTTGATAGCTCGGATTACACATTCACAAGTTTCTACAACATATATAGCAAGGACCACTATTATCAGTATTATTAGTTTGAAAATTATGCTTTTTTTAATTAAGGGCAAATTCTCCGTCCAAAACTTTGACAATAGCTACAAAATGATGGCATGGAGAATTTGGTCCCTTAACCAAAATAATATTGATAATAGTGGTCCTATAGAAAAATGATGTCACAAACATTATTAGTTTAATAAGCGAGCTTTTTTAAGGGACCAAATCCTCCATGATAATTATGTAAAGCTTTATTCCTCTCTTCTTCATTCTTTAATGCTTATCTTCAATGGTTCAGATTAAACATTTACAAGTTTCTACAACTTATATAGCGTGAACTACTATTATCAAGATTATTAGTTTGAAAATTACACTTTTTGTTATTAAGGGACCAAATTATCCATCCAAAATATTGACAATAGCTAGAAAATCATGGCATGGAGAATTTGGTCCCTAACCAAAAATAATACTAATAATAGTGGTCCTATAGAAAATGATGTCACAAATTACTAGTTTAACAAATGTTCTTTTTTTAAGGGACCAAATGTTGGACCCCGATCTTTCAATGGAAATTAGAAATATGAAAATGAAAATTTGATAAGAGTTTTTATATATGAATGGAGTTATAGATATTTTTGCCTTAAGGAAATTGATGAGAAAAGATTTGTTTGATTGGATAACTTTGGGTTTCAAATAGATTTGTATGGATTATGAAAGTTCAAGTGGATTGAAATGGAAGTTGAAATTAAGAAATAGAAAGTGAAAGTGTAAAATTTTGAAGAAATTAGAAAGCAAAGACAATTTGGTTGGTTATGCATGTGGTGTTTTAAGTTAGATTATTGCAAGAATAAGATTTCAGTCATATGTGGAGAATGATGGAGTTTTGTATCTTTTGTACTTGGACTTGAATACTGATGTTGTAATATGGCTTGGAATGCCATTTAATTTTATAAACATTTATCTTATGATGTTAATGAGATCTGGATTTATATATGGATATGAAAGATCAATTATGTATGAATATAAATTGTGTATAGATTTGTGTGTATTGTGTTTGAGAGAAATTAGTTGAAGAGTTTGTGGTGATGTGTTGATATGTGAAGTTGATGTGTTGGAATGGTGTTAGAAACTTCAATGGAAAATCTGTACTGATCTAGATATATTTGGCCAAAGTGGTCTTAATGAAAGTTGTAGTTCATGTTTCCAGCTTTCTAACGTCATAAAGTATGCAATTTTTCGATATCGGGGCAAGAAGTTATGATAAATTGAAGTTTGGATATTGCTTAGGTGATTGCTAAGCGGTAAACTTTGATTGAAAAATTGACTTATCTAGAGGGTGAAGTTACTTTGGAGTTCTTTATGAACATTGTAGAGGTTGTTTTATCTTTCCATTGATATAAAGCATGAAAATATTGGACAAGAGAGTAGAAAGAGTGATCTTGGTATGAGTTGTGATAAGGAAAGACTTGGAGACAAGATTGGTAGTGATCTGAAAAATGTTCACTGAATATGTTTCAGTATTTTAGCTATAACGTTTTCTCTAGTAATCCAAACGAGATGATTCTTAATTTAGATTAAACTAGAGATATATGGCTACATTTTGTAAGAAGATATCGAATCTCAATTATGTGCCTAAGAGTCTCAAATATTGTCATGAAGTTAAGAATTGGGTGCAGTGTTGGTGCAGGTATGAAAGTCTTATCTTCTGATTTTAGGGGCAATTCTGGGATTGTTAAAGATAGATTTTGGAAAAATTTCCTTCTGGAAAGTTGTAGATTTTTCTCTTAGCTTTCCAACGAAATAAACCGTGTCTAATTTGGAGTTACGAGTGAAAGTTATGATCTTTCTAAGTGGGGATGTTACGGAGAAAGGGTCGGAATGAAGTTAGTCTTCATTTTTATGCGTGATGACATCATCTTAAATCTGTGATGGCGTCATCACAGCAATTTTTTTTTCTGTCTTGGCGTCATCATAGGCAATTTTAACGTCTGTCTTGACATCATCATCCGCTTTTGTGTTTTTGACCTCTTCCTTCTTTTGGCCATAACTTTTGTGTAGACCTCGATTGAGTCGATTTTTGAAGCGTTAGATTCCTAAGACATTTTTCTATCTTTTCATACTATATAGATCAGTTTTGGAATTAAATGGAGAAAGATAGCTCAGATTTTCGTGAACTGATGGGTTATAAAAGTTTGGACAGTGTTCAGTATTTTAGAGATATCTCGATAGGTAGAACTCCGATCGATTTGATTCTTTTTGCAAATGAAAATAGAGACATGAGGCTAAAAATGTTATGAAGGAGCCGATTGACAATGTAGCCTCTAAGACTTCCAAATTCGGGTTGGAAGTTAGGTGTAGTGTTCAGCCTCGGGTCTGAAAAATAGACTTTAGTATTTTGGAGATATCTTGAGCTATAGAGCTCGGATCGATCCGATTCTTGAAGAATTGGATTCGTAAGACATAGAGGAACATTTCTCTAGAAGAAAGTTTTGTCAAATGGCTTCATTTACCTGATCGAAATAATAAGACAAGATGTCAGTTTTAAAGACCAATGAAGGGCAATTTTGGAAGTTTACTTAAAGGGTTAACTTTATAGGCTTAAATGGAGGGGCTTATGGGTCATTCTTTATTCATTAATTGACCTGGCACTATAAAAGCAAGGGGGCTGTAGTTGTTTGGAGGAGAATCACGATTATTGCCCAAAAGACTTAAAAGAAATAAGAGAAAGAAGAGAGAAGGAGAAACACTTTCGGATGAGAGAAAATGAAAGAGAAAGAGAGGAAAGCATAAGGTTTTCGATTTTGGGAGATCTCAAGGGATTTTGAGTTGTTTCAAGGGAAAAAGGATGGAAGATGATGAAAGCTTTTTTCCAAACCAAGATGCATCCGAAAATGGTGAAGGATGAGGTGAAGTTAAATTGGAAGAAAGAAGGAATCAATGGACAATTGGAGCAAGGAACAAGTTTCTAAAGATCGATTTGAGGTGGTACCTGTTTATAATAAAATTTATAAACCACTAATTCTTTCTTTAAATAAAGAGATTTTCTAATTTCAATTGCATCGTAAATGTTGCACCATTATGTGAATGATTTGAAAAATCATTATTGATTCCATACATAAGCGTTTGATGAAATGCAAAATACATTTGTGTTATGCCTCGAAAGATTCCATGGCATTTCGATATTTGGAAAAGAGCATTCGATAAAGTGATTGAGCATGAGTATGTGCTTTTATTTGGGTGAGAGAGAGCGTTGTGTTAGTCACGTGCGCCGACGTTTAAGCTCGCTCCCTACGCCCGTTAGAGGTCACGAGATCCTCGAGAAATCGGACTCGTTGTGTTTATTTATAAACTTCGTTTATTCGTTGTGTTCCACGAAACTCTCGAGCCATGTGTTGTGCATTGCATATGTTAATTGCCATTGCATCTATGAATTGCCGAGTTGATACATTCATGTTTTATAAATTTATGGGTTTATGGCTAAAAGCCTAAAAATCATATGTTTTGCAAATGGCGATTTTAGCTACAACGAAAAGTACTTTTGAAAATGTGCTTTACTTGATTTCAAAGAAATATTTTCCAAGACCAGAAAAGAAAAGAATTTCAAGGATTTTGCTTATATATATTCGTTATAAACTGTTACCCACGGGTCAGAAGCTCACCCCCCTTCATTCCCATCCACAGTGATGAGAAGAAGATCGGTGAAAGAAAATGAAGATTCATTTACATGTTTTATTGTATTATTGTTAAGTGAGATGGTTCTTTGAGAAGTCCGGAATTGTTGTGTATTGTGTACTTTGGTTTAGGGTTATGGGTAATGTATAAGGCTTGAAAATGCCACTATGATTTGTATAAAGCTTTTATTTATGAAATGGTGTATAAATCGTAATTGTATTTATGAAGTTTGGATGAGGCTATTGAGTTATGGTATTGCACATGGGTATGTTATATAACTTGTGTATGTTCAACTGAGATATAAGCATGATTTGTATATGGAGAAATGTGAATAAACGGGTATTGGACGTTGGATAGTGCGATTGTATGTGAATGTTATTGAATTGAGGATATTGAAGTCACTTGCAAGAGATGGAATGAAAATGAAAGAAAAAAAATGTACACGGATTGGATTAGTTTTGACTGATAGTCTTAAGGTTTCCAACGCAAACGCTTTCTTTGATACTTGTTCACGGATGTCGGCTCTGTTTTGTTATGTATCAGAAATTGGTTTCTATTCGATTTGCTTTCGATTCGTTAATGATTTGTTTCGCTTTGTTTCGATTGGGATCCGGTTCCCGGATTGGGTCCCAACACCAAATCCTCCATGATAACTATGTAAAGCTTTATTCCCTCTCTTCATCTATCTTTGATGCTTATCTTCAAGAGTTCGGATTACACATTCACAGGTTTCTACAACATATATAGCATGGACCACTATTATCAGTATTATTAGTTTGAAAATTATACTTTTTTTTAATTAAGGGAGCAAATTCTCCACCCAAAATTTTGACAATAGCTAGAAAATGAGGGCATGGAAAATTTGGTATCTTAACCAAAAAAATAACATTGATAATAGTGGCCCTATACAAAAATGATGTCACAACATTACATGTTTAATAAACGAGCTTTTTTTAAGGGACCAAATCCTCCATGATAATTATGTAAATCTTTATTCCCTCGCTTATTCTTTCTTTAATGCTTATCATCAATGGTTCAGATTACAAATTTACAAGTTTCTACAACATATATAGCGTGGACCACTATTATCAGTGTGGACCACTATTATCAGTATTATTAGTCTGAAAATTACGTTTTTTTGTTATTAAGGGAACAAATTCTCCATGATAATTATTTAAAGCTTTATTCCATATCTTCTTCTTTCTTCGATGCTTATCTTCAATAGTTCAGATTACACATTCACAAGTTTCTACAATATATATAAGCATGAACCACTATTATCAAGATTATTAGTTTGAAAATTATGCTTTTGTTAATTAAGGAGCAAATTCTCCATCCAAAATTTTGATAATAGCTAGAAAATGATGGCATGGAGAATTTGGTCCCTAACCAAAAATAATATTGATAATAGTGGTCTATAGAAAAATGATGGCACAAAGAACTAGTTTAATAAACGAGTTTTTTCAAGGACCAAATCCTCCATGATAATTATGTAAAGCTTTATTCCTCGCTTCTTCTTTCTTTAATGCTTATCTTCAATGGTTCGATTACATTTACAAGTTTCTACAACTTATATAACGTGGACCACTATTATCAGTATTATTAGTTTGAAAATTACGCTTTTTGTTATTAAGGGACCAAATTCTCCATCCAAAATATTGACAATAGCTAGAAAATGATGGCATGAAGAATTTGGTCCCTTAACCACAAAATAATACCGATAATAGTGGTCCTATAGAAAATGATGTCACAAAGATTACTAGTTTAATAAATATGCTTTTTTCGTGGACCAAATCCTCCATGATAATTGTGTAAAGCTTAGTTACCTCTCTTCTTCTTTCTTGGATGCTTATCTTCAATAGTTCATATTACATTCACAAGTTTCTACAACATATATAGCACGGACCACTATTATCAAGATTATAAGTTTGAAAATTATGTTTTTTAATTAAGGAGCAAATTCTCCATCCAATATTTTGACAATAGCTAGAAATTGATGACATGGAGAATTTGGTCCCTTATCCAAAAAATAATATTGATAATAGTGTTCCTATAGAAAAATGATCGCACAGCATTACTAGTTTAATAAACGAGCTATTTTTAAGGGACCAAATCCTCCATGATAATTATGTAAAGCTTTATTCCCTCGCATCTTCTTTCTTTAATGCTTATCTTCAATGGTTCAGATTACACATTTACAAGTTTCTACAACTTTTATAGCGTGGACCACTATTATCAGTATTATTAGTCTGAAAATTACGCTTTTTGTTATTAAGGGACCAAATTTTCCATCCAAAATATTGACAATAGCTAGAAAATGATGGCGTGGAGAATTTGGTCCTTAACCAAAAATAATATTGATAATAGTTGTCTATAGAAAATGATGGCACAACATTACTAGTTTAATAAGCGAGCATTTTTAAGGGACCAATCATCCATGATAATTATGTAAAGTTTTATTCCTCGCTTCTTCTTTTTTAATGCTTATCTTCAATGGTTCAGATTACACATTAACAAGTTTTACATCTTATATTAAGTGGACCACTATTATTGATTGCGTGTCAAACCAACAAAATAAATTCTACTACTGAACACTTAAGCGAGTAAAGTGGTGAATAGGTCGAACCACGAGAACATTGAAGTAATTATTTATTTGTGCGAAATCAAAATTAAAAAAATAAAATATAAATATAAAGAGAGTTGATTTGGGAATGATTAATTTTAAAACACGAAATCAAGCAGGAAGAAATTAAAAATAAGATTGAAAATAATATGAATAAAATCCTAGCCAAGGTACTCTCCCTTTGATACCATAATTCGATCATAGACTCAAAATATAAATTTCGATTCATTCCTATGGACAAAGTTATAGCATACCGTGAACAACACAAATCTACCAATCCATTCGTAATTATTCGATAACCCCGAGTAAAACTCCGCAGATTATTACTTTAACCAATTAGACTATTCTCGAGTAAAGCTCCACAGAATATAATCTATGGCGTGGTGAGCTCTAATGGACCCTCGTCTTAACCAACAGAATCGGAAAAGCGCAATCTATTTAGACTAAATTATTTAATCTCATTAATTTTTAATTGAAATTAATTAAGCCACTCGATAGATAGCAATCACAGATTAACTATTCTATTCTACTATTTATCATCAAGTCGATCAATTAACAGGCCTCATTAATCAACAAACTCAACAATAATAAATCGATTAAGCGCAGATATTAAATAAACATAAGAAATAATCGAAAACAATTAAACCATAGGAGTCTCACGAACTACATGCATCAAATGTAAAGTACCTTGTCTAGATTTAAAAATTAGCCACACATAATACTAATCTCTAACTAATAAACTGAAATTGATAAATTAAAATTAAAAATAAACCTTCACCGAAAACTGCTGCCCCCTTGTGCGTGTTTGTCCTTATTGACATTGCCTTCACCTGGGTCCCTTTCCCACGATTCTTGTCGACGTTATGGTGCTCCTTCGTGTGTCTACTTTTGGTTGCTCCTTTATGGCTTGTTTCTCCACTTGTGCCCGTTGATTGACAAGACCAATAAGGGTCAACATCAAAAACAAACCTTGCTCTCCTTATGCTTCTGCCTTCAAGATGCCACGTCTCTTGCTGATTTATTTACTCCCATTTAATTAGCCTCCTTAGTTGCTGCGTGTTCTCATGCGTGGATGCCCTTTGATTGCTTGATTTTATCTGTTGATCATTTGTTGCCTCTTGGTCACGCCCCTTGTGTTGTAGTGTGATTTGACAATTAAATATGCTCCTCACCTAAGCACAATAGTCACGCCTCTTGCATTTGCTTTTAATTATGATTTTATTCCTTCACTCCTCTAATTGAGCGCGCCTGTATATGTTAAGTCTCACTTTTTAATTTCTTTGCGTCAAGTCCTCATTTAATTTGCTCTTTTAAAAGCTGAAAAACAAGATAAATTTCAACCTATTATGGACTTTTTGTATTTTATGTATCTAAAGCTCTAATAATTATAAAACATGATGAAAAGGCCATAGATATCCATAAAACACATGCAAGATGCTAAATATAAGGTTCTAAAAATACATAAAATATGATTGTATCAAAATCCCCCACACTTAGCTCTTGCTCGTCCTCGAGGAAGGTCAAAAACATAAATTTTGAAAGCCTAAGAAAACTGAGAATAAAAAAACTAAGTATGGATGCAAAAACAAAAAGAAATAAATATGCAAATGCAAGCGACATTTTCTTAAGTGCCAGTTTTTCTCACAACCTCCCAACAACATCAAAGATATACAAGGGTTATAAACAAGAAGGAACCCGTGACATTTAATCCATAAGAATAATGAACTCACTTTAAATGTAAGAGCCAAGCAAGATTGCACAATATACTTGGAGGAAATCTACACCATGACAAAATAATAGGCCCTCTCATTGTCATACACTCCAACACTCAAGTGTTTATGGCTCAAATGTGTTTTAACTCTCATAAATTCAAACAATACAATGCTCTACCATAGGCTTGCTCTTAATCTTGAATACACTACTAAGTATTACATGCACAACATAAATCAAAAGGTCTTAAAAAGGATGCAACTTGGTCAAGTTAGGGGTAAGGTAAAGAAAGGTAAGAAAAGGCTAAGATCGAGTGAGTAGAGCATAACAGTAATCAATAATACATATATGCATCCTCGCATATAATCAAACAATTAAGCACATTTCTCTCTCTTTTTTTTTCTTTGAACTTTCATTCCCCAAACATTTATCAATTAAGCACATGGGGAATCCTTTTCTTTATTTTCTCTTCTTGGCCTCAAACTTTTTCTTCTTCTTTCTTCTTCTTTTTTTTTCTTTTGTTTTCGATTCCTTGCCCATTGACAACAAGTAGAATACAAGTCATATACCACTGATGTAGCACCCCACTCCCGCGAGACCCGAACCCGACATCGACGGTGATATCTGAGCCCGTGACCCGCGAGGGTGGTATGCTAGAGCAGTCAAAACAATTCAAAAACTTGGTAATGCATTTTTCTTTTGGAAAATAATCGAGTGCGCGTAAATCGGTAAACAATTTGGGCCCGCAATATGAAACATTTTCAATCAAATACTATTTCAGTACTCAAATCAGTTCATATACATATAATCATAGCCAAATTGGGCCCAATACAATAAGAGTATTTATCTGCGAAAATACAAATTTACACATATAAATCGAATGACTCAAATGCGCATATGAAACCGATCCCGACTTCGCACTCATCACTCTTGCAAGACTCATACTCCCGCTTGTCTAACGGGTACTCTTGAATCCTCGAAAATAATTGCAATATTGGGTGAGTTTATAACTTAATGAGAAACCATCATCGATGGTTCACTCAATTCATGCATATACAATCAATTACCAAATATCACTTACGATCACATATCTCAAATGTAGGGCGTTTCGCCTTCCACACAATTCGCAACCAATCATTCATATATATATGATGCACATGTGACACTTTCCAATTTATTACTGTAACATCCCGTCCCCGATGGGAAGGGTAAATTGGTAAATTGGAAAAGGCTAGGTTGTTGCATTGCATATTTGAAATGTAATCATTCATTTGGCCACTAATTGTAGAGGACTGAGTCTTTTAGCACATGCACATGTAGGGACATGCATTCATGACATTTTCCCGGCTTTTAATTGTGATACTGATATGAATTGTGAAATTGGAGATAATTAGATTTGATTATGATTTATTGGGAATTTTGGAAATAATTAAGCTTGTATAGTTGAATTGGAAATGTTTTAGAGTGATCGTCAATTGATAGTGACCCTTAGGAATTTTTCTGGAAATCGGGAGAAAGAGTCCGAAACCGGAAATTTTTCGAGTGGCGAACTGAATGATTGTATAGGACCGAAATGACGGTCAAATGGCTATGGAAAATTAGTCACATGATTCTAGAAATTAACATGTCGAGCCATTGAAATTTGGAGACAAATTAGACTGAAAATGATTATGAAAAGAGAAAGAGATCTACTTGTATTGTGAGGAAAAGACCGGAGGTTTATTTGTTTATCCTTTAAATAGCTTAGATTTTTAAATGTTGGAGAAAAGAAATCCTTCTCTCCCTAGGGGGCGCACGTTCCTCCTCCACTGATCGATCTTTCTTCTTCCTTTGAGATTTTGTTTGCTTGTTCCTCCTTGTGCAAAGCCTTGCTTGATGCTTAAGGAAAATGATGTTTTGTGTGATTTTTGGGAGCAAACCGTGGATGCTAGAGGAAAGGGAAAAGTTAGAGGAATTTCGAGATTTATGGAATTGAGGCTCAATCGGTGAGTATATGGTTTTAATGTTGTTTTTAATGTTGCTTGATGCATTTATGGCATTTATATGGTGATTGGGTGGTTATGGGTGAGTTATGGAAGTTTTAGAGTGAGAAATGGCGGAAAATCGATCGGAGAAGATTTAACCAGTGGTCGTGACGTCATGACGATGCGTCGCCATGACGTGGGTGAGCGTCGCGACGAGTAACCATTTAGATGTCGCGACGAGCCTAGCTGGACGTCGTGGCCAGTGTCCTCACGTCGCGGCGAGGATGGTTTTTCTGAATTGATTGGGTTTAGTTTTTAAGGCATAACTTATGGTGTAGACCTCAAATTGAGGTGATTCTTGATTCATTATGAACAAGGGAAAGAGGTCTACAATTAAGGAAAAAAAGAAGAAGAAAGTATTGAATGAAATTTGAGAATAGGTTCTATTGCAACCTAGGGGTTGTTTATGGATAATTGAGATATAATTGCGCGATTCTGAATTTAAGGAAATGCTATTGAGAGTTTTGGGAACTGAATATAAAGTGTGAATTTTGATATAGAGAATAGTGACAGTGAAATTGAGATCTTTCTTGAGAATATCCGAGTGGATATGACGTGATTAATTATTCGGATATTAGAAGTGAAAATTGGGAAATAGTCTTTTGAGGGTCATGAATAGGCATTGACGTCTTTTATTTACTTACATGTGCATCATCAAATTGTTTTGACTGTGCATTTAATGAATGACTATTTGATTGTTATAGAGGCATCGTTGGATCGTTATTCCACGGACAGTGCTGGAGCTTCCAGGCAACAGCTAGGAAGTTTAGGTGAGTAACCTAGTTGGTTCCTCAATCTTTGCTTTGTTAAATGCTTTAAATGAACTGTGTGACCTAAATGAATATTGTTGTATGGGGTGTGTCATTATGAAATTGTGAACGCATGCTAGGCATGATTAGAAATTGGTAAATTAACAGTTGTGACTGGAGCAAATTCTGATCGGAGCTATAAGCTCAACCATTGTGAAAAGGGAATAGTGCATACCCAGAGGACTCTCCTATCCCTAATGCGCGTGGGCAGTAGTGCATACCCAGAGGGCTCTCCTACCCCAAAACGCGATTGCTTAATGTGCCCAAAATGGGATATTACTGACGCCCAGTCACAACACTAAAATGAAATGGAAATCATCATGCATTCAGTATGTGATTGTGCTGTGAATTTGAAATGGGTTGAATGCAAATGCGTGATAATTGTTTAGTAAATTTATGATTACCATTCAAAACGTGCTATTGTGTTGATTTGTACGCAATTTTGCGTAATGCATGAGTTGAGTGAACCATCGGTGATGGTTTCTCACTGAGTTCGCAAACTCACCCAACATTGCAAATATTTTTCTGGGATTGAAGAGTACCCCGTTGGGAACGAGAGTATGTCTACCGCTTGCAAGTCGAGTTCGAGTCGGGATCGGTTCACGCCCTGCATTAGTGCTATTCTGCTTTGTATAAGATTTGTATTTCGCAATTTACGCAAAATAGTACCGCTATTAGAGGCCCAGATTGATAAATGTTGCATTGAAATGTGATTTACGAATTTATGTGTTGATTGAAATGTTTTTGTGTAAGATTGGGCCCAAGTTGTTTATTGATTTCCGCACATGTGAGTGTTTTCAACGAAATAAAAATGTCATACGGAGTGTTTGAACGGTTTTGACTGCTCTAGCATAGCACCCTCGTAAGGCATGAGCTCGGATATCATCATCGATATTGGGTTCGGGTCTTGCGGGAGTGGGATGTTACATTTGTGGTATCAGAGCCCAAAAGTACGATTGTACATGGGCATTCTGAAATTTGTGTCAGGTTACATGCATTCAAGTCATGTTATGGCGATAAAGGACAACCGATCCCTGGGCCTAGCATATGAGTCACATGTATGAGCCTGTACCAATTGTTTAAGTGATTAGAAATAGTGAGGAAAATGGAGATATGTTTGAATGTGCTAAGTGGAAGTTGTGGATATCGAGACTTAAGAAAAAGCGTATGATTCGATTTGACAAATAGAGATTTAGTATATTGTTATTGGTGGATATATAATATGAACTGCAACATCGGAGTTATATTGGAGTATATCCTTGATCGTGGGATAGATATGAATACATCTAGCTGTGGATTGATAGAGGAAATATAAAGATATGTTAGAAATGGCAAGATTGAAAGTGTATAAGCAAAGTGGGTGAGAATAAAATGTTTTATGGTTTAGGGAGGCTACGATTGAGTTTGATTATTAGGATGAGAGTTTATGAATACGGATTTATGCTTTGGAGTCAGAAGATATTAGTGGGAAGTCAAGAATGATTGTATATCTATGATAATGGTTTGAGTGGGAAAATACGTGGGTATGATACAATGAAGAAAAGATTGAAATGTAAGACAATTAAATTGGTAGATGAAAAAGTTTTCAAGGTTTAATTGAGTTGCCTGAGAAAGCACACCTGATAATGGGAATACACTATGACCAGTGAAAGTATTAAGGTTATATGTATCATAAGTGTGGAAATGATATTTGAAGTCATCGGTGAGTTAGTGGATTATTGCCAGTCATAGTTTGTAGTTTAAAGCTCAGTATGAGTCAGAATAAGAAATGAAAGTGTTTATAGTGATCAATTGGAAATGAAATGAAATTGTTATATGTTAAAGACATGATCATAGCATAATCCTCAGGAGCGAGGACAGGTGCAAAAAGGGAGAGTGTTATCAAAAAGAAAATGAGATCAAGGTATCATTAGTGTAAGTGACTGATTGGTGAGTTGTCTTATATCTGTCCCTCGATAAGATGAAATGATTTTGATGGTATTTACTTCATCGAATTTTATTGAAAATGATGTCCCGATTTATATGAATTGAGGCATAATTGATCTTTATGGAAATTGATTTCTTAAGGCGTTGAGAATGGCCGACAAGAAATGTGATAATCTGCTGATGAATAGAAATTTCAAGATCGGTATCGATGAAAGTAGTGAGAATTTTCTTTAAAGAGGAGTTTTCTACTTGGATTAAGTCGATCGATGATTCAATTGAACGAAATATCAATGAAAGGACAAATTGGAGATAAGTTTGAGATGAACGAAAGGTTATTATTGAAGTCCTAATCTAGCGGGGACTCAAGCATAAATGATAGAATCTGCTATTGAGAAGGTATGTACTATGTTAGTGTAAAGAATCTGACTGTGTAATAGGATTATTGAACAGTAAAGAGACATCAGTCGTGATTATAAGGAGAATATTGATTTACGAATATTTTGTGTAAAATGTTTGGAAAGTGTAAAGTTAATTTGATGAATATGTTACTAACCAGGTTGTAAAGATAGCAATGAATTGAACTATGTGGAGAAATTTGTGTAAAGGAATATGTGTTAGAATATGTTATGATGAAACTGAGAAAGTATAAGAAAATTTTTCCTCATCGAGAAATTCGATTTTTAAAGAGTTAGGAAAGTTAATCAAGGGTATATGAAATTTATTTGCTACCGAAGAGTAAAGTGTTTCAATTGTATTTAGATTGGAAAGTGATTATGATCATTAATGATACATCAAATGCATTTGGAGAGTGAAGAAAAATAGTTGGCATAAGTGAAGAAATTTCATATCATGAAAGCTTCAACAAAGTGAATCTAAGTTTGATCAAACAATTGTGGATGAACTAGTATTCAAACATGGCTTTGGGAGACTTAATGATTTTCGAGGTAACGATAAAATGTGAAATTGTAAAGGATATATATATATATATATATATATATATATATATATATATATATATATATATATATATATATATATATATATATATATATATATATATATATATATAGGATTTGGAGTTATTTAGAACTAGCTGTATGCTGGATACGTCCAGAAGTTGTTAAAGATTTTCTGGTCTTAGCTAATTGATAGAATTGATTGAGGAAGAACGTGTGATTTATATGACTGATGATTGTAAAAAGAGACATGTGAGATATCTATAATTCGAGTTTTGATGGTAGTACTTTAAATTGGAAATCTTGCAATATTTAACGACATGTCCCAGTAAAGGTTTTGATGCAACCTATTGAAATAGGGTAAAGAGGTTTGATATGCAAAGGATAAGTATAATTTCATGGGCTGCAGGATTGATGACTTGAAATTTGCTATTCCGTATTGCTTTGGAAGTTTGGGGATTTTATTCAGATCAAATATTTGTGGATATATCTATGGATATGCAAATCGATAATTGATGATGATTGAGGTATTTCAGAAATTGAAAGAATTGAAAAGGATTATGTGCTCGAGTGTTTGAAATTAAGTTAGTGATGCAATTTGATGGATTACACGTAAAAGTTAATGATGTAATGATTACAATGTGGGCGATAAGGTTATGAAACCTAGTGTAATTCGGAAAGCAATCTGTCGAGTGAACCGAGGTAAAAAGAAAGTATTATTAGTAAGTGGAATTCTAAATCATGTGTGTATAAACAGGAATGGCAAACCCCAATCGTGGATTTAGAATTTGCGGACCTTATCGAGGAATTGAAAATGGATTCAACTTTTGAGAAGATGATACTTGTGATTGGACTATGAAGTATTGGTAATACCCGCCAAATGAACTGTTCGTGAAAATGCAAGGAACAATCGAAACGTTATGTTCTAGTAAGAGTGCTTTAATATGAAATCAAATGAGAATTTGTGTGATTAACTAATAGACTTGACTGCTAGAGACCATTGTGAAACGATATTTTCAAGTTCATAGGATATGAGATTGATGTATAACCCGATTTATCAGGGTATATCAATTGGTTTCTTGGTGATATCATTCGATAGTCGAAGGCATAATTGACTCGAGATAATATTGATTAGTAAAATGAATCAGTAATAGGTTAAATGATCCAAAGCCAAATTAATTATTATCGAGGTTATTAGAATCTCATGAGATTAGTGTGTTAACACCGAGAGGTGTAATCTAATAAGCGATAAATGAAATGTTTCAAGTGTATAATCTCGCCAAGACACCCTTGATGGAGATACGTAAAATTTGAAGAAACTAAATTAGCTATAAGTGGCCTCAATATGACAAAGTTGTGAATAGAACTATAGCTTGGAAAGCCAATTGAGAACTTGGAAGTTGATTCGGTTCTGAGTGTTGCATGGATGTAATTAGAAAATATTGTTATGACTTGATATACGTCTATTAATACCGAAAGTGAAGAATTACGAGTAATCATGAGGAAACAGATTATGATAGTGAAAATTTGAAAAGATAAAAGAGTGATAGATTGTATTAATTTCAGTTAATTGGCGAAATTTGGTGGTAGTAGCAATAAGCGTGAAACAAGATATAAGTGATCGAAATAATTTTCCCCGCCTTTCGACATCAGATATGAAATTTCGAGGACTAAATTTTTGTTAGAAGGGAGAATTGTAATATCTCGTCCTCGATGGGAAGGGTAAATTGGTAAATTGGGACAGGCTAGGTTGTTGCATTGCATATTTGAAATGTAATCATTCATTTGGCCTCTAATTGTAGAGGATTGAGTCTTTAGCACATGCACATGTAGATACATGCATTCATGACATTTTCCCGGCTTTTAATTGTGATACTGATATGAATTGTGAAATTGGAGATAATTAGATTTGATTATGATTTATCGGGAATTTTGGAAATATTTGGGCTTGTATAGTTGAATTGGAAATGTTTTAGAGTGACCACAATTGATAGTGACCCTTAGAATTTTTCTCGAAATCGGGAGAAACAATCAGAACCGGAAATTTTTTGAGTGGCGAACTGAATGATTGTATAGGACCGAAATGATGGTCAAATTGCTATGGAAAATTAGTCACATGATTCTAGAAATTAACATGTCGAGCCATTGAAATTTGGAGACAAATTGGACTGAAAATGATTGTGAAAAGAGAAAGAGATCTACTTGTATTGTGAGGAAAAGACCGGAGGTTTATTTGTTTATCCTTTAAATAGCTTAGATTTTTAAATGTTGGAGAAAAGAAATCCTTCTCTCCCTAGGGGGCGCACGTTCCTCCTCCACTGATCGATCTTTCTTCTTCCTTTGAGATTTTGTTTGCTTGTTCCTCCTTGTGCAAAGCCTTGCTTGATGCTTAAGGAAAATGATGTTTTGTGTGATTTTTGGGAGCAAACCGTGGATGCTAGAGGAAAGGGAAAAAGTTAGAGAAATTTCAAAGATTTGCAGAATTGAGGCTCAATCGGTGAGTATATGGTTTTAATGTTGTTTTTTAATGTTGCTTGATGCATTCATGGCATTTATATGGTGATTGGGGTGGTTATGGGTGAGTTATGGAAGTTTTTAGAGTGAGAAATGGCGGAAAAATCGATCGGAGAACACGAATCAGTATTCGACGTCATGATTTAACGACGCCACGACGCAGTGTAGACGCCGCGACGAGCGGGACGTCGTGATGAGTAACCATTTAGACGTCGCGACGAGCGGAAATTGATACGTCGCGACGAGCCTAGCTGGACGCCGTGGCGAGTGTCCTTACATCGCAGCGAGGATGGTTTTTCTGAATTGATTGGGTTTAGTTTTTAAGGCATAACTTATGGTATAGACCTCTAATTGAGGTGATTCTTGATTCATTATGAACTAGGGAAAGAGGTCTACAATTAAGGAAAAAAAGAAGAAGAAAGTATTGAATGAAATTTGAGAATAGGTTCTATTGCAACCTAGGGGTTGTTTATGGATAATTGAGATATAATTGTGCGATTCTGAATTTAAGGAAATGCTATTGAGAGTTTTGGGAACTGAGTATAAAGTGTGAATTTTGATATAGAGAATAGTGACACTGAAATTGAGATCTTTCTTGAGAATATCCGAGTGGATATGACGTGATTAATTGATTGGATATTAGAAGTGAAAATTGGGAAATAAGGTTGGAGGGTCATGAATAGGCATTGTACGCCTTTTATTTACTTACATGTGCATCATCAAATTATTTTGACTGTGCATTTAATGAATGACTATTTGATTGTTATAGAGGCACCGTTGAATCGTTATTCCACGGACAGTGCTGGAGCTTCCAGGCAACAACTAGGAAGTTCAGGTGAGTAACCTAGTTGGTTCCTCAATCTCTTTGTTAAATGCTTTAAATGAACTGTGACCTAAATGAATATTCTTTATATGGGGTGTGTCATTGTGAAATTGTGAACGCATGCTAGGCATGATCAGAAATTGGTAAATTAACAGTTGTGACTGGAGTAAATTCTGATCAGAGTTATAAGCTCAACCATTGTGAAAAGGGAATAGTGCATACCCAGAGGGCTCTGCTATCCCTAATGCGCATGGGCAGTAGTGCATACCCAGAGGGCTCTCCTACCCCTAAAATGTGATTTCTGTTTAATGTGCCCAGAAATGGGATAATACTGACGTTCAGTCACAACACTAAAAATGAAATGGAAATCATCATGCATTCAGTATGTGATTGTGCTGTGAATTTGAAATAGGTTGAATGCAAATGCGTGATAATTGTTTAGTAAATTTATGATTGCCATTCTGAACGTGCTATTGTGTTGATTTGTATGCAATTTTGCGTAATGCATGAGTTGAGTGAACCATCGATGATGGTTTCTCACTTAGTTCGCAAACTCACCCAACATTGCAAATATTTTTCAGGGATTAAAGAGTACCCCGTTGGGCACGGGAGTATGTCTACCGCTTACAAGTCAGAGTTTGAGTCGGGATCAGTTCACGTCTGCATTAGTGCTACTCTGTTTTTGTATAAGTGTTGGGCCCCGAAAATTTTTTATTTTATTTGAATTAATATTTATTGATTTATGGATTTATTCGTTAAATTATTTTTATTTTGCCTTAATTGATTTAATTATGTGTTTATACAAATATTTTTATGTTGGACTTGGGATTAGAAGTTAGAAATTAAATGAAGGCTTGGGCTTAATATTGGAAAGTATGGGCTTTAGGTAAATGGATTAAGTGGAAGGAGGATTAGAGATGAGTGGGTTAAGGTATGGTGGGCTTGTAAGTTATTAGAGGAAGGGCCCAAAAGCATGGTAAGTTGGGAGAGCTCCAAAACTTTGTAGTTTTGGTGTAGGCTTTTAAGTGGAGATGTAAAGGAATTAAGAGTTAAAGAGTTAAAGAAGGAAATGAGAAGTAAGAGTCGTAAGTCACCAAAGGAGAAGAGAGCAAAACGTGACCTAGCAAGGAAAAAGGGACTTCGGCCAAGGAGAAGAGGGAGAGCATAGGAGAGCTTCGACGAGAGGAAAGAAGGAGAAAAGAGAAAAAATCTTCTTAAGAAAGGTAAGTTCCATTCTTGTTGGTGTTACGTTCAAGTATGGGATAGAATGGAAGTTAGGGTTTGTGTAGAGATTGAAGAAAAATGAAGAGAATGGTAGATCTATGGATTCTAGAGACTTTTAAGCTAAGGTTATGGTTATTCTAGCTTAAATGTCTTATGGGTAGGTTAGGTTGGAAGTAGACTTTTATTCTTGCTTGATTTAATGAATGCTATGCTTTCTTTTAGAATATATTTCGTGAATGGAGTATGTTTTGATTGAAGGAAATCAAGAGAACCCCACTCAAGACAAGGAGGAAGGGCAATCTTGAATTCGGATACCGACTATAGGTGGGTAACATTTTTATATTTGCTGTGTAATGGGTAAATGCCCTATGTGTGCTATCTTTGATGATTATGTGCATATTGAAAGTGTATTTCCTTTGATTTGAATGTAAAGTGTGAAACTATAATGATTCGAAAGTATGAAAGAAGCATAAAATGCTATTTTTGTGTTTGAACATGTGAGCATAAATTGGTTGCGATTGGGCAAGAGAGAGCCTATGTCGATGAACACGTGCACGTGGATCCCTAGCCTTCTCCGGCTGCAGCTTGGGCCTACGAGATCCGAAGTGGACTCGATGTGTTTACTGAGAAACTTCGATTTCCGTTGTGTTTACGATAAACTTCGGTTTATTCGTTGTGTTTGTGAAGCTCGCGAGCCAAATATGTGCATCCCATCATTTATTTGTGTTTATGATGCATAATATGTGTTTGATTTCTTTAAACTTTCATGTTATGCTTATGTGATGATTTTGGGTTATTTGAGCTTTATATGATAAATTGCTATTGTTCGGATTGTTAAATTGTGTGTTGTGTGGCTCATCACTCGACGGCTATAAACATGTTAGCCACTGAGCCTTGTTAGCTCACCCCATTCTCCTCCTCAAAGCGAATTCTAGTTGATCGCGGAACCTTGCAAGGCATCGGGCATTACTCCAAGAATACTAGAAACTTTTGTATTAAGTTAGTAACTAGCTTTGGAATAGCTTTATAAGCATATCAAGCATTGAGCATCTCATATTCTGTATTTTGTACTTGATTTTGATGAATATGATTATATGTAACTAAAGTCGTGGATGAATTCTTGTATGGTTGGTAGATGTGAATGAGAGCTCTAGATTCTCCATATTGTGAAAATGTTGATTCCGATCTGTGTATGGCCTTGAAATAGTGTGTGTATGAGTATTTTTATTTTGAGTTGTTCTTTGGGTTTTTAACTTTGGGAGAGGTCGCGGAAAATTTCTATGAGTTATGTCTTTGTTGGAGGTCTGAAATTCAGGTTGATATGGATTGTATGGGATCATTTAGATCTCTTGAGAATGGTAAAGTAGTGTAGGACTCTCCCAGGATGATTTATGAGTCATTTATGATGAGTTAAATTGGTAGGTATGAGTCGTTGGTTTTAAATGCAGGTCTGTCAAATGATGATTGCCGTGCAGAGCTTTGAGTCCACTTTTGACCCTCTTGGAGTTGGAATATAGGTCGGTAGTCTTCATGAAAATTGTATATAATTCTTTTACCTTCCACGCATACACTAAGTTTGCTAAATTTGGAGTTTTGGGTCAAAAGTTATGGAGGTCGCAAGTCTGGTACTATTTGTGGAGAGCTAGCCGACCTGTCTTAGTGGGAATTTTGATTCTCTTAGAGTCCCAGCTTGCTTGTGAACCCTTCATGAAAAATATATATTTTCTCTTAGCTTTCAACGCTTTCGACCGCGTCTAATTTAGAGCTCTGAGTCAAAAGTTATGAGGTTAGAAGTCGGATAGGTCGGGCTGTAGAGCAGGTCGCCCAGCGCCACGGCGAAGGAAGCCACGCCAGCCCATGTCGGGCGAGCGCCAAGAGCCCGGCATGCCGGGCTCTTGCGAGCATTGGGGTCGGTTTCTGGCCGACCGACCCCTCTCCCTTCTTTTGGCCATAACTTTTTACACAGACCTCCGATTGAGCTGATTTTCGAAGTGATGGATTCTTAAGAAAATTTTCTATCTTTCTACACCTGATTTATCACTATTTATTTTAAATTGAAAAAGGTGGTTTGAAACAAAGTGTGAAGGTCGGCTGATTCTTTCTGAATATACTTCACTAATTTTTAAATATCTGGAGCTATAGGGCTCGGATTGAGGCGATTCTTGTTTTAAATGAAACCAGAGTTATAAACCTACAAGTTTTATGAAGGAGCCAATTAATAATTCAGCCTCTAAAGTTTTCAAATTTTGACATGAAGTCGGTAGAGGACCTGCTTTCCTTTGTTTTCTTTAAGATAGTATTTTTGCCATAACTTTTTCATTTCTAATCCGAATTGAACGATTTTAGTGGCGTTAGAATCGTGAGATCATGAGGAACAATTTTATAAAAAAATTAAATCCCAAATTTTCTATTAAAATTCCTCTACTTGTGGTTAGTATGTGTTCGGTTTTGGGTCTTCCGTGCTTATATGGGTCCGAATGTTGGGCCTCGGAGACGGGGTCCAACATTGTTTGGTATCGAGCTTAGGTTTCACTCCTAGGCTTTTGTTGTGATATATGATTAAATGTTTTCATTATGAACTCGATGATTTGTATTAAGTGACATGCATCTCATGCATACATATAGAACTAAGATTAAAAGAAATGTAGCTAATCAAGAAATGTTTTCATCAAGGAGTAGATGCCACCTCGTAGGACACGAGGAGTTATGCAAGGTTCTATTGCACCTGACTCTCCATCGAGAGAGGAGAGCACGGATGAGTCCGTGGCCCCGAGAATGGTGATGTTCCTCTAGGGCAAAGTAGTGAGCCCTTCGATCTCGAGACTCAAGAATCGCTTAGTCGGTCCCGAGCAAGTGCTCGCTTGATCCGAGATTGTTCTGCATTTACCCAAGCATTTGTTCAGACTATGGGTCAAATGGCACAGCTTACAGTTCGGCACCACCTAAGAAGGGAAGACAGTTTGACAGAAAGAGAAAGGAAGAGAGCGATTCAAGAGAGGAGGTGGTACTCCAATTCCCAAGAGAAGTGTCGAACCTTCCCTGCAAACCTGAGGAGAGGAGTCTTTGGTGGGGCCGGCCTGGATCGACGAGGACTCCTACCGCCTCTCACCAAGCTTCATCGGTGGGCTAGTAGTAGGAGAGGAAATGGGAAGAGGGCACCTTTTTCTAAGTGTGAGCATCAGGGCATTTCCATAGAGGAGAATGTCGAGGTCGACAGGAGCATGCTTCAATTGTGGGCGTAGGACATTTTGCCAAAGAGTGTCCTAAGCCGCATCAAGAGAGGGATCTCGATACAAGCTTCTAGGAGGACAGAGCCAAGGGGGATGTAAGGCATGATCAAGTAGGTAGCTACTGGTGTACCTAAGAGAGCTTATCCTCCGCATGATCCAGGGGAAAGCACCGGCTAGAGTGTTTGCTATGACTCAAGAGGAGGCAGAGACTGCTCCAGAAGTGGTAACGGGTATGATTAAACTGTTTGATGTTGATGTTCTTGCTTTGTTTGATCCAGGTTCTATCCACTCTTTTGTGTCTTCGAGTAGAACTGTATGTGGTAGAGTCTTGAGCTCATTGGATACTCCGCTGATGGTGAGTACTCCGATCAGCCAGTTTATTGTTATCTGTCAAGTGTATAGAGAGTGTGAGATAGTGATTGGTGATAGAATTAGTAAGAAAAGGATAATACTCTTTCATGATATGAGAAAAAGAACGTTGCCGATAATTAGAAAGGAGAAATAGTGTATGGGTAAACAAAACAGATTATGATCCAATGCAAATGTATTGGAAGTGAATTATGGAACATGACAGCAATTTTGTGTTGTGGTGATATGTTTTCGAAAGTGATATAGATATGAATGTATTGCCATGGATCGTTTGAGAAATATAGGGATATAAGTATACCTGATGAAATTAAAGTATACAAGTAGAGTGCAATGAAAATATACCTTGTTATGATCTTTAGACGAAGAAATTGGAACCAAGTGGTTGTTCGGTAATACGACAAGAGTTATAATCTACAAGAAGAGGATACTAGTGGAGTTGAGGTCTAATGTCATAATGATTATGCATTGATAATTTCGAATTGATTGAGGATATACATGTGGATGATGAAACAAATGATAATTGGACAATGAGATAGAAGTGAGGAAATAGAGAAAGGGAAATGAAATAGCCATAAATGACTTTACATGAGATAACTGAAATGATATGTAGTATGGGGAAATTAAAGGTGCGTATAAGATGGGATCTTATGCATGAATGAGATGTGGAAAAGGATGAAAAAAAAATCGAATGAGAAGAGTAGATGCACTCAGTATGGTAATGGACTCATTATGAAATGACATAGTATCAGAAAAGGGTGAATTCTGGAAAAACTAAAATACATTGGTGTTAATATGTTTGATAAAGAGAGAAATGTTGTCTAAGATTAATGAAAGAACTGATCAAAAAGGAATATTTAATGATTCAAAGGTGAGTATGGGAGTCTTATCCCTAGCAGAGACTCAAGCAAGAGGGGTAGAATATGTTATTGAAAAAGTATGTATGTATTTTTGTTTGATGTAAAGGACCTAACTATGCGAGTGGATTCCTAAATTGAGGAGACATTAATTGTCAATATGAGGAGTATATAGGTTCACGCTTGTGTTCTAGGTAAAAAATGTTCAGAAATGTAAATTTTATCCGATGAAGGTGTGACAAGCACCGAAGCTAAGATTGCAAATAGACTAGAGTGTGGAAGAAACGAGTATAATGCAAAGACATTAGAATACGCCAATGCTAAAATGAGAAAATTTAAAGAATGGAAGAATCAACAAGAAAAGTAAGACAAATGGGGAAATTGAAAATAACAAGAGGTAATATTTCCTCGTTGAGAAATCACTAATCGAGGAATTACTAAAACCAATTGTGGACTCATGGAGTTTTGACAATATTTGTTCAAGTTAATAAATTCCCCGACAATACTATGGTATTGAAGATTAAAACGATCTAAGCGAAGTTGATGATATGTTAAGTGTATTGGAAGAGTTGAGGAAAATAGTCTGAGTACGAAAAATTTTTTTGAGTAAATCGTGTGAGGGACAAAGGTAAAGAAATTGTTGAGGAATTATAACACGAAATTAATTATATCGTCGGATTTGGAAATTCAGAGAGTATCACGATGATGTTTGCATAAGAGATAAGGATAAGGATCAACACAAGAAATGAAGTGAATTCATATGTATGGAGACAATTGAAACCTCATAAAGTTGATTGTTAATACATGAATTGAAACTTGTTATGTCTGTAAATATTTTGACTGTGTAAGATATACGAACATGAAATTTAAGGTATTCCTTAAGTTGAAGGACATTGAATACGAGACTGAGACAATGGATAGAGTTATTGGAAGGAAGATTATTTTGTACAAATGAGTACCAAAAAAAATGGTAAAAACTAGTGTTGAAATCAGATGCATCGAATAGAGAATTCAATAGCAGTGAAGTATGAATTCAGATATAAAGGTTATCAGATCAAGTGCAATAAAGAGTGCTGATTGGAGTCGAATTCAAGGCAAAATGAAGTGCCATTAGTTACAGGAAAATGTAAGATCAGTTTCACACGGACAAAGCTCAATTCGAGGATTCAGAAATTGTGAACCTTACCACGAAGTCGAAAACGAATGGGAATTTTAAGTTCAAGTAGGGAAAATGATATGTGTGATTGTAGATAGGTTGATGAAGTCAACACACTCCTTGCCAATTCGACAGACTGATGGATAGTCGGAGAGGACGATACGGAATTTGGAGGCTATGTTGAGAGCTTGTGCTTTGGATTTCAAAGGTTCGTGGGATGATCACTTACCTTTGATTGAGTTTGCTTACAACAATTCCTATCACTCGGGAATTCAGATGGCATCTTATGAGGCTTTGTATGGTAGGAGATGTAAGACTCCTTTATGTTGGGATGAGGAAGGTGAGAGGAAGCTTGTAGGACCTGAGTTAGTGCAAGTTACAGTGGATAAAGTGAAGTTAGTGAAGCAGAGGCTTAAAGCAGCTCAAGATAGGATGAAGAGTTACACGGATGCTCATAGGAAAGAGATGGAATTTGAAGTGGGTGAGAAGGTGTTTCTTAGAGCTTCTCCATGAAAAGGTGTTTTAAGGTTTGGTAAGAAGGCCAAGCTTAGCCCGAGGTATATAGGTCCCTATGAGATCATTGAGATGATTGGACCTTTGGCTTATAAGTTAGATTTGCCATTAGAGTTGTCTAAGATTCACAATGTGTTCCATGTGTCGATGTTGAGGAGGTACAGATCGGATCCTTCGCATATAGTTCGACCTCCAAAGGTTCAGTTAAGAGAGGATTTGTCTTATGAGGAGCAACCTGTGGAGATCTTAGATTCAAAGGAAAAAGTGTTAAGCAACAAGAGTGTGAAGCTGGTTAAGGTCTTGTGGAGAAACCATTCGACCGAGGAAGCGACTTGAAAACCTTTGGAAGCCATGAGGGAGAAGTATCCCTATCTCGTCATGGACTCGGGTAAGGATTTCGAGGACGAAATTATTTTAGGAGGGAGAATTGTCAGGCCTCAAAATTTTTTATTTTATTTGAATTAATATTTATTGATTTATGGATTTATTCGTTAAATTATTTTTATTTTTCCTTAATTGATTTAATTATGTGTTTATACAAATATTTTATGTTGGGCTTGGGATTAGAAGTTAGAAATTAAATGAAAGCTTGGGCTTAATATTGGAAAGTATGGGCTTTAGGTAAATGGATTAAGTGGAAGGAGGATTAGAGATGAGTGGGTTAAGGTATGGTGGGCTTGTAAGTTATTAGAGGAAGGGCCCAAAAGTATGGTAAGTTAGAGAGCTCCAAACTATGTAGTTTTGGTGTAGGCTTTAAGTGGAGATGTAAAGGAATTAAGAGTTAAAGAGTTAAAGAAGGAAAGGAGAAGTAAGAGTCGTAAGTCACCAAAGGAGAAGAGAGCAAAACGTGACCTAGCAAGGAAAAAGGGACTTTCGCCAAGGAGAAGAGGGAGAGCTGTAGGAGAGCTTCGCCAAGAGGAAAGAAGGAGAAAAGGAGAAAAATCTTCGAGAAAGGTAAGTTCCATTCTTGTTGGTGTTAGGTTCAAGTATGGGATAGAATGGAAGTTAGGGTTTGTGGTAGATTGAAGAAAAATGAAGAGAATGGTAGATCTATGGATTCTAGAGACTTTTGAGCTAAGGTTATGGTTATTCTAGCTTAAATGTCTTATGGGTAGGTTAGGTTGGAAGTAGACTTTATTCTTGCTTGATTTAATGAATGCTATGCTTTCTTTTAGAATATATTTCGTGAATGGAGTATGTTTTGATTGAAGGAAATCAAGAGAACCCCACTCAAGACAAGGAGGAAGGGCAATCTTGAATTCAATACCGACTATAGGTGGGTAACATTTTATAATTGTGTAATGGGTAAATGCCCTATGTGTGCTATCTTTGATGATTATGTGCATATTGAAAGTGTATTTCCTTTGATTTGAATGTAAAGTGTGAAACTATAATGATTCGAAGTATGAAAAAGCATAAAATGCTATTTTGTGTTTGAACACGTGAGCATAAATTGGTTGCGATTGGGCAAGAGAGAGCCTATATCGATGAACACGCGCACGTGGACCCCTAGCCTTCTCCGGCTGCCCGCCAGTGGCCTATGAGATTCGAAAGTGGACTCGATGTGTTTACGGTAAACTTCGATTTCCGTTGTGTTTACGATAAACTTCGGTTTATTCGTTGTGTTTGTGAAGCTCGCGAGCCAAATATGTGCATCCCATCATTTATTTGTGTTTATGATGCATAATATGTGTTTGATTTCTTTAAACTTTCATGTTATGCTTATGTGATGATTTTGGGTTATTTGAGCTTTATATGATAAATTGCTATTGTTCGGATTGTTAAATTGTGTGTTGTGTGGCTCATCACTCGACGGCTATAAACATGTTAGCCACTGAGCGTGTTAGCTCACCCCATTCTCCTCCTCAAAGCGTAATTCTAGTTGATCGCAGAACCTTGCAAGGCATCGGGCATTACTCAAGAATACTAGAAACTTTTGTATTAAGTTAGTAACTAGCTTTTGGAATAGCTTCATAAGCATATCAAGCATTGAGCATCTCATATTCTGTATTTTGTACTTGATTTTGATGAATATGATTATATGTAACTAAAGCTGTGGATGAATTCTTGTATGGTTGGTAGATGTGAATGAGAGCTCTAGTACTCTCCATATTGTGAAAATGTTGATTTCCGATCTGTGTATGGCCTTGAAATAGTGTGTGTATGAGTATTTTTATTTTGAGTTGTTGCTGGGTTTTTAACTTTAGGAGAGGTCGGAAAATTTCTATGAGTTATGTCTTTGTTGGAGGTCTGAAATTTAGGTTGATATGGATTGTATGGGATCATTTAGATCTCTTGAGAATGGTAAAGCGAGCTGTAGGACTCTCCTGTGATGATTTATGAGTCATTTATGATGAGTTAAATTGGTAGGTATGAGTCATTGGTTTTAAATGCAGGTGCTGTCCAAATGACAGATTGCCAGGCAGAGCTTTGAGTCCACTTTTGACCCTCTTGGAGTTGGAATATAGGTCAGTAGTCTTCATGAAAATTGTATATAATTCTTTTACCTTCCCACAGACACTAAGTTTGCTAAATTTGGAGTTCTGGGTCAAAAGTTATGGAGGTCGCAAGTCCTGGTACTGTTTGTGGAGAGCTAGCCGACCTGTCTTAGTGGGAATTTTTGATTCTCTTAGAGTCCGAGCTTGCTTGTGAACCCTTCATGAAAAATATAGATTTTTCTCTTAGCTTTCCAACGCTTTCGACCGCGTCTAATTTGGAGCTCGGAGTCAAAAGTTATGAGGGTTAGAAGTCGGATAGGTCGGGCTGTAGAAGGTCGCTCAGCGCCATGGCGAGCGAAGCGCAGCTGGCGCCATGCCGGGAGAGCCGCGCTCGCCCATGCCGGGCGAAGGCCAAGAGCCCGGCATGCCTCTTCTGGCGTTGCGGTGGGTTTCTCGCCGACCAGCCCTCTCCTTCTTTTGGCCATAAATTTTTGCACTGCACCTCGATTGAGCTGATTTTTGAAGTGATGGATTCCTAAGAAAATTTTCTATCTTTCTACACCTGAGTTATCACTATTTATTTTAAATTGAAAAAGTTGGTTTGAAACAAAGTGTGGAGGTCGGCTGATTCTTTCTGAATATACTTCACTAATTTTTAAATATTTAGAGCTATAGGGCTCGGATTGAGGCGATTCTTGTTTTAAATGAAACCAGAGTTATAAACCTACAAGTTTTATGAAGGAGCCGATTAATAATTCAGCCTCTAAAGTTTTCAAATTTTGACATGAAGTCGGTTGAGGGACCTGCTTTTCCTTGCTTTCTTTAAGATAGTATTTTTGCCATAACTTTTTCATTTCTAATCCGAATTGAACGATTTCAGTGGCATTAGAATCGTGAGATCATGAGGAACAATTTTATAAAAAAATTAAATCCCAAATTTTCTATTAAAATTCCTCTACTTGTGGTTAGTATGTGTTCGGTTTTGGGTCTTCCGTGCTTATATGGGTCCGAATGTTGGGCCTCGGAGACGGGGTCCAACAATAAGATTTGTATTTCTGCAATTTCTGCAAAATAGTACTGTCATTATAGAGGGCCCAGATTGATAAATGTTGCATTGAAATGTGATTTCTGAATTTATGTTTTGATTGAAATGTTTTTGTGTAAGATTGGGCCCAAGTTGTTTATTGATTTCCGCACATGTGAGTGTTTTCAACGAAATAAAAATATCATACGGAGTATTTGAACGGTTTTGACTGCTCTAGCATAGCACCCTCGTAAGGCACGGGGTCGGATATCACCATCGATATCGGGTTCGGGTCTTGCGGGAGTGGGATGTTACAATTACGGTGTTGTGACCGAGCGCCTATCAGTGATCAGTAATCAGACACATCTAGGGAGTAGGAGAGCCCTCAGGGTATGCACTAACTCCCCTCAAACTCGAGGCTCGGTTCAATACAGTGTTTCGGTGGGCTTAAAGCCCTAATACAGTGAGCCTGTGGCTCTAACGTTGGCTGCTCCGGTCACAACTGTCATTATCTGAACATGCTCATATGTATGAATGCATATGCTCCAATTTCCATTTACAGTTATTTACATTTCAGTAACAAATTGCTTTTCGACCTTCGGTCCGATTTCATCATATGCATTTACCAGTTATTTCATTGATGCATTCATAATCGATTACACACAATAGCACTTCTATATCACGCTGCCAATATTTCTACACACTATGGTCCAAATCAATCAAAATCAAACACACGATCCATCCGTTATTCCACATGGCATCAATGCATAATATTAAACACACATAGATTAAGGAACCAACTAGGTTACTCACCTAAACTTCGAAGTTACCGCCGGAAGGCTCAAAGAATATCCGTAGAATTGTCGTTCCAACGCTGCCTCTAAAATAGTCAAACAATTTCCAATTAGTAAAATTCGCAATCAGAATTAATTTAATGATGCACATGTCTTAATTAAAAAGATGTACTATGCCTATTCATAACTTTCCCGGTACTATTTCCTAATTTCACTTTCTTTCGTAAATTTCCAACTTTTCACTCACTTTATCAATAATGACCGATTTCAATTCGATAACATATCATAGAACTCCACCGATTCATTTTTACCGTTAAGTTCCATTTGCCAATTTATATACACTAGGCTAATCTCACAAAAATCTCAAAACCAATATCATTTGAACTAGATCAAATTCACCTATCAAGACTCAATTGCATTGAATTCGCATTCATAATGCTCACAATTATAACCCAATTATCGAAACCATCCTTAGATTGCAATTACAATTACATTCTTAATTGTCTTCACTAATTGCAATCTCAAAACCTACATTCAGACTCTCTTTCTTTCCTCAATTGTAGACCTCATTCTCTAGTTCATAACTAATCAAACATCACCTCAATAGGAGGTCTACACCATAAGTTATGCCTCAAAACCACATTAAATCAAATCGAAATTCATCCTCGCCAGAACCTCAAGCCGTCGTCACGGCGTCTTCAGGCGCCGCCATGACGCAGATGTCGCCGCCGCGTAACATTTCTCTTAGGGCTCGCCATGACGACGAGAGAAGACTCATCATGCGAGGAAGACTTCATACCGCCGCGACATCGAGAGGAGCTCACCACGGGTCCAACCTTTAAAGCTCGAATGACGTCTTCTTTCGCCGCCGTGACGAATTAAATGTTAATTCGCCACAGCGAGGTTTCACAAGACGTCATGACGCATGAAGTCGCAGGTCATCTTCTCCGATCGATTTTCGCCAATCTCTCTAAAACCAAATTCTAACTTAACTCAAACACTCTAATCTTTAACAATTAACCTCATGAATGCATTAAGCACCAAAATAAACAACATATAACCAATTTACTTACCAACTCAAGCTCAAAACCTCTGATCTCTGAAATTTCTCCAACTCTTTCCCCCTTTCTCTAACACCCACGATGAGCTTCTTAACTCTCAAAAACCTTCACTCTCTCAACGATTCTAATCATTCATCAACCTCGAAGAAGGGCAAGCAAGGATCTCAAAGAGAGATCGAAAATCTCCAAGGAAGAAGAGAAACCATCGTGCCCTAGGAGAAGAGAAGAGGATTTCTTTTCAAACTTTAAAACCTATGCTATTTAAAGGATAATCACTTAAGCCTCCTGCCTCCTTCCTCACAATACATTTAAATCTGTTTCTCTTTCAATTTCATTTCTATTCCAATTCATTTCCAAATTTCAATGGCTCGACATATAAATTTTTAAAATCATATTTCTAAATTTTCCATAGCCGTTAGAGGCCAAATGAATGTTCAGTCGATATTATGTCGTAAAATCCTATCCTGTCCCAATTTACCAATATAACATTCCCATCGGAGACGGGATGTTACAACTGATATTCCTATATGCGCAACCTTCACAAGTTTAACTCAACAAGCATGCTCTACTAACCATGATAAGGGTTAGAAAGATAAATCAATTAAGAAAAGGTTAAGTTAAACATGGTAAAGCAAAGAACAGATAATAAGCTCAAATGGGCCCACTAGTGGATAACATGCTTTGGGTTGGCTTTTTGGTCAAGTGGTTAAAATCCTAAGTGTCTTTATCATCTTCATGCATGCATGTAAAAGTGTAGTCTCAACAAGATATAAAGCAAGTTCTAGAGATACAAAGCATTGAATGAACAAACATCAAAGAATTGCGTTGAAGGTTCAAACGCTCACATGGGACAATCATCTATTAAATTAACACAATGTAGTTTCAAAATCAATCCAAAAGCTATCAAGGTTAAAACTCACATAAAAACTCATTCATCAAGTTCATGATTCAAATATCACAGATTAACTCTCACCTATAATACTCATATTCTTATCAATCATTGGGAGATCAAAATAATTTCAATATTTTTGTTTTTTCAAAAAACGAAAACTCTTTTGTGTTTTTCAAAAAAATTCAATATTTTTTTCAATTTTATAGATTTTTAATATAGTTTTTGAACTAAAACATGCAAGTGTGAAAATCTTCAAGTTCAAGCAAGAGCAAAGGTGCGACAATCAAGCACAAAACCAAGAAAAATCAATCTCAGATCCACTAAAACCCGAAAATTTTCATGCAAAATTTAACCTAAATCCTTCCCCACACTTTAGACCAAACATTGTCCTCAATGTTAGCAAATGAAAGACAAGAACAAGAAAAGGTAAAGAGGAGAGAAAGCTTCTAAGGTGATGCGCCAAGGTAATGGTGGAGCCATGAGGTGATGCCCATATTATCCTCGCAAAACAATAAAAACTTTATACCAAGTAACATCCAACAACAACACAAAATATTGAAGAAAATTCGAAGGAAAATGTCGAGAAACAGGAGCTTGATGTAATTATGAACAATTAAAATTAAAAGATGAAAATAAAATGGAATCAAACCTTGGGTTGCCTCCCAAGAAGCGCATTTGTTTAACGTCGTTAGCTCGACACGAGCCCCATTCAGTTATAGAAAGGTTCATTCAAAGAATTAACTTCGACGGATTGGGGCTGAAATCCTTCATAAAATGGCTTCAAACGATGGCCATTCACCTTGAAGATTTTTCCTGTTTCCATGCTTTGGATATCCACAGCACCGTAGCGATAGATTTTGGTAACCACGAAAGGCCCAATCCACTTAGATCGCAATTTCTCTACAAAAAGTTTCAAAGTCGAATTAAATAAAAGTACCTTCTGTCCGACTTTAAACTTCTTGTTGGCAAGCTGTTTGTCATGAAAAGCTTTAGTTTTGTCCTTGTATGTAACAGCGTTGTCAAAAGCATGGTTTCGTAGTTCTTCCAATTCTTGAATCTGCAACTTCCTTTGTTGTCCCGCAGCATCAAAATTCATGTTGCAGTGCTTCACAGCCCAAAACACTCGATGCTCAACTTCCACTGGCAGATGACAAGCCTTGCCATAAACAAGTCTGTAAGGAGACATATTTAATGGTGTTTTGTGGCGGCAGGTAAGCCCAAAGAGCATCGCCCAAGCGCCACCCAATCTTTCCCGCCAAGTTCACAGCCTTCCAAAATACTCTTTACCTCTCGATTGACAATTCCGCCAACCCATTGGTTCGAGGATGGTAGTCGTGGAGGTCCTATGCACAACTCCATATTTCTTCAAAGAATGCAAAGAAACACTCTGCGTAAATGAGTCCCGCGATCACTAATGATTGCTTTTGGAATGCCGAACCTGACAAAGATATTAGTCTTCATAAAATCGACAACAACCTTAGAATCATTAGTTCGAGTAGCTTTTGCTTCTACCCATTTCGAAACATAATCGACAACTAACAAAATGTATTGGAAACCAAATGATGACGGAAAAGGGCCCATGAAATCAATACCCCACACATCAAATATTTCACAAACAATAACCGGGATCTGAGACATTTCATTTCTTCGGCCTATGTTGCCAGTCATTTGGCACCTATCACATGCTTTACAAAATGCATAAGAATCTCGAAAAATGTCAGGCCAGTAAAAACCATATTCAAGCACTTTCCTAGCTGTCCTATTGGGACCGAAATGGCCACCACAAGCAGATGCATGACAAAATTGCAATATGGAAGAAATTTCATATTCAGGTACGCACCTTCGCACAATCTGATCAGAACACATTTTCCATAAATATGGATCATCCCAAATATAATACCTAGCATCATTCTTCAATTTATGGCACTGGGCAGATGTGATACCAACTGGATAGCCATTCTGGGTGATAAAATTGACCAGATCCGCATACCATGGGTTTCGACATGGCCATGTTGAAGTCACTGTGAATAATTGTAACATCCCGTTACTGTCAGTGAGGGTATTATGGTAATATTGGGATAGACTGATAGGAAATAAATATGTTGAGCTATTGAAATTTAGAGACTGAAATTTGGACTGATATGGAGACTTAGGTCTATAAATAGCTAGGGATTGACAAGTTGGGGAAAAAAATGGGGAAAGGCTCTTCGTTCTTCCTCTTCCTACTACTGCTTTCGATTTTCCTCCAACGGTGAGAGATCCTTGATTTCTTCTTATGGTTCTCCTTTATTGTGTTAATCTAACATGTTTATGATGATTGGTAAAGGTTAGAGGCTCGGGATTAGTGAATCGCTGAGTTTGAAGGATTCTAGGTTACGGTGATTCGAGATCCGTGGAGAATCGATTGGTAAGTTTTATTGGTTTTAATGTTGTCCTCGATGGTTGTTGCATATATTTATGGCATTTATCGGGTTAGATAGAGTAGTTGAATGTGTTAGTGGAGGTTTGAATGTGTATTAATGGCGAAGTCGATCGGAGAAGACGATCCGGTCTTCGACGTCGCGACGAGCGTTGAGAAGTTAAGCGGATTCGCCGCGACGAGTAATTGGATTTAATTAAATTTATTAGTCGCGCGAAGCTCGGTAGACGTCGCGACGAAGCGTGATTGGTACGTCGCGATTTAACGGCGCTCACGTCGCGACGAAGCGGCTTTTCCTCGACGATCGAGCGGACGAGGTCGCGACGAGGAAGGGAAATTCGATTTGTCGATTGTTGGTTAATTGGGCATAACGTATGGTGTAGACCTCCAATCGAGGTGATTCTCGATTCATCGTGAACTAGGGAAAGAGGTCTACTATCGAGGAAGTATTAAGAGTTGGCATTTAATTTAAATGGTATTGATTCTTGAGATTTAGGTTAATTGTGATTCATAGTGTGACCTAAGTGTCAAATTGAGACTATCGGAGTTTTAATTGAGATCGCATAATAGAGTTTTGACCCAATGGATAGGAAATTGTTATAAGAAGTAGGAATATAGGAGATTGGACTGAATCATAGGATTGGATCGATTATTGCCAAGAAATTGAGTGAGAAAGTGGAATTGGGCTTAAGGTATCGAAATTGGGATTTAGCACCGGGAATCGTGAACATGCATTGTACATTATTTCACTGAGAAACATGCATTCATCGAATCGATCAATTGAGTAATTAGTAATGGACTGTATTTTACTGTTATAGAGGCACCTTTGGACCGTCGTTCCACGGACATTGCTGGGACTTCCAGAAATAGCTCGGAAGTTACAGGTGAGTAACCTAGTTGGTTCTCAAATTCGTCGCTATATGCCATCGTGAATTACATGCGAAGGTGAATCAGATGATTACCGCATGTGTAGGATTGGACCACCGTATGCTTACGGAAATGAGTATGATTTACTTAATCGAACTGCATTAATACATGACATCGAAATCAATTATCGAAAGCATCGCTACATCGGGCTTTATAGCTATATCTTGTAGCATCGAACATCGAATATCGGGCTTTTATAGTCAGATATCAGACTACCGATCACGAATTATCAACCATCGCTTCATCGTGCATTGCATGCATAAATGCATGATCGATAATGAAATGTGTCCCAAGTCGCTAAAATCATCGAAAAGAGCTTCGAGCTCAATAATATATCGACGCATACCATGGCAGGGGATTTATCCCCACGCGCCCCCCCATCAACACCGATCGAGCACTTGGGCACAACACTGAATAACTGGAAAAGAGTCTCATATGCATTGCATACACATGAATGACTGAACTGTGACAATGACATGATTTACTGTGAACTGTAATGTGATACTGCCAAATGTTACGTGTTATCGCTATCGCTAAATGTTGCTATCAGAATTGTACAATATGATATCATTTAGTGTTATCAGAAATCTGATGTGATTACTGTGAACCACTGTATAGTATTGAAACTGATATATGATAGTATTGAAATTGGTTATATGATACTGATACCTAAATACTATTGTATTGTGCTGACGCTACTACGCGTAATGCATGATTTGAGTGAACCATCGATGATGGTTTCTCACTGAGTTCGCAAACTCACCCAAAATTGTATTGTATTTTTCAGATCGATAAGCGAGACTCCTAGCTCAAGATCTTCTTTTCTCGCCGCCATGCAGCCGGCTGGCAGAGGCGATGGCTCAAAGGTCGATCACCAAGTTAGCTTTTGAGAATGACCTAGATAGATGTTTGTATCGACTTCCTTTTGGTTTTGTTAGAAACCGATAGATCGGGTCTATTCGTCATAGGATGACCGTATAAGATGATTGTTATTTTAAGATTTTAATTTACTGATTACTGTTATATTGTGATTTAATTACTGCGATGCCATGTGGATATTAGTAGAACTGTTCTGGTAGTGCGCCTTTATCGTGGGATACGTGTCGGGAGTCCCGATGTGTACCCTACGGTGAGGGGGCGCTACATTAAGTGGTATCAGAGCATGGTTTGGCATCTTTTGGGCATAGTGTGTTATAGGCTGGAATCACTGTAAGAATAGCGGAACTGATTGGAATTTCTTGTCTGTTTTAGGTCATCCATACTGGAAAACCGAGTTGAATCACCCGCTGACCTGGAATCGGTAGGAGCTAGTAGGGAGTCTCCGATGCCTCATCCAGAGGAGTTGCCTCCTCGAGTTCCCCGTGAGACGGAACGGAGATATGAGCAACCGCGTGGGGGGCTGTTGACTTTATGGCAAGCACCGACCTCGCGGAGGTCGAGGATTGGCCATGAGGACCGAGAGAGTCCTCGATCGATGGACCAGAACCCGATGAGCGCTTCGACCACGCGGTTTCTCTCGTTGTGGTTCTCGTGATATCGGTGGTGGAGGATCGTCCCCGGCAAGACCACCAGCCTCGTGATATCGACATGGGATGATTTTTGAGGGCCTTCATGACGATTTCATGCCCAAGATCTATCTCGACATGAAGCTGCAGGAGTTCCTAGAGTCGAGACAGGATGATGACTCGTGGCCGACTATGGCGCGGTTCAATGAGCTAGTGGTCTATGCTTCTACCGTGGTTGCTACCGAGGTCGACAAGTGTCGGCGCTTTGAGGGCGGACTCAACTGAGATCCGCACTCTATTGGCTAGATCCGATATGATTAATTTCATTGAGTCGAGGGCTTCAAAGAATGAGGATCGAAAGCAATACCGAGGAGAGGCAAGTCATGATCGGGTCGAGACCAGAATAAGAGACCCGCGATAGTCGAGCAATGAGAGTAGAGTATGGCGACGCCAGAGCAGATCTTTTAAATCCTCGTGAGGGACTAGACAACCGGCCATGAGCAGAGAGATGCTTTGCACAGACCGGTCGTGGTGGCGCTGCTGCCGAAGTTCAGTATGGCTGTTCCTCTATGTGAGCATTGTGGTAAGAGGCACAAGGGAGAGTGCCGATGGCTGTCCTGAGCTCGCTGAGGTGTGGTTCGATGGACCACCTAGTGAGGGACCGCCCAGACACGGGAGTCCAGCCTTTCTATGACCGGAAGATCTGGTAGTAATACCACTGCAAAGAGCTGCAGGATTCGGATGGAGAGGCCGAGGCCGAGCGGAGGGATCAAGAAGTGAGTTCGAGGGTCTGACAGCAGACAAGAACCTCGTGCCGTGGTCTATGCCATGATTCGGCAGGAGGCCCAGGATTCTCCAGATGTTATAGCGGGTATGCTTCTAATTTTGGTTTTGAAGCATATGTATTACTTGATTGTGGATTCATTTATTTTCCTTTATTGCACTGCATTTCGCATATAGACTGCATGAGAATAGACAGAGGTTACTGTATGGGTTACTGGTAAGTACTCCTTTAGGTAGTACGACTGTATTGGGAGACCTGATTCTAGTGGGAACTCAAAAGTGAGAGATAGAATCTGCTACTGAGGGAATGTGTAATATGTTGATGTAAGAAATCTGACTGTGTAATAGGCTTACTGAATTGTAAAGGGAAACTAGAGTATAAGGAGTATATGTATTCGGAATTGGGAGTTATTGAGAATTAACTGAGTGCTGGTTTATCCAGAAATGACGAAATGTTTGAGGAAAATGTGTGAGAAGTATGACTAATGAGTGTGAAAGAGACATGTGGAGAACTATTCAGCTTAGTGTTAATCATATTGTTTTAAATTGGAGATGTGGCAATAATTAGTGAAAGGTCCCAGTAAAGGTAATGAGGCAATTAGTTGATATAGTGCAATGTGAATTAATGTATCTAGGGACAGGGACAATGTCGTATACCGTACTGTGATGGAGTATGTGAAATAGTTAGGGGTATGGATATGCAAATCAAAGATGAACGAGATACTTGGGAATTTGAATGATTTGAAAAGAGATTAATGGATCGAAAGCGTATGCAATAACGATATGAGTGTTATCGTTGAATGATGTTTATCACTGTATCGTAAAGTATGTGTTTTACTACCAAAGAAACTGTTAGAGAAATCTCTCAGATCCATTGAAGTGTTATGTTTCAACAAGAATGCACAGAAAGAGTAGAAAAAGGTTTAGAGTGTGAAATTGAATAGTAAAATGTGGTAATGACTAACAGATGTGACTGCTAAGGCAAATGTGTTATTGATGATAAGTGAAGCGAATCTGAAAAAGGGATTGAACGATCCCAGTTAATGACGATGAGTCGAATTGATAAGGGAACTTAATTTGTTATTAAATGGCCTCTATGTAACTGTCATGTAAATAGATTGGTAAAGTGGTTTAAAATCCAAAAGACGGTCCTGATTGACAAAATGTGTTATGGACTGGATAAAGAATTAGTGTTAAGACCTGATAAATGTGTTTCTGGTACTGAATGTAAGAATACGTGAATATTGATAAGGATACGAGTAAGAAATAGAATAGAAAAGGGTGGAAAAATTCTCCTGTCCTCTTGATTCACTGTGTATGAAATTTCGAGGACGAAATTTTTATAAGGAGGGGTGAATTGTAACATCCTGCTATCGTCAATGAGGGTATTATAGTAATATTGGGACAGACTGATAGGAAATAAATATGTTGAGCTATTGAAATTTAGAGACTGAAATTTGGACCGATATGGAGACTTAGGTCTATAAATAGCTGGGATTGACAAGTTGGGGAAAAAATGGGAAAGGCTCTTCGTTTTCCTCTTCTCCTACTGCTTTCGATTTTCCTCCAACGGTGAGAGATCCTTGATTTCTTCTTATGGTTCTCCTTTATTGTGTTAATCTAACATGTTTATGATGATTGGTAAAGGTTAGAGGCTCGGGATTAGTGAATCGCCGAGTTTGAAGGATTTAGGTTACGTGATTTAAGATCTGTGGAGAATCGATTGGTAAGTTTTATTGGTTTTAATGTTGTCCCGATGGTTGTTGCATATATTTATGGCATTTATTGGGTTAGATAGAGTAGTTGAATGTGTTAGTGGAGGTTTGAATGTGTATTAATGGCGGAAGTCGATCGAAGAAGACGATCTGGTCTTCGCACGTCGCGACGAGTAATTGGATTTAATTAAATTTATTAGTCGCGGCGAGTTCGGGTAGACGTCGCGACGAGCGTGGATTGGTACGTCGCGACGAGTGGTTTCCACGTCGCGACGAGCGTGGTTTTGTGCGACGCGACGAACGGCGTTCACGTCGCGACGGGCGGGCTTTTCCTCGATGCATCGAGCGGACGTAGGTCGCGACGAGGAAGGGAAATTCTGATTTGTTGATTGTTGGTTAATTGGGCATAACGTATGGTGTAGACCTCCAATTGAGGTGATTCTCGATTCACTGTGAACTAGGAAAAGAGGTCTACTATTGAGGAAGTATTAAGAGTTGGCATTTAATTTAAATGGTACTGATTCTTGAGATTTAGGTTAATTGTGATTCATAGTGTGACCTAAGTGTCAAATTGAGACTATTGGAGTTTTAATTGAGATCGTAATGAGGTTTTGACCCAATGGATAGGAAATTGTTATAAGAAGTAGGAATATAGGAGATTGGACTGAATCATAGGATTGGATCGATTATTGCCAAGAAATTGAGTGAGAAAGTGGAATTGGGCTTAAGGTATCGAAATTGGGATTTAGCACCGGGAATCGTGAACATGCATTGTACATTATTTCACTGAGAAATATGCATTATCGAATCGATCAATCGAGTAATTAGTAATGGATCAGATTTTATCGTTATAGAGGCACCTTTGGACCGTTGCTCCACGGACATTGCTTTGGGACTTCGTGCAATAGCTCGGAAGTTACTGTGAGTAACCTAGTTGGTTCTCAAATTCGTCGTGCTTACATGCTTCTCGTGAATTACATGCGAAGGTGAACTGTATGATTACCGGCATGTGTAGGATTGGACCACTGTATGCTTACGGAAATGAGTATGATTTTACTTAACTGAACTGTACTAATACATGACATCAAATCAATTATCGAGCACCGCTACACGGGCTTCATAGCTATATATCGTAAGTATCGAACATCGAAATATCGGGCTTTTATAGTCGATATCGTATCACCGATCACGGAATTATCGAACCATCGCCATCGCATTGCATGCATAAATGCATGATCAGATAATGGAATGTGTCCCAAGCTGCTAAAATCACTAAAAAGAGCTTCGAGCTCAATATCGATCGACGGCATAGCCCGAGAGGATTTATCCTCGACGCGTCCCCCCATCGAACACCGATCGAGCACTTGGGCACAACATCAATAATCGAAAGAGTCTCATATGCATTGCATACACATGAATGACCGAATCGTGACAATGACATGATTTATCGTGGAATCGTAATGTGATATCGCCAAATGTTACGTGTTATCTATCGCTAAATGTTGCTATCAGAATTGTACAATATGATATCGTTATGTTATCAGAAATCAGATGTGATTACTTGAACCATCAGATAGTATTGAAACCGATATATGATAGTACCGAAATTGGTTATATGATACCGATACCTAAATACTCTCAGACAGGTCAGACGCGCTACGCCAGAATGCATGATTTGAGTGAACCATCGATGATGGTTTCTCACCGAAGTTCGCAAATTTACCCAAAATTGCATTGTATTTTTCAGATCGATAACGTAGACTCCTAGCTCAAGATCTTCTTTTCCGCCGCGGCGAATCACCGCTAGAGGCGATGGCTCAAAGGTCTGGCCACCAAGCGTTTGAGAATGACCTAGATAGATGTTTGTAGACGCCTTCCTTTTGGTTTTGTTAGAAACCGATAGACTGGTCTATTCATCATAGGATGACTGTCTAAGATGATTGTTATTTTAAGATTTTAATTTCATCGACATCGTTATATTGTGATTTAATTATCGCGATGCCACGTGGATATTAGTAGAACTGCTCGTAGTGAGCCTTTATCGGGATACGTGTCGGAGTCCCGATGTGTACCCTACGGTGGGGCGCCATAATAATTGTTCATCGAAACTCCTTAGTAACGACCGATCATCTCCGTAAGTGTTTTGCGTACTTACTCAGTGATTCATGCACTGTGTTTCTCGCCTCTTTATCTCGACTCGATGTCAAATTCTTGTAGCAAAAGAACCCATCGAATAAGTCTTGTCTTCGCATCCTTTTTGCTCATTAGGTACCAAAGAGCAGCATGGTCTGAATAAACTATCACCTTCGTACTCAAGCAAGTATGATCGAATTTCTAATGCGAAGACCACAAAGAAACATCTCCTTCTCGTGGTTGAATAGTTTCGCTGAGCACTATCCAACGCCTTTGATGCATAATATATCACATGAGGGTCACGACCACCCTCCGCCCAAGAACCGCTCCTACAACAGAAGTTATCGCATCGCATACGAGCTCGAAGGAAGGTTCCAATCCGTGGTTTGATGATAGGTGCGAGAACACTTTTCCTTCAAAATGTCAAACGCCTTTTTGCAATCTTCATTGAATTCAAACGCACATCCTTCAGGGAGGTTGCTCATTGATGAGCTATCTTCAAAAATCTTTGATGAACCGCTCAGAAAACTCTGCATGACCAAGAAAGGAGTGTACTTCCAAAGACATTTATGGGTAAGGCAATGAGCTAATCACATCAATTTTTTACTTATCCACTTCAATGCCCCTAGCCAAAACTATATGTCCCAATATGATGCCTTGATTAACCATGAAATGACACTTTTCATAATTAAGCACAAGACTTTTTTCAATGCATCTTTTTAACACTTTCCTCAAATTTTCTAATTAAGATGTAAAGGAATCTCCGCACACGTGAAAATCATCCATGAAAACTTCAATGATTTCTACATAGTCGAAAAGATACTTACCATACATCTCTGAAATGTTGCGGAGCATTGCAAAGACCAAATGGCATGCGCTTGTAGGCGAAAGTGCCAAACGGACAAGTAAACGCCATCTTTTCCTCGATCTTCAGCGCCACATGAATCGGTGAAAGCCCTAATAACCGCTCTAAAAGAATAATGAGAACGACCTACAAGTCTCTCAAGCATCCGATCAATAAACGGTAAAAGAAAATGATCTTTACGGTAGCAGATTTAGCTTTCTAAAATCAATACACACACGCCAATTCGCTTTGAGCTCTAGTGGGTACTAATTCACCTTTTCATTCTCAACAACAAGAATGCCGCTTTTTTAGAACTACCGTGTTGGACTTACCCACTTGCTATCCGAAATAGCATAGATCACGTCCGCACCAATAATTTCAAGATCTCCTTTTACAACCTCCATCATTGGTGGATTCAATCGACGCCGAGGTTGCCTCGGGTTTGCAATCATCCTCCAACAGATTCGATGCATGCAAATGGAAGGGCCGATTCCTTAATGTCTGCAATCGACCATCCAATGGCTTTTTATTCTCCCGAGTACACGGATAAGCCTCTCCTCCTCCAGATCGCTTCAAATGATCGGAAACAATCACGTAATGTTTCGCCTCCCCAAGAAAACATACTGAGGTGCGAAGGTAATGCCTTAAGCTCCAATGTTGGCGGTCAAGAATGGATGGGAGCAATTTATTGCCACAATCTTCAAGGGTCACCAGCATGCCGATGCAACTCGTAATACCGCAAATCTTGTAGTGCATGGACCATACCTCGCAGCACTACCCATTCAGTCTCAATCTCGATAGCACGGGAGTAATGTTGTCGCTATCGCACCGCAAAAAATCATCAACACACAACTCGAGAACTTACTCGGTCAAGGGTTAATATAACAACAAAGAAAAGTCGTATAATAATCAACAGGATGCTTAATGGTGTTATTAATATTGAATATAACTTGGCACCATCAAACTCTATAGTTAAAGTCCCCCGTGAACATCAATTTTGTCCTAGAAGTGCTCAAAATGGGCGCCCTAATAACATCATTCTAGACGCAGTGACCCTCATCCTCCATTCTCATCACATAAAAATCTGCAGAAATACCAAATCATCCACCGCACTAAAACATCCTCTAACAATCCTTCGGGTACCTAGTGGTGCGATCACCAAAGGTTAAAATCACACCATCTTACTTCAATGGACCAAAGATTCAATGTAGTATAAATGGACAATGGCATAAGATTTATAGAAGCCCCAAATCTAGCATAGCCCGCTCTATACCAACATTGCCAATTTTACAAGGAATGGTAAACATACCTGGGTCCTTCTCCTTTATCGGTAACTTGCCCTGCAACACTGTTGAGACTTTCTCACTCATCACCACACGTTGATTTCCTCTCATCTTGGTCATGCTAGTAACCAAGTCCTTCATAAATTTGCAGTACCTTGGTGTTTGTCTAAGCAATGTGAGAAGGGGGATATTGATCTCCACTTTCTCAAAAATCCTTAAGATCTCCTCTTCATTCTGCAATTTCTTCTTCTTAGCCAACCTGTGGGGAATGGTGGCCTTTTGGATTAGCTTTCACGATTTCTGGTTTACGCTTTTTTCCGCTCAACAGCTTAACATGGTCATGTTGAAGTTTCTACGATCCTCCAACACTTTCAATTTCTTTCCGCCACGCAAGGTAATGGCACTGATATTCTGCCTAGGATTGACAGTAAGCTGAGAGGGCAATTTCCTTTGATTCTGTGCAGCGGCCAATTGACTAATTTGCTCCCTCAGTTTTTGAAAATTTTTGTTCGTCTGAGCCTGAAATTGTGCTGAATCAGTTTGAAATTGAACCAAACTCTGCAGTTGTGTATTGGTGGTCAATTGAGCAGTAGTCAACTGTGACATGAGATCCTCCAAGGTGGAAATTTGATCGCCGTAATTAGGCCTTGGATATTGTTGTCATTGTTCTTGCCATGGTTATACCGAGGTTGACGCCGACTACTCCGACCTTTCTACCCATTCCCATATCTCAAATCGGGATGATCCTCCATCCTGGTCAGAAGTATTCGAATAGGATCATATTTCCTTCGAGGTCGATAATTATCATCGAGCCTTAAGTTCAAACTTCCACAATATCACCTTGCAGAGTCGACAAGCATCAAGAAATGACCCCAAATCCATAATGTGACAAATAGGACTTGGTCCCTTGGTTACAAGATTTGCAAAGTGACATTATTAGCATTGGAAGAATTAATAACTTGTCTCTCCAACAAATCAGCAATCTTGTCAAGTCTACTTTCAAGTCTAAATTACTTACCTCATGTACACCTCGAGTCTCAGTGTCCGAACGATACCAATTGTCAAGATTTGCAGCCATTGTCGCAATCAAGTTTCGCCTCCCGAGGTGTCTTGTTCACTATAGCTCCCCACTAGCAAAGATCAAGAATTTTCCTATCATTTAGTAACATCCCATCATAAGTACTAAATAAGGAGTCATTTATAATTCCATCCGAGGACAACTTGCACAAAGCCTCTTGAATCTCTCATAATATTCATACATGTTTTCAGATCTCTTTGTCGATGCCACAAATCTCTCTCGCAAATTAGTGGCCCCAATGTCAAGTATTTTTCCAAAATAATCTCGCCATATCGGGCCATGTATCCACTATCCCAAAGGAAGATAGTATAACCAATCTCGGTCAGCGCCTTCTGAGAAAAAGGAAAGCACGCAATTTCAATCGATCCTCGCTATGCCTCTTGGCTTGAATCCGAACATACCACATGAAAGTCCTTGAGATGTCCGTTGGGTCGCCGAAGGTAACCCATGAAATTTCGATAACGCTCAATCAACCCAAATTTTTAACTCAAACCCATCATCGATGCCTGCATCAGATACTTAGAGGTTGATCCTCTATTGGTGGTGTAAGCATGTCCCTTAGAGTTGCAGGAGCTCGATTTCGGCTGGTTACTTGCAGTGGAATAACTTCTGCTTTGCCATCTCTACTTCTTCAAAATCTTCCACTAACTCGGTCTCAAAGGCAGGCAAATTCTCAGTTTGATCAGCAAGACTTGTGCGTAAGTAAGCTTGTCCCTTACACAATTTAGTAGCTTTCCGAGTTGTTTTGCGCCTTCTATCTCTACGGATCGAACAATAAATCACCTGCAGAAACACAATGTTGCATGCAAACAACTAGAAAAAAAAAGTTATTAGCAACACAAACAAACAAAAACATAAGCACCAGTCCCCGGCAACGGCGCTAAAAATTTGATGGCGTGTCAAACCAACAAAAATAAATTCCTACTTTAGAACACTTAAGCGAGTAAAGTGGTGAATAGGGTCGAACCACAGAGACCAATGAAGTAATTATTTATTTGTGCGAAATCAAAAATAAAATATAAAATATAAATATAAAGAGAGTTGATTTGGGAATGATTAATTTTAAAACACGAAATCACGCAGGAAGAAATTAAAAATAAGATTGAAAATAATATGAATAAAATCCTAGCCAAGGTACTCTCCCTTTTGATACCGTAATTCGATCATAGGCTCAAAAATATAAATTTCGTTCATTCCTATGGACAAAGTTATAACAGACCGTGAACAGCACAAATCTGCCAATCCATTCGTAATTATTCGATAACCCCGAGTAAAGCTCCGCAGATTATTACCTTAACCAATTAGACTATTCTCGAGTAAAGCTCCGCAGAATATAATCTATGGCAGCGGTAGGCTCTAATGGACCCTCGTTTTAGCTAACAGAATCGGAAAAGCCGCAATCTATTTAGACTAAATTATTTAATCTCGATAATTTCTTAATTGAAATTAATTCGCCACTCGATAGACAGCAATCACGGATTAACTAATCTATTCGACAATTTATCATCAAGTCAATCAATTAACAGGCCTCATTAATCAACAAACTCAAAAATAATAAATCGATTAAGCGCAGAGATTAAATAAATATAAGAAATAAACGAAAACAATTAAACCATAGGAGTCTCACAAACTACGTGCATCAAATGTAAAGTACCTTGTCTAGATTTAAAAATTAGCCACACATAATACTAATCTCTAACTAATAAACTGAAATTGATAAATTAAAATTAAAAATAAACCTTCACCGAAAACTGTTGCCCCCTTGTGCGTGTTTGTCCTTATTGACATTGCCTTTTCGCTCTTTGGTCCCTCTCCCCACATACCGACGCGTTATGGTGCTCCTTCGTGTGTCTACTTTTGGTTGCTCCTTTATGGCTTGTTTCTCCATCGTGCAATTTGTTGATTGACAAGACCAATAAGGGTCAACATCAAAACAAACCTTGCTCTCCTTATGCTTCGCCTTCAAGATGCCACGCCTCTTGCCGATTTATTTACTCCCATTTAATTTGCCTCCTTAGTGCATGCGTGTTCTCATGCATGGATGCCCTTTGATTGCTTGATTTTATCTGCTGACCATCGCTGCCTCTTGGTCACGCCTTGTGTTGTAGTATGATTTGACAATTAAATATGCTCCTCACCTAAGCACAATAGTCACGCCTCTTAGTCGCTTTTTAATTGTGTGATTTTATTCCTTCAACTCCTCTAATCAACGCCTCCCGCACATGTCAAGGCCTCACTTTTTAATTTGTCGTCAAGTCCTCATTTAATTTGCTCTTTTAAAACCTAAAAAAAGATAAATTTCAACCTATTAAGGACTTTTTGTATTTTATGTATCTAAAGCTCTAATAATTATAAAATATGATGAAAAGGCCATAGATATCCATAAAACACATGCAAGATGCTAAATATAAGGTTCTAAAATATATAAAATATGATTGTATCAATTATCGATATATTAGTCCGAAAATTACGCTTTTGTTATTAAGGACCAAATTCTCCATCCAAAATATTGACAATAGCTAGAAATTGATGGCATGGAGAATTTGGTCCCTTAACCACAAAATAATACTGATAATAGTGGTCCTATAGAAAAATGATATCACAGCATTACTAGTTTAATAAATGTGCTTTTTTAAGGGACCAAATCCTCCATGACAATTATGTTAAGCTTTATTCCCTCTCTTCTTCTTTCTTTGATGCTTATCTTCAATGGTTCAGATTACACATTTACAAGTTTCTACAAATCATATAGCGTGGACCACTATTATCAGTATTATTAGTCTGAAAATTACGCTTTTTGTTGTTAAGGGACCAAATTCTCCATCCAAAATATTGACAGTAGCTAGAAATTGATGGCATGGAGAAATGGACCAAAAAATAATACTGATAATAGTGGTCCTATAGAAAAAAGATGTCACATCATTACTAGTTTAATAAATGTGCTTTTTTTATGGGACCAAATCCTTCATGATAATTGTGTAAAGCTTTATTCCCTCTCCTCTTCTTTCTTGGATGCTTATCTTCAATAATTCAGATTACACATTCACAAGTTTCTACAATATATATAGCACGGACCACTATTATCAAGATATTAATTTGAAAACTATGTTTTTTATTTAGGAGCAAATTCTCCATCCAAAATTTTTACAATAGCTAGAAAATAATGGCATGGAGAATTTGGTCCCTTAACCAAAAAATAATATTGATAATAGTGGTCCTATAGAAAAATGATGACACAGCAGTACTAGTTTAATAATCGAGCTTTTTTCGAGGGACCAAATCCTCCATGATAATTATGTGAAACTTTATTCCCTCGCTTCTTCTTTCTTTAATGCTTATCTTCAATGGTTTAGATTACACATTTACAAGTATCTACAACTTATAAAGCGTAGACCACTATTATTAGTATTATTAGTCTGAAAATTACGTTTTTTCTTATTAAAGGACCAAATTCTCCATCCAAAATATTGACAATAGCTAGAAAATGATGGCATGCAGAATTTGGTTCATTAACCAAAAAATAATACTGATAATAGTGTTCCTATAGAAAAATGATGTCACAGCATTACTAGTTTAATAAATGTGTTTTTTTTATGGGACCAAATCCTCCGTGATAATTGTGTAAAGCTTTATTCCCTCCCTTCTTCTTTCTTGGATGCTTATCTTCAATAGTTCATATTAGACATTCACAAGTTTGTACAACATATATAGCACGAACCACTATTATCAGTATTATTAGTTTGAAAATTATGTTTTTTTTAATTAAGGGAGCAAATTCTCCATCCAAAATTTTGACAATAGCTAGAAAATGATGACATGGAGAATTTGGTCTCTTAACCAAAAAATAATATTGATAATAGTGGTCCTATATAAAAATGATGGCACAGCATTCCAAGTTTAATAAACGAACTTTTTTTAAGAGACCAAATCCTCCATGATAATTATGTAAAGCTTTATTCCCTCGCTTCTTTCTTTAATGCTTATCTTCAATGGTTCATATTACACATTTACAAGTTTCTACAACTTATATAGCGTGGACCACTATTATCAGTATTATTAGTCTAAAAATTACACTTTTTGTTATTAAAGGACCAAATTCTCCATCCAAAATATTGACAATAGCTAGAAAATGATGGCATGGAGAATTTGGACCATTAACCAAAAAATAATACTGATAATAGTGGTCCTATAGAAAAAAGATGACACATCATTACTAGTTTAATAAATGTGCTTTTTTTTATGGGACCAAATCCTTCATGATAATTGTGTAAAGCTTTATTCCCTCTCTTCTTCTTTCTTAGATGCTTATCTTCAATAGTTCAGATTACACATTCACAAGTTTCTACAACATATATAGCACAGACCACTATTATCAGTATTATTAGTTTGAAAACTATGTTTTTTTATTTAAGTAAGCAAATTCTCCATCCAAATATTTGACAATAGCTAGAAAATGATGGCATGGAGAATTTGGTCCCTTAACTAAAAAATAATATTGATAATAGTGGACCTATAGAAAAATGATGGCACAGCAGTACTAATTTAATAATCGAGCTTTTTTCGAGGGACCAAATCCTCCATGATAATTATGTGAAGCTTTATTCCGTCGCTTCTTTTTTCTTTAATGCTTTTCTTCAATGGTTTAGATTACACATTTACAAGTTTAAACAACTTACATAGCGTGGACCACTATTATTTGTATTATTAGTCTAAAAATTACGCTTTTGTTATTAAGGACCAAATTCTCCATCCAAAATATTGAAAATAGCTAGAAAATGATGGCATGGAGAATTTGGTTCATTAACCAAAAATAATACTAATAATAGTGGTCCTATGGAAAATGATGTAACAAAGATTATTAATTTAATAAATGTGTTTTTTCATGGGACCAAATCCTCCATGATAATTGTATAAAGCTTTATTCCTCTCTTCTTCTTTCTTGGATGCTTATCTTCAATAGTTCATATTAGACATTCACAAGTTTGTACAACATATATAGCACGAACCACTATTATCAAGATTATTAGTTTGAAAATTATGCTTTTTTAATTATGGAGCAAATTCTCCATCCAAAATTTTGACAATAGCTAGAAAATGATGACATGGAGAATTTGGTCCCTTAACCAAAAAATAATATTGATAATAGTGGTCCTATAGAAAAATGATGGCACAACATTACTAGTTTAATAAACGAGCTTTTTTTAAGGGATTAAAGATTTATTCCCTCGCATCTTCTTTCTTTAATGTTTATGTTCAATGGTTCAGATTACACATTTACAAGTTTTTACATCTTATATAGCGTGGACCACTATTATCAGTATTATTAGTCTGAAAATTATGCTTTTTGTTATTAAGGGACCAAATTCTCCATCCAAAATATTGACAATAGCTAGAAATTGATGGCATGGAGAATTTGGTCCCTTAACCACAAAATAATACTGATAATAGTGGTCCTATAGAAAAATGATGTCACAACATTACTAGTTTAATAAATGTGCTTTTTTTAAGGGACCAAATCCTCCATGACAATTATGTAAAGCTTTATTCCCTCTCTTCTTCTTTCTTTGATGCTATTTTCAATAGTTCAGATTACACATTCACAAGTTTCTACATCATATATAGCACGGACCACTATTATTAGTATTATTTGTTTGAAAATTATGTTTTTTTTATTAAGGGAGGAAATTCTCCATCCAAAATTTTGACAATAGCTAGAAAATGATGGCATGGATAATTTGGTCCCTTAACCAAAAAATAATATTGATAATAGTGGTACTATAGAAAAATGATGGCACATCATTACTAGTTTAATAAGCGAGCTTTTTTTAAGGGATCAAATCCTCCATGATAATTTTGTAAAGCTTTATTCTCTCGCTTCTTCTTTCTTTAATGCTTATCTTCATTGGTTCAGATTACACATTTACAAGTTTCTACAACTTATATAGCGTGGACCAATATTATCAATATTATTAGTCTGAAAATTACGCTTTTTGTTGTTAAGGGACCAAATTCTCCATCCAAAATATTGACAGTAGCTAGAAATTGATGGCATGGAGAATTTGGTCCATTAACCAAAAAATAATACTGATAATAGTGGTCCTATAGAAAAAAGATGTCACATCATTACTAGTTTAATAAATGTGCTTTTTTTTATGGGACCAAATCCTTCATGATAATTGTGTAAAGCTTTATTCCCTCTCTTCTTCTTTCTTGGATGCTTATCTTCAATAGTTCAGATTACACATTCACAAGTTTCTACAACATATATAACACGGACCACTATTATCAGTATTATTAGTTTGAAAACTATGTTTTTTTTATTTAACGGAGCAAATTCTCCATCCAAAAATTTGACAATAGCTAGAAAATGATGGCATGGAGAATTTGGTCCCTTAACCAAAAAATAATATTGATAATAGTGGTCCTATAAAAAAAATGATGGCACAGCAATACTAGTTTAAAATCGAGCTTTTTTCGAGGACCAAATCCTCCATGATAATTGTTGGACCCACCACACTGGCTAATATTTCACCACCAGTGTGTTTGCGGAATCTGCATGGCAGTGTTTTGCAGGTTATCTGCATCCAACTTAATCAAGATCGTCCTCTTTGGTCAAAGGTGAGGCCACGACTCAACCTCGACCTCAAGGTTTTATAGCTTCCACATGCTCGCTCTTACCATTTGGCCTCACCTCGACCAAAGAGGACAAGATCGATTAAGTTGGATGTCAGATAACCCGCAAACACCACCGCAGTATAACCCGCAAACACACGGTGGAAATATTAGCCCAAAGTGTAAGGGTCCAACAATAATTATGTGAAGCTTTATTCCCTCGCTTCTTCTTTCTTTAATGCTTATCTTCAATGGTTTAGATTACACATTTACAAGTTTCTACAACTTATATAGTGTGGACCACTATTATTAGTATTATTAGTCTGAAAATTACGCTTTTGTTATTAAGGGACCAAATTCTCCATCCAAAATGTTGACAATAGCTAAAAAATGATGGCATGGAGAATTTGGTTCATTAACCAAAACATAATACTGATAATAGTGGTCCTATAGAAAAATGATGTCACAGCATTACTAGTTTAATAAATGTGTTTTTTGTATGGGACCAAATCCTCCGTGATAATTGTGTAAAGCTTTATTCCCTCTCTTCTTCTTTCTTGGATGCTTATCTTCAATAGTTTATATTACACATTCTCAAGTTTCTACAACATATATAGCACGAACCACTATTATCAATATTATTAGTCTGAAAATTACGTTTTTTGTTATTAAGGGACCAAATTCTCCATCCAAAATATTGCCGGTAGCTAGAAATTGATGGCATGGAGAATTTGGTCCCTTAACCACAAAATAATACTGATAATAGTGGTCCTATAGAAAAATGATGTCACAACATTACTAGTTTAATAAATGTGCTTTTTTTACGGGACCAAATCCTCCATGACAATTATGTAAAGCTTTATTCCCTCTCTTCTTCTTTCTTTGATGCTTATCTTCAATAGTGCAGATTACAAATTCACAAGTTTCTACATCATATATAACACGGACCACTATTATCAGTATTATTAGTTTGAAAATTATGTTTTTTTTATTAAGGGAGGAAATTCTCCATCCAAAATTTTGGCAATAGCTAGAAAATGATGGCATGGAGAATTTGGTCCCTTAATCAAAAAATAATACTGACAATGGTGGTCCTATAGAAAAATGATGGCACAATATTGGTATCTATTTTATCCTCTGTTTTGAAAACCGGACCGGTTTTTACTGGTTCAATAAAATTTTTATTTTTTTGTATATATATATATATTTTTAATATCATTAATATTATATATAATTAAATATAATTATTTCATAATTATGACATCACATCGGTTCGACCGGTGGTTGAACCGATCAAACCGGTAACCAGTATGGCCTCCGATTCAATGACCTGTCCGGATTTCAAAATATCGATTTTATCCTTTTAGTCTTTCCCCAAAAAGTGAGTCAAAGGTTGAATTAAAAATATTAAATTACCATAATTATGTCAGCCAATTTTCAAACCTTGATGATAATATGGGATCTAATCCCAATACTTAAACCCTTTTTTAAGAACTGCATTTTTGTTAGTATTACTACGGTTTGTTTTATATCCGTAAAGGATGAAGTAGGCTCACTTCAAAAGTTATTAAATATTTTATTAAACTTACGAGTTAAAAGTCTTATTAATGTGTTTAGTACTTTATCCTGAAAAGTGCCTTTTGCGTAATGTGTCCAAAGAAATATCTTGACATGCTGTCCAAATTTCTATATTTTCAGCTTGACCACGTGAACATATGGCACTGGAGCCTAACAGCGCTTCTAGTTCTATATATACATATGGTGACATAGGCAATGAAATGCAAAAACACAGAAACAAAAAAGTAGCAGAAGAAGAAGACAGATTTAATTTATCAGGAAATGGGAGACGGTGTGTTTGGCATCCCGGTCACAGATTTAACTTTAGAGAGCCTACCAGAGTATGAGGGCAACACACAGCTGAAACCCATTGACAAGGCTCGTGTGGCTCTCAAATTGAAGAACTCAGATGGAAAGAATGAAAGGGCTCTCAAGTACTTACTGGATCTAAAAGAAAGTTGTGGTTACGATGTGGGAACACTCTGCCTCGTTTACAATGCTACCGGTGACACCCTAAATTTTGCTCTCAAAAAGGACTGGAAAGGACATATCGGATCTTCTCCATACCCCATTCAGATTGCAAATGGACAGTGGGGTGCCTTTCTGCACGTCAAAGGCAACGCCTCCACTCAGTCAATCGGGGCTGTGGTGTATCATGGCAAGAACCCTGACGCGGTTGATTGTGATTGGATGATGGCTTGGAACAACGCTTGGGAGGCAGACAAGGATTATTCCACCAGTGTGAGCAGTAGAATATTATAGATTGATCATCATTCATTTATTTACAATTACTTGCATGCATGCATGATATTGGCGAGAAGAACATATAAAAGTAACATTGTTATGATTTTAATTAATATATGTACTGAACAAGTTAAATAACAATTTCATTTTTGATGGATGAAAAAACTTCCAGGTATACAATGAGGTCCTTGAGAAATGTGATGTTTATTATACAAAGTGGTGGGATTTTATACTGGGAAAATTGCAGAAATGTGATGTTTATTATAAGGGCGAGCCCATTGCCGACCAGTGGAAAGGAACCTCCTTGTCTGCTTCAATTGGGAAACACAATTTCCCCATCTTTACGGCAATCCTGACGCTGAAGGATGTCTGATTTTACAACAACAAGGGCTATAAGACAGCTTATTGAATTAGTATTTAGTATTAATAATGTAATACTAATGTCGGCGCTTGTTTGGTAACGGATGTTCCTCTCTTCCACCTTTATGTGTTGCGTTGATTTGGACTGTAATAACGTATTGCCTTGTGCAATTGTTGAACCGTTTAATTTGGTGTTGAGTTTTCATTTTCTAAAATAATTTTCGTGAGAAAAGAAAATAGGAATAATTTAAACGAGGGCCAGAGATGAGTTCTAAGACCCAAAGTCCAATCTCAACTTATAAGCTAAAAAAGAATTAAAGAATAACTTACACTTTAATTCTTTATATTTGCATAGATGTATACATTCAACGGCCACTGTGTGGTGGCCATTGATGGGAATGCAGGTTCGTGAGGTTAATGGTGGCATTTATGTATTCTAGCTTTTTCATGAGGTTGATGTGCACCGTATCTGGGCTATACGACCCTGTACTTTCAGCAATCAACTGCTTCTTTTGGACCGATTTGTGGATTATTCCTCTCCATTAGAGGTTTCTTTATTCCATGTTCCCTTATGGATTCAAGTACATGGTCTCCGGTTTGGATATTGCAGGACATTGGCAATAAGATTGGCCAGCGGATCAGAAGAACTTTGAGAACTCCTAGAATTCTTATATGCATATGAGGGTCAATTGGGATGTTCGTCGTCCGCTAAGGGAAGCTCAAGCGTGATAAGGGTGAATGGTTTACGGTTGGACGATGGGCTAGTAATGGGTGACTCAAATGGAAAAGAATGGGTCAGGATCAGCTCCAAGGAGAGACTCAAGATCTTGCTACCTCACCAACATGTCCATTGATCCACAGACTGTGATATCGGCCGCTACTGGCTCCCAAGGCCGCCGGAAGAAATGAATTGCCTTTCCTGGAACTACCGTGGGCAGGGCAACCCACGGTCATTATAGTGTCTTAAACTTTTTGTATCCGAAAAAAGGCCTACTTGTATTTTTCTTATTGAAACTCTCTATTCTTCCAATAAAATTGATAACTTAAAACTTTTGTTGGGTTACGATTGTTGATTGTGTGGGACATAGTGGTGGTTTAGCTCTTCTTTGGAAATCTGTTGCTTCGGTTCGACAATTAAATGCTTGTTTACGTTGTATTGACGTTGAAGTTGTGGTTGATAAGGTTGGTGAGTGGCGGTTAACGGGTGTTTATGGGCATCCTAATCGTAGTCACTATTCCAAAACATGGAATATGCTTAAGAACCTTACTGATTGTAGTGACAAGTTGTGAGTTTGTATAGGCGACTATAATGATATTCTCCATCACTATGAGAAGAAAGGGGGACGTCGACAACCACATAATTTAATTGATGGGTTTCGACAATCCATCTTAGATGATGGACTTAGTGATTTTCCTATGGGGGGATACCCCTTCACTTGGGAGCATGGAAGGGACTTGGGTTCTCGAATTGAGGAAAAACTTAACTGTGTCCTTGTTTCGAGCGAATGGATTAATCTCTTTCCCATGGCTCGTGCCTATGTTTTGGATACTTCCTCTTCTGACCACTTACCTCTTTTTGGAAGTCAAAACCTTTATGACTTGTCGTAATGCTAGGCGTTTTAAATTTGAGAATTCTTGGTTTCGAAATCCTAGCTGTCAGCAACTGGTTTAGGCAGTTTGGGATGCAAATCATGACTTGGACTTACTGGCACGTCTAAGTACATGCAGTGTTGCACTCGATCGTTGGGGTACAAACTTGTGTAATGAGGATAAGCAATTGTTGGCCGGTTGTAGACGCACTATGAATGCCTTGCAGAGTTCAAGAGTTCCAACCAATATGGTGCATTTTGCAGTTGCTAAATGAACATTTCATGATTTGCTTAATGATCAAGAGGTTCATTGGAAACAGCGATCTAAGGCATTTTGGCTAAAATAAGGGGACAAGAATACGCAATTTTTCCATACTGTAGCCACTAACAGGTTTAAGAAGAACCAATTTGCTAGATTGAGAGATGCGACTTGTACCTGGGTGGAGAATAGTTCGGATTTGGAGAGTCTAATCACAGGTTATTTTTCTGCACTTTTTACTGCTAATTCGGGTGAGGTTGACTCAGTACTTGAGCATGTTCCTATTTGTGTTTCTCCAATGTTGATCCTATGGCTCCTTATTATGCGGATGAGATTAAATTGGCAGTATTTAGTATGAAGCCTGATAAAGTATGAAGCCTGATAAAGCCCCTGGTCTTGATGGCTTTAATCCTGCGTTTTACCAAAATCATTGGGATATTGTTGGACCTTCAATTTGTAATGTCTATATACATTATCTGACTCAGGGATCCTTTCCAACTGCACTGAATAATACTCTCTTGGTGCTTATTCCGAAAAAGATAATGCCAGAGGATATGGGAGATTTACGGTCGATGGCTTTATATAATGTTGTTTACAAGATCATGAGCAAAGCTATAGCTAATCGATTGAGACGAATTCTATCGGCCTTCATTTCTCCTTCTCAGTATGTCTTTGTTCCTAATCATAGCAATCAGGATAATAGTATCATTGCCTTTGAATTAATGCATTTTTCCTACGTAAGAGGTGTGGGAGGGATGGTTATGTAGCTTTGAAAATGAACATCTCAAAAGCTTATGATAGACTTGAATGGAGTTACATCAGGGCTATGCTTGATAAAATGGGTTTCAATCAACAATGGATTAGTCTTGTTCTGGCATGCATTTCGACAACAGGGCAATCCTCTCTCTCCCTATTTATTCATTCTGTGTGCTAAGAGTTTATCCCGGATGATTCAGTCAGGTGTGAATGCAGGGACTTGGCATGGTTGTTCTATGATCCGTGGGGACCCTTCTATTAACCATCTCTTTTTTGTAGATGATAGTTTGCTTGTTTTCAAGGCGACTATTGGGGAGTCTAATATGGTTAAAGAAGTGATAGAAGTCTATGCTTAAGCTTCAGGTCAACGATCAATTTAGTGAAGTCTTCCTTATGCTTCTCTAATAATGTTTCAATTCGATTCGACTTCAAATCAGGAGTCCTTAGAGTAGAGGAGAAAGTAGATTTTAGTAACTACTTGGGACTACCCACTCAGGTGGGATTAAACAAGAGGGAGGTATTTAACTTCATTAAAGGTCAGGGTTGGAGGCAGTTAACCTCATGGAAGCGGAACTGCTTGTCTAGGATGGGGAAGGAAATAATGCTCAAAACAATTTTGTTTACATTGCTGAATTATGTTATGAATCTTTTCTTGCTACCCAAGACTCTGTGCATAGAGATTCAACGTATGATGTGTCATTTTTGGAGGGGTACAGGAGCATAACAAGGTCTAGGTATTAACTAGATGAGTTGGGAAAGGATGTGTAAACCGAAATTCTTAGGTGTTCTTGGCTTTAAGAAATTACGAGACTTTAAACAAGCATGGAGAATTTTTAAGGACCCAACTTCGATCATGGCAAGGTTATTGAAAGAAAATACTTTCCATCTACTAGTTTTCTTGTTTCGAATCTAGGCCACAACCCGAGTTTCATATATTTTTGGGAGAGTAAGAATTTAATTAAGGAGGGTGCATATTTAAGGGTTGGCTCTGGTTCATCTATCTTTATTTGGGAGGATTCTTGGCTGCCATCTATGGTTTCTATGAAAATTACGACGGCACGACCTGTTGCTACTGATTTGTTATTAGTATCAATCCTCATAGAAAACCACCGATGGAAGTCTGTCGTTATTTTATAGGTTTTTGAGCCTCCGGATGCTGCTGCCATATTATCAATCCTCTAAGCCAAACTAGGAGAGGATGATTGGTTTTGGAGATTTGATTTTTTAAAAAAGGATTGTTTACAATCCAGAGTGCTTACCACCACTTGCTTTTTATCCAACCAAACCAACAACAACAAGCACAAGTTCGTATATGGAGGAAGGTTTGGTCATTGCATGCTCCACCTAAATGCCTTAATTTCGTTTAGAGGGATTTGAATGTTGTCATTCCTTGTGTGAAATTGCTGCAACGTCGTAATCTCCAGGTTGATGGCCTATATCCCTTTTGTCAATCTTGTGAGGAAGATGAACTTCATGTGCTGGTGTATTGTGATTTTGCAAGGGCCTGTTGGTTGTCATCTGTAGTCGGGTTCCATTCGGCCACTGCGTGAGGTTTACTGATTGGTTTGGGAACATGATTTATGTGCTCAATGGATCTGATTTGCAGGTTATGATGGTGACTTTATGGGCGATCTGGGAAGCCCGAAATGCGTTGTTTTGAGAGACAAAAGAATTATCCTGCTAAAAGTGGCTAGGTGTGCGATTAACTTCCTACATAGTTGGATACAAGCTAATAAATCCACCATCGCTACTAGTGTTTCTTCGATCTAGGAAAAAGGACTAACCCATTTCAAGGAGTTTTAAAATGAATGTTGATGGAGCTCTTTTTATGAACCTTTATTGGTTTGGGTATTGTTGTGCGTGACTCACTTGGATCTTTTATTGAGCTATGCAGTAGTCTGTCCCTAGCAATTTTGATGCAAATACCATCGAGGTTATGGCAATTAGAGAAGCCTTAAGTTAGATTAAGGACGAGGTGGTCTTCGCGTTATGGAGGCAAATGCCCAATCTTGTGTTCAGCTATTCTCGATCCTAACTATAATGATGATTCTCGCTTTGAATTGCTAGTTTCGATCAGAAATCCTTCTCACCGAAAGTTAAAGGATGTGCAATTAGTCTTTGTTAGACGGTTCATGAATGGAGTAGCTCATAGGTTCGCTGGAGTTGTTACCATTTCGACGACAAGATGGTATGGTCTCATCGATCGCCTATGTGTATTTCTGAATCTATTCGCTTGAGAGCCAATAATGCTTATTAACATTCTCTTCAACAAAAAAGGAGTGAGTATAAATTTTAGCAAGCATTTACTTAGAGAAATGATAACAAAATATTCATCATATACGAATTAAATTTAATGCTATGAATTTTCAGCACCATATAAAAAGTATACAATAAATCAACTATTACACACATACTCTACAAATAATTAAATGCTTAAATAAATTCCAACAAAGTGATATTAGCTAATCAATACTGTAGTTTATAAGAATCAAATGCTAATTTATAGAAAAAATTCTAAGTAATTATAGCATGCATATACATCATAATTATACATATCAATATATATTTGTATAAGTTCCATAAAATTCACACACATGAAACATCAAAACAAAGGTAAACAAATAGCTATTACTCATAGTCCATGATTTTCTGATGAGAGTGTATCCATGAGTTATCACTTGATGGCATTCCATAAATATTCATTGAAAAGGGTTGTATTCACCACTAACACTCAATGATTCAAAATTTTAGAAAAGATTCTTCTTCTTGCCATGACATTTATGTTATACACGCTTTCTACGTGTATAGTGTTAGAAAGAAAAGTAAGGAAAGAACACCAAAAATTTACGTGGAAAACCCCAATAGGTAAAAACCACGAGAGAGAAGAATTTCACTATAACAAAATAGGGATTACAAACTTAACCTCTAGTTTGTCTAAAAGGAATGCTTGATTTTGGTACATTAGATGAGGGGAGTGAGCCTTCTTATATAGGCTTCACTCTCCTCCTTCCTATCTCATCCCACCGATGTGGGATGTGAGCATCTTACATTCTCCCACTGAAGATTGAATTAGATACTAATTAATCTTCACCATTCTTTCTCTCTCTGCTCCATATCGCTTACGCCTCTAACAAGCCACAGTGAGGAACGACACCATATAAATTTATCTGTTGACAACCTTAGTCGTAAAATCGCCACATTCGCTTTGGTTGATCTTTTCATAGTAATTGTCCCTTCCTCCACTTTCTCACTAACGGCGGTACCGCACTCAATATGTTTACTCTTGGCATGAAATGCTGGATTCTTTGTAAGATGCAAAGCACTTTGGCTATCACAAAATAGAAATTATCTTCGTATATGCTCGAACTCCTCCACGACCAACTTCAACCAAACTACTTCCTTACTAGCTCAGGTAACTGCAACATATTCTCGCTTCATTGTTGATGTAGCCACAACCGATCGCAGCTTAGATACTAAACTTACATCCGCTAGCAAGTAAGAACACATATCCGTGGTAGACTTGCTTCACAAGATCACCGTGATAGTCCGAGTCAACATACCCACAAATACCGTGGTTCGATCCTCTCAGAATATAATGCAGATTCAACGCTCCTTTGATGTAACGAATGATTCTTTTCATCGCTATCCAATGCTCCCTACCAGATTTGCCATGTACCTACTTACAACTCCCATCGCATGTGCAATGTCCGGTCCGGTGTCGACCATGGCAAACATCGTTACCCATCGCGATGCATACTGATCGAGACATCTCTATCCTCTCGCTTCATTACTAGGACTCATCTCAAATGACAACTTGAATTAATAGGAGTGGGTAGATATCGCTTACACCCCTGAATGTTGAAGCGCCGCAAGACCTTCTTCGTAATTTGTCCGAGAAAGCCGATCTTCCTATTTTTCCTGCCTCGTGAATCGCATCCTAAGAATCTTGTTTGTTGTTCCCAAGTCTTTCTTCTCAAACTCCCAGCCAACTCGAAGTCTTTAATTCCTAATACGATCTTTGTTGGGGCTCAGAATCAACATGTCGTCAACATACAATAGCAATATGACAAAATAATCACCTCCAAACCTCAGTAATATGCACAAGGGTCTGCGATAATCTATTGTATCCCACTCATGATGAAAGAATCAAATCTCTTATACCAACACCTTGGCGCCTACTTAAGTCCAGATAGAGATTTGTTTAACCTCAAACCAATTTCTTTTCCTTTTCTTCAAAGCCTTCTAGTTGAGCATATAAATCTCTTATTCAAGATCACCATGAATAAAGTCGTCTTTACATCTAGTCGTTCTAGATGTAAATCATGTATCGCTAATAATGCCGTAGCTATACGAATGGTAGTTAATCGAACAACAAGTGAGAATATTTCATCAAGTCAATACCTTCCTTTCGAGCATATCCTTTGACCACCAATCTTGCCCAATACCTCTCCAATTGGTCATCACTGTTTCATTTGATCTTGAACACCCATTTGTTTCCAATAGGTTTCCTCCCTGATGGTAGCTGTACAAGATCCCAAGTTTGATTCTTATGCGAGCTTCGATCTCCTCCCGCATTGCCGCTATCCATCGACACGATCTCGAGCCGCCACCGCCTCCCGAAGGTCGATGGTTCTCCATCTTCAGCGAGTAAACAAGATGCTACATTACTATCCATAATATAATCGTAATGCCAACTGGAGCTTCCTCAGGCGAAGTTGATCGTCTGAGTTCATCAACTTCAAAGATTAGATCGTTCGATTTCATCGATTTCAAAGATCATTCTCCACAGATTCTTATCCGACACTACTTCGTAAGTATGTTCCTTCACCGTATCACTGCATTATCTCGACTCGATGTACCGCATCTTCACTACAAGGCTTATCTTCCATGAAGATGATATCCTCGCCGATAACGACCTTGCGGGTAAGTGGAATCCACAAAGCGATACCCCTTTACACCATCAAGATAGCCTCACGAAAATACATTTCCTGACTTGATCCAATTTTGAAACATCCCGGCATGGTACATCACATATACAGACTTCCAAAACATGAAGATTAGAATAATCTATCGGTTTACTGTCCACAACTCCATCGGTGTCCTCAAATCAATTGTCGATGACGGACTCGGCTGATCACATAACAAACGGTGTTGATGCTTCAAATTCCAAAAGGACTTCTCCGCACTAGTCGTCGCCAACATTGCTCGTTCTTCCAAGATTGTTCTCGTTTCATTCGCTTCGCCACACCGCTCGTTGTGGAGTATATGCCGTCAGAACTGTCGCTGATACAATTTTGCTTACAAGAATTATCAAACTCGCACCAAAGGTATTCTCCTCCATTGTTCTGCCCCGAGGCACCTAATCTTCTTCCGATCCAACGGACTCGCTTATATTCCTCAAGGTCTAAAACACATCTCCTTGCTTTTGATTGGATACACCCAACATATCCTGGAATAATCATCAATAAATGATACGAAATACTTTGCTCCTCCCAGGGACACAACCGGTGCTTGCCATACATCAGAGTGAACCAGTTCTAGAACATTTGTGCTTCTAGAGTTTGATGTGTTGAACTTCAACCGATGCTGCTTGCTTGTCACACACTGCTCACAAAATGGTAGTGAAACCTTTGTAAGCCCGTGAAGTAGCTTCCGATCTACGAGAATCTTCTCCGACATATGACCAAGTTTCGTGCCATATCATCAAGACCTCTCATTGTTACTCGAGGCAACCAAGCTTCTCCATCCACCAAAGTCTCTCCTTTACCATGCACAAGTTAGCAACTATCTTCTTCTCTCGCCTCATTATCACTAACGCCCACTAACTATCTTCATAATTCCCTTTCACACTCCATCTTACAACCGAGGTCGCCCAATTGTCCCAACGATAATAGATTCTTCCAATTCCTCAACATGTCGTACTGCTGAATGGTACGAATAGCTCCATCGCACATCTTCATCTTGATGGATCCAATTCCAACAACATTCATGGCTTCGATCATCGCAATGTATATAACACCTCCCGAGACCGGTTCATACTAATAACCATTCTTTACGAGAGGTCATATGATAGGTTGCACCGTAATCAACCAACCACATATCCCGCGCCATCCTTCGCCATCACGTGTTACCGCCGCTTCACAAGTCAAAGCATTATCAATGTCTAATCTGCTTGCAACATTTCCTCGAGGGTCGCGAACTCTTCCCCGAGGACCGTAACTTTGTTTCAAGTTCCAACAATCTTTCAGAGTGACCTTTCTTGCCATAATTGTGGCACTTGAAATTTTTCTTACTCCGAGATTTCGATCTACCGTGTTGTTGACTCCCACCGAACCACGCCCATCGATCTACCTCTCGCTACCACCAATGCCTCTACTTCGTGAAGTTCCTCCTTATTCTCGCTACCGCTTTTCCTCATCAATGATCGCAGCTACAATATTGTCGAAGATCAAGCTTTCCACAGCAAGTTGGTCGCCAAGTTGATAATGAGTTGATCATATAAGTCCCAGAAACTCAAGTAAAATTTATACTGCTCACTAGTCCCTATCACACAACCCATGTTATTAAGTCAGGAAAATAGAGAATTCAGTGTATTGACGTGCTCACCACCGTCAAGATTCTCGACATCCGCAGTGTACAACTTCCTCGAGAAATATTCGTTGTGTAGGGACTTTGCCTCAGATATACTTGTAAGATAATCCCAAATTTCTTTGGCTGTCTTCTTCTCCTCTATACTGGACAATATCTCATCTGTCAATCCGAGATGTAAATTTGTCGTTGCATTTGCATCCATTTCTTCCCATTTTTCATCGGTGATATTCTCTGGCCTTTTGACGATTACTGCGAGGCACTTATCTTTCACCAAAATAGCCCTCATTCTCATCTTCCAAATTGAGAAATTTCCACTGTTGAATTTATCCACCTTATATTCTCCTTTCATTTCTGACATTCTGCCGAAAAGCTCCTCCCACTATTTCACGACGTGAATAGTAACTTCGTGGGCCCCACACTTGAATAATAACCTCGCGGGTCCCACACGAAACCTCGTGGGCCCCACACAAAATGAGCCTCACAAATGATGACACTGAGCAATTTTGGAATATCCCGGGATAGTGGGTCTCACTAGGTATGAAAATCGAAAGGTGGTCCCACAAGCACACCGGAGGGTAACTGCAAAATCTAATTTACTTTCTGATGTGGGGGATCCACACTAAGTGGCAACCACAAAGCATACAATAAATAGATTTAAACTTAACTCAAGCGTGTCTCTGATACCACTTGTTGGAAAGAAAAGCAAGGAAAGAACACCAAAAATTTACGTGGAAAACTCCAATAGGGTAAAAACCACAGAGAGAGAAGAATTTCACTATAACAAAATAAGGATCACAAACTTAACCCTCTAGTTTGTCTAAAAAGGGAATGCTTAATTTTTGGTACATTAGATGAGGGGGAGTGAGCCTTCTTATATAGGCTTCACTCTCCTCCTTCCTATCTCATCCCACCGATGTGGGATGAGAGCATCTTACATATAGTCTTTTCCTACAGCACCAGTTTCCAGCTCAGCATCTCTATTTCCATGATCTTCATCTTGTGCTGCATGGGGGTAATTTTAATATCAATAGAGAACCTAAATCTATATTGGAGTTTTCTGATGCAGCTGAAGGTGAACTGAGGACTGCTAAGACACCAGCTTTGTGAATACTACTACTTGTCTTAACACTAACCTACTTGATCAACATGGAGCAATAACTACCCAAATGGAAGAATTAAGCAAAAATGAACTTCCACCTACCACCCCTTTTGTTCCTATAAGTTTGTCAATGGTTGAGGATCCTCTAATTCCTTCACAAGGAGTAAGGAGAGATGAAATCAGTGGAAATTTCCAAACTATGGCAAGAAGAAATTCACAAAGGGACAAAGGAAAAGGCCCTAAAGGCATTTGTCTATTTTAACTTGGAATGTTAAAGGAATAAATTGCCCTTTTAAGCTTTTTGCAGGATTTTGTCTGTAGAGAAAAACCTCTCTTAGTTGGGTTGCTTTAAACACAAATTAAGTTGGCAAACTTAAATAAGTTGAACTTTTTAGGATCTCAATGGAAACTACTTTCTAATTACAGCTACCATGCCCATGGACAAATCATTGTCTATTGTAAATATGATGAGATAAAGGTGGACTTACTAGAAGCAAATGAGCAGGCCATGCATCTTCACCTTTTACTTTTGCAAGGTAACATTGATATGAATGTCTCTTTTGTTGTTTATGCCAGTGACTTTGAATTCCAACGAAGAGTTCTATGGAACAATTTCTGACGACTTAGTGGAAGTATCAGCAAATCATGGCTGATCTTTAGGGACTTCTACTTAACTCTTTATGCATCCAAAGCTCAGGGAATCATCAATCTGAAAAATTTTTCTATTGATCTTTGGGACTGTGTCGAACATATTAAGGTGACTGATCTCAAATATATAGGGCACTCCTTTTCATCAGGAAAAAACTAGATTGTGCTCTTGTCAATGATCTTTGGTTGTAGACTTTTCCCAATAGCTAGCTAACTTCATGGAGCCATTTTTCTTGGATCACACCCCCATCTTTGTGTCCAATTTATCCCAGCCTGCTCCTAAATATCATCTATTTCGGTTCAATAATTATCTTTTAAAAGATCCTGGTTTTGCTACTGCTTGTAGGAAGGCGGCTGATTACAGGGTGACAAGGACTAAGCAATTTTGTTATATTCAAAAACTGAAATTTATAAAACAAGAACTCAATATTTTTAACTCTTCCAAGGGATCCACTGTTGATGCTGTTAATAACATCTGATTGGAGCTAGTTAGGCTGCAGACCACGCTAGCTTCTAGTCTTGATAATCAACAGCTCAGTGAGCAACCACTTTTCTGTCTTGCAACAGAGAGCACGTATCAATTGGCTACAAGATGGGGATGGCTACATTCAAATCTTCTTTAATTCAATCTTGGCCAGGCAAAGCTGCAATAAAATCGTTTCCATTAATCCCCAAAATAGTAATTTACTCCAGAATCCTCAGGATATACATGCTGAAGCTTTCAGATTCTTCAATTCTTTTCTTGGGATTGGTGCTTCGGCTAATGCTTCACTTATAGATCTATAGGAACTCAACTTGCAGCAAATCCCTCGGTGTAATTTTGAACTTTTAATGAAACCAGTCGATAACGGTGAGATAGAGAGGATTGTCTTTGGAATGAATGGAAGGAAGGCACTAGGATCAGATGGCTTAAATGGTTATTTTTTTCAGCAATCTTGGAGCATAGTTGGTAGTTTTGTCAAAGATGCTATCAATGAATTTTTTCATAAATGGTATTCTTCTCAAGGAAATTAATAAAACTTTCTTATGCTTGATCCCTAAAGGTTCAAATCCATCCATCTTTGGAGATTTTTGCCCTCTATCATGCACCAACTTTCTCTACAAAATAATCTCCAAGATTTTCGCCACAAGATTGAAGAAAGTATTAACTCCCTTAATAAATGAAAATCAAAGTGCTTTCTTGAGTAATAGGAAAATTGGTGACAATATATTTATTGTACAAGAATTGCTTAAGGGATACTCCACATCTAACAACCCCCCAAATTGCACAATGAAGGTTGATTTCCACAAGGCATTCGACAGAATCAGCTGGCAATTTTTATAGATAATGTTGACAGCATTTGGCTTTCCCACTCAGTTTTTTTTTTTGGCCAATAGAAAGAGATTTATTAATAAAGGACAACAACATCAACAAATGTATACAAAACATCCAAAAAACAGAAGCAATACACACTTGAGAACTAATCTAGGCAGTATCTCTAGCATATTCCTTCATCACAAATGGCCAATACAACTATGGAGGAGCTGGTAAACCATCACGACTCAATATACCAACCAAAGAAGATGGAGGCATTAAAATCCAATTACCCAAGCTCATCTTCTTGCTGACTTGCTTTGCTAACCAATCAGCAGCGCTATTTGCTTCACGATTTATGAGGACAAAATCAATATCCTGTAAATGACGTATTCTGTACAATATATCAGAAATGTATGGAAAAATTCTCCACTTTCTTTGTCCTTTATTTTTTAGAATTTCATTGTAAACAATCTGTGAATCCATTTCAATCTGTACATTATGGTAGTTTTTATGCTCCAACAACCTCACCCCTTCACACACAGCTATAGCTTCAACCTCAAGTGTTGAACCTGCTTTACATTATTTTACAATACCATTAATAATAATGCCATCAGAGTTTCGGATAATAGCTGCAAAACCTGCATTCCCATGATTATAAGCTCCGTCACAATTCATTTTCAAAAAACCTTTAGTAGGTGTGCTCCATTTATTCCGTAGTGTAGGCCCCCGATTTATACCAATCTGTTGTTTTCTATTGATACATTCAATCAACATAGCAGCACTTTTCATAAGGCATCTAATAGGATCTGGCCTATCATGTTTAAAAACTACTTTACACCTTTGCTTCCAAATGTTCCACAACAAAACAGCTATATAAACCAAAACATCATTACCAATTTCAGATTTTTTTAAAGCCTCACTTATATCCATTAACCATGCATCTAAAGTGGACAAATCAACCCTTGTGATCTGTAATCCCAAAGCACTACCAAACCATACACATTTTGTCCATGGACATAATAACATCATATGCTCAAGAGTCTCAGTTTCATCAAAACAGATAGGACACAGCTCTTCAGTGTTAACTCTTCTTTTAACCAAATTAGATTTAGTGGGTAGTAAATTGTCGAGAGATTTCCAGAGAAATACCTTGACCTTGGGTGGAAGTGTAAGCTTCCAAAGCCATTTTCAAAGTTGCTGATCCACCTTATGAGAGCTTTCAGCTTTCCTAATATCCAATAGAAGAGCATTTTGTTTCAGAATATGATAACCTTGACGAACTGCATAGATACCATTCTCAGCAACTCTCCAAATGTATCTATCCGAAAAGCTTTTCCCACATAAAGGAATGTCTTTAATCAGGCACTGCTGATCTCTAGACAGAAAATCACTTACAGCCTCTAGGTTCCACTGTTCAGCAACCTTTTCTGTATTGGTTAATGGTACCTCCTTCATTCTTCAAAGTTGCACGATGCCTTAGACAGGGGATCCCATTTTTCCTCTCTATAAAATAGAATCATAAAGACTACAGTTTAATGGATAATTCCTATATATAGATGCATATACAAATTATCATAGAACGAACCAATGCTTAATTTCACATGAATGACTCGTCGTGGAACATATACGCACGGGAGGCTTATTAATAAGTCGTAGGAAGAGATAGTCTGGCCTTCTTTTTCCGCTCCCACAGTACACAGGACTGATGCATGATATCCACATATTTAACTTAGCAAGCTTCACAACCTCTTCATCGTTCAGAATAAAAGAGTCGGGATCCGCCATTGGGGAGAGAGAGAGAGACCTCGAGTAGTACTACATAAGTTTAATTAGCATCCATGGATGGACATCCCTTTAAAGACTATCCAGCCTTTGTATGTTTCCCAATGCCATATGCTGGATTTTCCGTCTTTTTTTTTTTATAATTGGAAAACAAACAAAAACAATACGGCTATATGGACGATTGTCGTCTTTTTTTAGTTGATAAGTAGATTCAGTGAATATTTTGGTATTTACAGCATTACAAATCCTCTGTGCCATCATTTAGTAGCGTCCTTTCCACCATTATCACTATTATTAGTTTGAAAATTGTGTTTTTTATTTTATTAAGGGACCAAATTCTCCTGTGTCATCATTTTTGAGCTATTGTCAAATCCTTATTGAACTTTATGGCTAACTGTACCCCTGTCCATTTCAAACATACGAATTGATCCCCGAGAAACCCCACATGTACAGGAATTTATACTTTCTTCTGACTCGGGTTGCAAGCAATGACGGAAGTAGGAATTTAAGATAGAAAGACTCAAATAAAATAAAAATTTTATAAAATTTTCATATCAAAAATAAATAAAAAATAAAGTTTTATTAAGAATATAAAATAGTTAAAATATAATGATCATCGCCAACTTTTCATAGATTGAAATCTTTTCATAACAAGATCATTGTCAATATTTGCAAATACATCTCTTTCAATGAAACACACTAAACAATCATTTAATAGGTCATTTCCTATTTGATAATTTTCATTCCGAAGAAAGCTCTTTCCATTATGGCATAAACATTATAAAACTTATCGATATAAAAGAAGATGTGACGGAAGAACAAAAAGCAATGACATGCCAAATTCATCAAAAATTAAATCACAATAAAATCGCAGATCGTCTAAAATTAATTTTTCCGCACGAGTAAATCAACAATCGTAAAAGCAAAGCACCAAAAACACCGACATTTGGTAACGCAGTTCGACACTTTGCCTACGATGGGGCCCTCACCAGATTAAATTCTTTCATCAGAGTCCACAACACAAGATTGATCTACTCCTTAAGACTCAATCTATGTGACCAACCCACAACCTAACTACTCGTGAAAGATCTTCACACCCAATAACACGACTAACTCTTGTTAACCTCGCCGAGGATTTTCCTAACTATTTCTACTCAAAATAAAGACAAATAAAACGTAAACGCAATAATTTCAGATCTGAAATTCTTCACTAAAATATTCAAGTAGCAAAGACTAACTATAAGTGTACTGCTCGGACAAGGACTTCTAGGTATCGCAACCATCAAACAAGAACTCAAAGAAAACAAAGAAGCATGCATGACCCTTGAACTGCTTGATAGAGATAACACCAATGATGCAATGTCGCTCTAAGTAGACTCACTAAACTAACTCAAAATGTAAGATCAAAAGCAAAACAGCAACATCAAATCGGCAAACAGACTCCAAATAAGGATTCACCAAAAAGACAAAGGTTGTGTGCAGATTCCTCTAGCCACCAAAAACACGTCATGTTCTCCAACAATCCAATTGAAATTTTTAGCCACCCAAACTCCAATAATCAATATCACGTTAGCTGCCAAAGTCAACAACCAACACACACACGGCTAGGATGTTGTTTCCTATCATATTCAAACAAGGACAATATCATATAAGATCACTCCAAAGATCATGCTTATTAGGATTATCTTTCCAAATCAAATCTCAAGCACCTTTAAAACGCAACCACCAATTTAGGCATATCTTTAAAAATTATTAAGGAAATTCCCATGTCCAATTTAAAATGCCAAAATCAAAAAGGATATATATAAAATAAATCCTAACAATCTCCCCCTTTTTGGCATTTTTGTCTCAACTTTATAACAACGCACAAGTAGGAAGTAATTGGACATATGGAGACATACGAATATTGATGCTCCCCCTCAATTCAATATTCAAGTAAAAGATCCAAAGGCACAATCCATTTGACAAATACTCCCCCTTAATAAAACATCAAGTTTCAAAGAATATCACAATTTATCCAATCATCCAAATTTCTCCCCTTTGGGACAAAAAGATGCCAAAAAGTAAGACAAATAGCCATACATGTACCTTGAAATCTCCCCCTGAATGAAACATTCACCATAAACAATCTGATGTCTTCCTCTTGGGGCAAAATAATATCAAACCGTATAATCATCATAATCAACTATAGACACAGCGGAAGAATCATAAACACGCCAATATGACAATTTTTGACCATTCAAAATACTGAGAGATATGTCCGAAAGAGAAAGAGAAAGAGATACCCGAGAAAGATCCATACCGATGAGAGAGCTGAGGAGTCTTCGGTGGAGCCAAATAGAAGTCACAGTGCAAACTACTAAAAAGACGAAACAACAATAGCAACAAAAAAAATAAAGCACTAAAGAAAATATGTTTTTTGTTTTTTTTGTTTGTTTTTTTAACAACACAAAAAATACTTCAAAAATATAAAGCACACTATCCCTGTGTCCTTCGAAGAATCTCAAACCTGGTATTTTTCTTTGGCTTGAATGAAGATGTATAACACAAGTTTCCTGTAAGTTCTTGATAATCAACCATTTTTCTTTGTCTTGTTTTTCTTCTTTCACTCACATCCCCAATAACATTTTCTGCTAGATGGTTTCTTCGGATTTGAGATGAAGAGCCTCTGCTCAAATAAGCTTTCATTGTTTTAGTTGGTTCATCATCCAAGTAATCGAAAGTTCTTCGCTTCAGCATTATTTCCTCAAAGAATTAACTCGCAAATCTGGGCATTTTCTAGTTTTCCCTTCACTACATTTTTGTGCTTGTACTTCACTTTTCTAATTCAAGCCTGCTTCAATACCATGGAATGCTGCTGGAAACTTAATAGAGAACGTCTAGATTTTCGATTTTGGCCCCTTTGAAATATCATTTGTAATAATTGATAACACCTTTGCCTTATATGTCCAATGACTCCACAAAAATAACATGTAGGTATAAATCTATCACTCTTTTTTTGTGCTTCTACTTCTTGGACTGATCTAGACATTTCAAATTTTTCTTCATTCACTTTCAACACTCGCCTTTATAGCCTATGCCTTCAAGTTTCCTTTAACCTTACCAATTTCTATCAACTTATCAAGTTTTTCTAGCCTCCATTCAACATCCTCAATCCCTTTTCAAGATTAACTAATTTTATTCTCACGCTCCAAGCTCATCCGAGGTCATTGCTAGCTTCTTTTCCAATTCTCGATAGTATTCTTCAAACTAAGATTCTCTTCTTCAAACTCTCATTCTTTTCTCGCATTTTCAACCATTTCTCATACAAGGCTTTGTAGTTCTCATGGGTATTCTCAACTTCATCATCATACCGCTTCACACCGCTATAGTCTAAAATTGAATTCGGCCGAATCGATTCTGAAATTTTCAAGTCTTCTCCTGCTTTTTCGTCGCCATTTCCTTCTCGCCATTACTAGACAAGTAATCGGATTTTTGCCGTAATGCAACCAAGGTTTATTATTTGTCATTTCTTCCTCACCGCCAAATCACTTTCGATTTATTTTCACCTGTGGTTGTGAAGGACTTTCTCTTTGTTTCTTCAACGTGTTAGCACATTCGGATTGAATATGTCCAAATCCCTGACATTCATGACACTGTATTATTCTTTCCTTCCATTCGCCTCTTTGTGCCTTGACTTGTTGTCTTCGGTTATTACTTGATGAACTTCCACCATATTGTCTAGATTCGGGTCTGTCCTTTTTCATTGTTTTCAACCATTTACTGAAATTTCTAGTGAGCAACACCATATTTTCATTCTCATCTGACTCATCTTCTACATTGTTCACACTTTTTCTGGCTTTCACTTTCAATGCCAATCCTTTACTTCTTTCTTGCTTACCTCTTAAGAGATTCATCTCAAAATTTGTGAGAATGCCGATAACTTTTTCCAATGATAGACTATCAATGTCATGAGCCTCTTCTATTGCTGCAATTTTTGGAATAAATCTCGGTGGCGCGATCTCATTTTTTTTGACCAATTTCACATTGTAGTACTTCTTCCTAGTTGATTTGCTTGATTGGCTATATCTCTTAATCTTTCATGAAAATCTCCAATGGTCTCATTCTCATCCATCTTCAGCTCTTCAAACTGCACAGCTAACATCTATAATTTTGACGATATCACAGATTTAGACCCTTCATGAATAGTTTGTAACATGTCCCACACTTCTTTTGTCGTTTCACATGCTGAAATCATTGAGAAGCGTCCTTCGTCAATAGTACTGAATATCGCATGTATTGCTTGTGAATTTGCCTGCACTTTCTTCTTCCCGCCTAGTCCATTCAGATGGATCTTTCAATTGTCTCTCCCAGATCATCAACGATCATTGGATGAGTCCAACCAGATACTACCGAATGCCGTGCTCTTGTCCCCTGAGCTTGAATGAAGAATTTCATCCGGGATTTTCATGATGGATAATTCGATCCATCCAATAGTGGAGGTCTGGTAATTGATGCACCCTCTCTCGTAGCCATATCTGCGAATCTCAGATCTGCACCAACTTGCTACTAAGTTCTGAATAGGTGACCCGCTCTAATACCAAGTGATAAAATTAAATCATCAATAAAATCACAAACTGTCCAAAATTAATTTTTCCGCACGAGTAAATCAACAATCGTAAAAGCAAAGCACCAAAAACACAAACGTTTGGTAACGCAGTTAGGCACACTTTGCCTACGTCTGCGGGGCCCTCACCCAGATTAAATTCTTTCACTGTAGTCCACAAAAATTACACAAGATTGATCTACTCCTTAAGACCCAATCTATGTAACCAACTCACAACCTAACTATTCGTAAAAGATCTTCACGACCAACTCGTGTTAACCTCGTCAGAGGATTTTCTTAACTATTTCTACTAAAAAACAAAGACAAATAAAACAGAAACGCAACAATTTCATATCTGAAATTCTTCACTAAAACATTCAAGTAGCAGCACCAACTATAAGTGTACTCATCTGTGACAAGGACTTCTAGGTACTACAACCATCAAACAAGAACTCAAAGAAAAAAGAATCGCATACGACCTTGAATCGCTTGATAGAGATAACACCAAGGATGCAATGTTGCTCTAAGTAGACTCACGAAACTAGCTCAAAATGTAAGATCAAAAGCAAAATGTAACAACATCAAATCGGCAGCCTACACTCCAGCGTGATTCACCAAAAAGACAAAGGCTGTGTGCAGATTCCTCTAGCCACCAAAAACACGTCATGTTCTCCAACAATCCAATTGAAATTTTTAGCCACCCAAACTCCAATAATCAATATCACGTTATCTGCCAAAGTCAACAACCAACATACACACGGCTAGGATGTTGTTTCCTTATCATATTCAAACAAGGACAATATCATATAAGATCACTCCAAAGATCATGCTTATTAGGATTATCTTTCCAAATCAAATCCCAAGTACCTTTAAAACGCAACCACCAATTTAGGCATATCTTTAAAAATTATTAAGGAAATTCCCATGTCCAATTTAAAAGGCCAAAATCAAATAGGATATATGTAACATCCCATCACCGATGGGAAGGGTACATTGGTAAATTGGGACGGTCTAGTAGGTTAGACTGCATTTTGATATGAGCATACATTTGGCCTCTAATTTTAGAAGAATAAGACCTTTGGCACATGCACATATATGTATACGCATGCATGACATTTCCCAGCTTTTATTTGAGAATCTGATTTGTTTGTGAATTCTGAGACAATTGTGATTGATATTTTGAATTGAAACTGTTTTTGAGTGGTTATCAATTGTTAGTGACTCTTCGAAATGTTTATGGGATAATTGGGAGAAAATGTCCGGACTGAAAATTTTTCGAGTGACGGACTGATTGATTGTATAGATCAAAATAATCGCCCTATGGCCATCGTGGTCGCTCCTATAGTTTTATAGGCCCAAGTAAATTAAAGAAAGGACCCCAATAAATCGATAATATACTTAAGTTTATATATTTGTATGAAACATAAATGACTTAATTTATAAATTTACATAATTAACTAAATATTAAATAATCATAACACTAACAAATACACATAGTAGCTTAAAAAACAAATACACATAGGATCATGATTTATGAAAACAATTTCTCGCGCATTTCTAAATGCAAAATCATTAATAATATTATCAAGATCAATATTGTCCAACATATCCTTCTCAATACATAACATAGCTAAACCATTCAACCTTTCTTGTGACGTTGATGACCTCAAGTAGGTTTTCAATAATTTTAACTTTAAAAAAACTTCTTTCAAATTGATGCTACAAATACAAGTATAGTCAATAGAATTCAATAAGCAATTGAAACATTTGGATAACAATCAGAGCTTGAACAAATTCTAATATTTCAATTGATGACATTAACTCATTTGGCAAAGTCATTTGCAATACTTTTAATTCGTAACAAAGAGTAAAAATATATTTAAAAATTAGAAACTTTACCTTTAAATTATACTCGTAATTGTAAGGCAAAATCGTAAAATTTTTGCTGCTAATTTTTAATTGAAGTACTTTAAATACATATACTAATAGAAATAAAGAAATTAAAAGTAAGAGTACATCTAAATATTTTAAAATATTTATAAACATGAAACTACAAAGTTACCTTTACATAAAAAAATTGTAACGTTAATTGTTTAACGTTAAAATCATAAGCCAACGATATAAACTAACGTTAACTTATAACATTACAATCATTAAAGCCAACGCTCTAAGGAGTCTTGTGTCATTGTTGGAGTCTTGGAGAGGAGTCGATCTGCTCATTGGAAAAGCCTTAAAGCCGAGTTAAAACTTAAAAATCAAGCATCACGTCTTCACTTCTTAGAGAGGTCGTTGATGGGGCCCTTCATAGTGGGCCCTGGGCAGGTGCCCTGCTGGCCCCTGCCAAGGGCCGGCACTGATGGCCATGGAAAAATCTGATATATGATTTTAGAAATTAATATGTCGAGCTATTAAAATTTGGAGATGAATTGGACTGGAAATGATTGTGAAAAGAGAAAGAAATTTAAATGTATTGTGAGGAAAAAGACTAGAGACATAATTGTTTTATCTTTAAATGCCTTAGGTTTTCAAAATTTGAAGAAAATAAATCCTTTTCTCTCCTAGGGCACGATTGCTTCTTCTTCCTTGGTTGGTTTTCAATTCTCCCTTCGAGATTATTGTTTGTCCCTTCTTTGTGGTTGAAGATCAATTAGAATCCTTGAGAGAGTGATGATTTTCGAGAGTTCAGAAGCTCACCGTGGGTGTTAGAGAAAAGAGGAAAGGGTTGGAGGATTTTCGGTAGTTTGGAGATTTAAAGTTTGATTTTGGTAAGTAAGTGGTTTAATGTTGCTTATTTGTTAGCTTGATGCATACATGGGTTTAATTGTGAAAGATTGGGGTAGTTATGGTTGGTTATGACTGTTGTTGAAAGAGAAAAGAGTGAGAAACTCGTCAGAGAAGACAACTGGGAGTCCACACGTCACGGCGAGAAAATTGTGTTCTCGCCATGAGAGCTTATCAAGCACGTCAAGCGAGCCCGGTTTTCCGAATCAATTGATTTAGTTTTGAGCCATAACTAATGGTGTAGACCTCCAATTGAGGTGATTCTTGATTCGTTATGATCTAGAGAAAGAGGTCTATAATTGATATAAAGAAATAAAGTATTGAATGAAGATTGAGAATAGGTTCTACTTCAACTTAAGGGTTGTTTATTGATAATTAGGATATAATTTGAGACCGCGACTTATATTCAATGCTTTTGAAGTCTATAATGGATTAAATTGACCGAATGAATAGTAATTTTGACTTTGAGGTCTTCTTTGAGAATAAGGGTATTGTCTAAATGGGATAGTGTCTATAGAATGAAAATTTGGTTTTGACAAATGAAAGTGGAAATTGGGAAATAGCGTCGGGAAGGTCATGAACATGCATCGTACATTTAGTTAATTGCGACATATGCATCCTTGAATTATTCTGATTGTGCATTAGTAATGGGAACTTATTTGACTGTTATACAGGTACCGATGGAACAACATTCTACGGATATTGCTGGGACTTCCAGGCAGTAGCTCGGAAGTTACAGGTGAGTAATCTAGTTGGTTCCTCAATGCTTGATTTGTTAAATGTTCTGTGCTTAGAATTTGGTAGAATATGATGATGGGTATATGTGAATTGTTATGATCGACATCCCAGACCGAAGGTCCGAGGAATTGTGAATTTTGGCATGCAAGTGCAAACTGTTTGTGAAAGTGAAATTTATCATGCCTCAATGTTATAATTTGTAAATGTGTGATGATGTGTAATTGTGAACGAAATGATGGATATGTGAGAATTGTTTGTGACTAAAATACCGGACCGAAGGTCCGAGGGAATGGGAATTTGTCATTGAAGTGTTAAATTGCCTATGATTGAGAAACTTATATGTTTCCCATTTGATAGACTGTGACTGTGAACTATTGTGAATAATTGAGAATGAACTGACTGTTTGGATAAATTGATTGCGATTGAAATGTGATATCATAAGATTATGATAAACGAATTCTGTACATGTTCGCTAATAACGGTTGTGACTGGAGAAGCCACCGAGAGCTACAAGCTCGATCACTGAAAAAGAGCCTCGAGCTCGAAAGGGATTAGTGCATACCCAGAGGGCTCTCCTATCCCTACTGACGCGTGGGAAGTAGTGCATACCCAAAGGGCTCTTCTACATCCTAAGACGCGATTACTGCTTAATGAGCCCGAAAGGGACAGTTCAGAGCTATACGCTCAACGATTAATGTGCCCGAAAAGGGACAGTTCAAAGCCACCGACTCACTGATCAATGTGCCCAGATTGGGACAGTACAGGCGCTCAGTCACAACAAGGAAATAAAATGGGAAAATGTTATGTATGTATCTGATTGTAATGATTTGGAAAAAAGGGGTTAAATGCTTATGTTTTTGTGAAACTATTTGGTGAAATTCTGATTTCTACTATTATATAAAAATCTGTGAATTGTCTGAGAAATGCATGTATGCATTAAATTGAATTTTGATTGTGAAAGAGGTAAATGCTTCAGATCTATGTGATTTTTCCGATGATACTACTATGAAATGATCTCAGAAACCGCTATGCGATATTCTCAATGCATTATTGTGACAATCAGACGCTTATTTCGTAATGCATGAATTGAGTGAACCATCGATGATGGTTTCTCATCAGTTCGTAAACTCACCCAAAATTGCAACTATTTTCAGAATTGAAGAGTACCACGTTAGACTAATCTGGAGTATACCTATGCATGCAAGTCAGAGATTTGAGATCGGGATCAGTTCACATCTGCATTATTGTCATGCTGTCTTATGTAATTGCATTTCTGTAATGTCCACGGAATAGTACTGTCTTTTCAGAGGGCCCCAATTAATAAATGTTGTATTTGAAATTGTGATTACTGAAAGTGTTCAGAAATGACAATGGGCCTAATTTGGCTATGGATTTTAGTGCATGAGATGGTTTAAATACTGTTGAGTGTCTGTTATGACTGAAACTGTGTATGAATGAAAATGTTTTAGTGTTAAATCGGACCCAAATCGCTTATCGAATTTCACAGATGCAATCGCTTTCAAAAATAAAAATGTCATATCGAAGTTTTGATCAGAAGTTGATCGCTTAAAGATACCACCTCGTGAGGCACGAGCTCTGGATATCACCTTGATGTCGAGTTTGGGTTTCTATGAGTGGGATGCTACAATATATATAAAATAAATCCTAACACTTACCTTACTTACCACTATACAAAGCTGCCATTGAAGGTGATTGGACCACCGCTTCAAACTTTTTTAAGGAAGATCTCAATTCAATAACTGTCGATGTCACTGAAAAACCCATGACTGCTCTCCATATCGTTATTAGTACTGGTCTATTCTTGAAATTTGTTCAAAATCTTTTGGAGTTAATGTCTAATTATCTCTATGTGAAAGAAAAATTTTAGAACATCTCTCTTCATACAATCTTTCGCAAATTACATTGACAGCACAATACACTTTAAGAGAAGGTCTTTTTCAGTTATCAAAATTTTCGATTTGATAAGCTCAGTATAATATTACGTCCCAAATAACTCCGTCGACGATTGCGAGTAGACCGGCGACTAGATGATGCATGAGGTGTTGGCGTCTACTAAAGGATAGAGCGTATGGGTGCCTTATTATATTCTGTATCTATTCCATGCACTACTTTTCTAAAAGCAACGATAAGACAAAACCAAGAGCTATCTTTCATTGGTGAAAGTGGTTGACTAAAAAAACAAAACCAAGAGCTATCTTTCATTGGTGAAAGTAGTTGACTAAAAAACTATGGTTTCAATGGTTTCAATGTAAGAGATCTTTTAGTATTTGCTAATGAGGTCCTATCGATTAGTATTATACAAAAGAAATTAATTATAGACACTAATATAATTAGACCTGCTCTTCATAAACAAATTTGAGATTTGCGATTCCAGGTAAGATCGATTCAGAATTATGAAATCATTTTCTATCGATAGGAAGGGCTGTTGTATAAAATATATTTTTAAGTAATTGTCTCGTAGATTTTATATTTATCTATATGAATCATTTTTTCTATTGAAATTTCTGAGTTATGCAATTTTTAGATTATTATATGATGATTTTAAAACTTTCCACATGTATATATATAGAAATATAATATAAAAATAGGAAGAGATAGACTTAAAAGACTTATGTTAACAAAAGATAACTCTTAGTTTTGTCACACAACTTTTGGAGGAGCATGGTTTTTTAGTCAGCCGCTTTCACCAATGAAAGATAGCTCTTGGTTTTGTCTTATCGTTATTTTTAGAAAGTAGTGCCTGAAACAAATACAGTATACAATAAGATCACCTCATACATCATCTAGTCGCCGGTCTCATCATCTCGTACTCCTTTTTTTTTAATTAAAGGAAACCTGTCGTTGCAGATTATAAAATAAATTTGGATAAACAAATCCCGACTTATTCTTAAAGAGGAAATGTTGAGACCCGATAAATACAGTATTAAAATAGATTACACCAACAGCGCATTTGATCAGCAGAGGATTAAGTTTTGATAGTATTGATAATGGTTAATAATAGGTATCATTTTAAGTAATTATTTAAATTTATAAAATAGTTTTAAATTTTTATATTTTACTCGTGTTTTTAAAATTATAATAATAATAATTTTATGGAGTTGGGGGCAGTGATATCTATCTTTGCAGCTTGCGGGTGTGAATACATGGCACTGGAGCCTAACAGCGCTTCTATATATACATGTGGTGACATAGGCAATGAAATGCAAAAACACAGAAACAAAAAAGAAGTAGAAGAAGAGAACAGATTTAATTTATTTACAAAAATGGGAGACGGTGTGTTCGGCATCCCAGTCACAAACACAACCCTACAGAGCCTGCCAGAGTATAAGGGCATCACAGACCTGAAACCCGTTGACAGGGCTCGTGTGGCTCTCAAATGGAAGAACTCAGATGGAAAGAATGAAAGGGCTCTCAAGTACTTACTGGATCTAAAAGAAAGTTGTGGTTACGATGTGGGAACACTCTGCCTCGTTTACAATGCTACGGGTGACACCCTGAAATATGCTCTCAAAAAGGACTGGGCAGGACGTATCGGATCTTCTCCATACCCGATTCAGATTGCAAACGGACAGTGGGGTGCCTTTCTGCACGTCAAAGGCAAGGCCTCCACTCAGTCAATCGGGGCTGTGGTGTATCACGGCAAGGACGCTGACGCCGCTGATTGTGATTGGATGGTGGCTTGGAACAACGCTTGGGAGGCAGACAAGGATTTTTCCAGCACTGTGAGCAGTAGTATTTATAGATTGATCATTTTTCCTATACTGATCATCATTCATTTATTTGCAATTACATGATCATTCAAATACATGCATGCATAAGGTACATAATAAATTAAGTATCATTGATATGATTTCAGTTAACGGGTTCATATATATGTATTGAACAGATTAAATATTTTTTGATGGATGAAAAAATCTTATCCAGGTATACAATGAGGTCCGTACCAAAGATCACTTTAATTGGAAAGACAAAGAGTATACAAAGTGGTGGAATTATATACTGGGACAAATGCAGAAAGCTGATGTTTATTATTTGGAAGATAACAATGGCGGCGAGTGTAAAGGAACCTCCTCGTCTGCTTCAATTGGGAAACACAGTTTCCCCATCTTTACGGCAATCCTCACGCTGAAGGGTGCCTGATTTACAACAACAAGGGCTATAAGACAGCTTATTTAAGTACGTGGTGTGTGAAATAATGTATTAATAATGTAATACTAATGTCGGCGCTTGTTTGGTAATAGATGTTCCCTCTGCCACCTTTATGTGTTGTGTTGATCTGGACTGTAATAACGTATTGCCTTGGGCAAGTATTGAACCGTTTAATTTGGTGTTGAGTTTTCTTTTCCACAATAATTTTCGTGAGAAAAGAAAATAGGAATAATTTAAAAGAGGGCCAGAGATGAGTTCTAAGACCCAATAAACTAAAAAATCAGATAAATATGATTTTATCTGATTTTATGATTTTATCTGATTTTTATGCGTGCTCTCTAAATATTTAAGCAATTATCTAGATTGCAAATAAATCTATGCAAAAGTCACTTTCTTCTATCAAAAGCGCTTACGCCTTGGAACCTCTTATAATTGAAGCCACGGGAGCGAAACAACAATATCCCCACTGCTATACCTCGGTCTCTTACGCTGCGTTTAATTATTATCTCCAATATATAGAGACAAAACGAGATTTAAAATTTGTAGATTGAAAGAAGAACAAAATTGGAAACAATGGCGATTTGATCGCGATCGACATAACAGAAAAAAATTGCTCCATCTCAAGATAAAACGAATTTGGTTGTAGTGACGTAACATAAAAACAAAGATCAACGATTTGAATGTCCATGCAAAATAATTTGATTAGAAAGATGTAATTCATTGATTATTTTAAACGAATGATTTGTATTAGTAAAAACTTAACAAATAATAATAATAACAATAAGAATAAGAAATTAATTTTGTATAATAATAATAATAATAATAATAATAATAATAATAATAGAAGAGAAGAAGAAGAGGAAGAAAATTAATAATAATAAGGAATTTAATAATCACAATAATAACAAGAAAATTAATTATGAATAATAATGATTATAAAAATAATAATAAGAAAATTAATTTTGTATAATAATAATAATAATAATAACAATGATGATGATGATGATGATGATGATGATGGTGATAATAACTACAAAATTTATAATAATAATTAATAATAATAAGAAAGAAGAATAATTATTAATGATGATGATGATAATAATAATTACAAAATTTATAATAATAATAATAATAATAATAATAAGATAATTAATTTCAGATAAAATTAATAAAATAATAATATTAATAAGAATAAGAATAATAATAAGTAGGAAATTTATAACAATAATTAATAATAATAATAATGATGATGATGATGATGAGGATGACAATGATAATGATAAGATAATAATTTCATATAATAAAATTAAATAATAATAATAATAATAATAATAATAAGTAGGTCGAAATTTCAGATAATAAAATTAATAATAATAATAATAATAATAATAATAACAATAATTAATAATGGTGATGTTGATGATAATAATAAAAGAATAAGAAGATAATTTCATATAATAAAATTAAATAATAATAATAATAATAATAAGTTCAAAATTTATAATAATGATGATGATGATGATGATGATGATGAGTTTAATAATATAATTAAGAATAAAAATTGCTTATATGGAGGGATGGGTATTTCGGAAGTTGTTTATGTGTTTTATTTTGGAGACGGAAATGAAAAATCTTGTAGACAATCTTGAAAAGAACAAAAATTTCTATCTCTGTACTCTAGAGAAGGACACAAATAAGTTTTACGAAAGAAAACACTATGAAGACATGACTTTCAAGGTCCTCGCATCCATCCCCACCTATATGTGACAAGAACCAAACGCTACGCTAGTGTCTACAAAGAGACTCAATCATTCTAAATGTCACCCTCTCTTAGAAAAGATTTAGAAGAGAGTCAAATCGTGGTAAATAAATCCCTCTCCTATGCAGGTAAATTAAAGCTTATAAAGTCTGTCCTCAATTCCTTGCATGTGTATTACTCCCACATTTTCTTATCTCAAAGCATCATCAAAGTGATTGAAATGATTCTTGGATCCTTCTTATGGAGCCACCTAAATGGCGACCCAGGACCTAAATGGCAACCCAGGAGCAGCTAAGATAATGTGATCACTAAATTCACATTATCATATTGGGAGTTTGTATCTATAAGTTTGGCGAGAACGAAATCTTAGACATTTGCCAACAATCTTAGACATTTGCCAACAAATCCTCAGCCAAAGCAACTTTGATAACTATGATCATCGTTGAAACTCGTGAGCTCATTTTGTTGATAAAACTACTACTCAATTGCAGCTGGAGCATTTGCTCCGCATTACGTATATAGAGTTAGATTGCAACAAAAAAATTCCTATTTGTTCTTTGCTCTAAATGTCACATCCTAAGGTTACGTAACTAAGGGTATTCCTTTATGTTCTAGATTGTATGACTCTTTTATTAATTAATTTCATTTCTTTTTCAAAAATTCAAGTCAACATTGAGCTCCGTAATTTAAGTTCTCCTAGTTTTATTAAGAAAACTCATCAAGACTTAAATTCTAAAAAAAAACTCATTAAGACTTGCATGCTTGGTTTGTAGTCAACTTGGTCCATCCATAACAAAACAATTTTGTAATGTTTAAGAATTAGGGATGACATTTGAACCCAGACGTAGTCCAATTCGAAATCAACAGGTCAAGTATAGGATAACCAAACATCAGGACGAGCTTAGGCTTGGGGCACTCAAGTTTGGACTGGTCTCAAGGCACGAAAATTATTTTAAAAAAACATTTTTCCTTTTTTTAAAGAGTAAGTCAGGCTAGGTTGAATCAGGCTTAGGCTCGAGATAGTTGTTAATTAAAATAATATCATTTTAATTAAAATATTATTTTAATTAGTAAATAGTTGAAACTTAAATTCGAGCAATGCAATTCTAATTCTATTTAAGTTTCGTCAAATTTAGACTATAATATTACATAGTCAAATTAAGGGTATGCTTATTTAGGATAATGGAGAAAATGTACGGGAATGGAATGAAAACTTGCGTTTGACATCAAACTATCATTAAAGGGTTAACATTTTCATTACCCAATTCTTAACAATCCTCCATTCCACTGCTAATTTAGAGGAATGAGAATCATTGATTTATTCCTCTAACACGAGGGCTTTATGCATGCCTTTAATTGGACCATTCATCGGGTGAATGAACTTAGAATATGTTATTATTATTATTAAATTTACAGTTTCTCATAGTAATTTAAACAATCATAATAAATTACAAACTTATCAAATGATATTAATTTAAGGGTAACAAATACAAATAGAATTTTTAAAAAAATCTACAATTTTGAAATTGTGGAAAAAACCACAATATAATTGATTTTGAACATTCTGTCATTATAAATAAGGTGTATAAAATATAATTAATTAAATTATATTTAAAATTTGACATAAAACAAATTTTTACAAATTTTATTTCTCAAAATTTTAAAAATCATTCACCATCAAAGATAATGGTAATCATTCCTTTAACTTAACCAATCATTATAATTATAATGATTATATCCATTATTATTCTTTCCCATATTCATTCTCATTCTCATTTCTACTACCTTCTCATGAACCAAGCGCCTGCTAAGTAAAATCAGTTGTGAGCTAGTCCGACGCGATTTATTGTCATTCATTTTAATGTACATGTCTAATTATAAATACTAATATTTTAAAATCAAATTCAAAATATTTATCGGTTTAAGATTTTTACCGTTATCATTTTACAAAATAAGTAGTAAGAAAACCCTATGAAAAGCACATCTCACTCCCCATTTCCGTTCAACTATTAACGCTGTCGTGTAAGCTATTAACGACGCCGTTGCCAGTTCGCACACCAGTCTCCTTCAACCACTTCAGTGAAATCAAATTCTCAATTTGTTTCTCTTCCTTAGGGATTGGAATTTGGTTCGCTTCACACAGGAGCTCAAAACAATGGCGTAGATTAGCATTAGCATTACATGATCTTTGAATGAAATGGAAAACACAGATTCTGATGATGAGCCACAGAAGAAAAGACCTCACTTGAACTCTCCCACCGTCACAGCAACTGCCGCCTCTGCCATGGCCCGCTCTTCCCCAACTTCTCTGGCGAACACCAACCAATCAGTAACCATCTCTCTCTCTATCTCTCTGGTGTTTATTTTGGTCTTGTTTTCACCATTTGTTTGTTGATAAGTGGAATTTATCGCTTACTTTAATTGCATTTGAAATTTAGGGTTTTCTTTGTGTATTATGTTGTGTCGAGATCGTTTACTTTACGCGGCCAATTGGATGAAATGTGAATGTAGGTCGACTAAAAGTTGTTGCTTTATCACTATGGTTTTAAAATTTATCGTGTTAATTATTGGGGCATGTACTTCAGGTCGACCTTGCCGGTCTTCAGCGCGAAAACCAGAAGCTGATACAGCAGTTAGAAAAGCAGAAGCATGAAATGCACGAGATTGAAGCTAAAATCAATGAACTAAAAGCTAAACAATCTTCTTATGATGACTTCTTGATTGCGGTCAACCGGCTCTGGAATCAGGTACCCTTTTGTTTGCTGTTCCTCAAATGCCAAGTCATTGTGTTAATTTGTGTTAAAGTTTTTTTTATCATGCTGGTTAATTTGTGTGCCTCTACTGCATTTTGTTCTCTAGTTGGATGATGATTTGGTGCTATTTGGAGTACTTGCTGGAAGAGGCAAAGATGATTTGCAAAGATTAGATCACTCAGATTATCATGGAGGTAGCAAGTCGTGTCTTTTTATTTGTACAAGGTTGTATGTGTATGATGATTTTGCATGGTAGATTGATTTAATAATCTTTTTAGGTTCAATTCCTGTGTGTCCTCCCGAGGAGATGTTTCTCTGTAGATTGCTAGGAACAGATTCCCTTCCAAGTGGTGGAAATGATCATATTGTTAGATATGTGGGAGAAGTGCTTGCTGCACGCCGCTCTTCTACTATGGGGTTGATGAAGTCTTTGGAAGATAGTATTGAAGCTCAGAGGGCCAAAACTGAGAGCATAGCTCAGGCCTTACTTGGAAATCAATCTGCCGAAGGTTAGGGGAGAAGTTTGATCTGTATTGCAACTTGATAGTCAGCAATTTTCCTTATTGTGTTTTGTAAAAATACTTTATTTATGAATTCTTGTTTGTTTGCCATTTGCTATTTGCTATATTATTTATGAGGATCAGATGCCATCATCCAGTTGTCTAGGATAGATGATATGATGAAAGAGGAGGCAAAGAATCTTCATGATGTGATTGATGTTCTGCATTTGAAGCATAAGGAGTACTCTGATCAGATTCAGACATATATAAACAACCAGTCAGAAAGTCAATCTGAGATTAAACAACTAGCAGGTACTGGCATATGCCGGAAAATGATTGGTGTATACTGATATTTTGCTGGGTTTTAGGTGTTGGTACGTTATAATGTGTGCTGAATGCTTATTTTTTACATTATGCTTAAAGTCGAGTTGGAAGAAATTATGGGTGAGCTTGAAGAAACCAGAAGAAAACTGGTTGACTTGAAAATGCAAAAGGATGCAGCAGCTGCAAGACATACTCCTGCTCCAAGTGCTGCCAATGGGAGCTTGTCACCTGAAAAGCATACAGATAGGTCCAAGGGTTTCCGGGAATTACGGGATTCCATTGAGGAAGCAAAGGTAATAGTTATTGATTGGGCCCAACCTCTTTCTCTGTAACTAAGGCTCCCATATTCAAAAAAATTTGCAGATACTAGCTGCTGATCGCCTTTCGGAGCTTCAAGATGCACAGGAAGAAAATATGATCTTGTCAAAAGAATTAGAGTACCTTCAGGTTTGCTATATTTGCATTTAACTTGTAATAGATTTAATCAAGAGCTGTTGAGCAGGCGTTCGTATGTACTTCATTTTTTATATTTAAAACAATGATTTTTGTTGATGCGTGCACAGAATCAGCTGATGGACAATAAACATGTGCACTCCTCACGTCTCTACAGTTTGGTGAATGATCAGCTACAACACTGGAATGCAGAACTTGAAAGATACAAAAGATTGGCTGATTCTTTGCAGGTTGTTTAGACAGTTCAGTGTTGTTGTTTCTGTTTCTACTTCTACTTTCATTTATGATTTCTGTAAAACAATCATTTCAGGCTGAAAGGCCTTTTCTAATGAGAAGGGAGAAGGAAGTCAATGCAAGATTGGAATCAGTAGATGCTGCAAGAAATGCCAATGATGGTTCTTCATCCAGAATTGAAGAGCTTGAGCTTCAGTTGCAGAAGTGTATCAAGGAAAAAAATGATCTGGAAATCAAAATGGAAGAGGCTATCCAGGATTCAGGTTGAACTAGAAAGCGTTAGATTTTCTTGCAGTAATATTATGGAACTTAAACAACTAAATTGTTGTATAAATCAGGGAGAAAGGATATAAAAGAAGAATTCCGTGTGATGGCCTCAGCTTTATCTAAAGAGTTGAGCATGATGGAAGCACAGTTGAATCGCTGGAAACAGACTGCGATGAAGCACTTTCATTGCATGATAAATCTCAATCATTAAAATCCTTGCTGGATGAGAAGGTTACCTTTCCTTGTTTTTGTTGGTTGTTTTGGTCATAATTTGATCAGGGGTGGAACAAAGTCATAGGTTTCAAATTATTTAGCAGTGACTGCTTAGTGCAGAAAATGAGGGAGTGGATATAAATGTACACGTCTAGTTTTGGACCAGGATTAGTTAGAACTAAAGTTGAAATCCTCAATTTTCTATATATCTTCCTAACAAATTCACTTGTGTTCTTGCTTCACAAGTCTCCTTTATTGTTGTTATAATTTCAAATGCGACTTCTTGTTATACAACTCTTCATACGATTTTGCTTTTCTGAACTTTTTTCTAAAGTTGCAACCAAACTATGGTACTTGTAGTTTCATTTAATTGTTCAATGTAACTATATATGGGATGCTCATAGTTGAACAGAAAAGTTTTTCAAATTAGTTAGTAACTACTGGATCTTCAAAAATAGATTGCTTGATATTTCTAAATTTATGTTCTTGTTATTATCTTAAGGATAGATCGGATATGCCTATGCTAACTGTTTGTCTCAGTTGTTAAGATCTTGTTCTGTAAAGTTTACAAACTGTCTTGTTTATGTAGACACATGAGCAAAAACACTTAGCAGGTATATGCTCTAAACAACTGGTGGAGATCAAATCTCTGGAGGTTCTGGTTAGTTCTTTTCTATATTTTTGCATCTGACATAGTATGTTATTTTAATTTGAATTTTCATTTTGGTCATTGATCTATTAAACATAAACATTCAAAGTCTGTGTTGATGATTTGATTACTTGAATTTTGTTCTACTTCTGTGCCTTTTCTTAGCATCTAGAATTGATAATGGCCTAATACTATTATTCATCAGATTTCTATGTCAATGTGTATGGGTAATGTTAAAGACGGGTTTTGAATTCTTCTTTTCTGGAGATTAATCATATGACTAGGGACACAAATGACCAGTGTGTACAAATTCTCTTATTCTTATATTTACTCCTTTTCTTTTCCTCTATTTGGTACCAAGATGTGGTTAGTTTGACTAGAGTTGTTAGCCCGAGTGTGTGAATCTGTTTCAGGTTGAGGAGTTGCAGAAGGAAAAACTGGAATTAGAATCAGTTTTGGATATGTATGGGCAGCAAATTTATGACAACAGGTACATTATCAGAGAAGCGTTGTCCTGTGTGGAAATCTTTTCAGAAGCTGATAATCCTTTGGGGATATGCCTGTGGTGCAAATGTTTGCATTCTTTCACTAATTTGTTTTTTTCCCCGAAACTTGCTTTAGTGGTGCAGCCAAATAAATTTTTTTATTTATATGTATATACTACTAAGGGAGACTAAAGAGGTCCTTACCCAGTTATACTCCAACCAAAGTACAATATGTAGCTTCATAGTTGAAGTAAATGAATGATTAATCATAGTATTTGTGAATTAAACTTCTTACAAGGTGATTCTGTGTGAGAATGTCATAAAATTGGCCTCTTCTTCTATGTGCTCAGGGCCCTTTCAATCTTCTCATTCAATTATTTTGTGCAGAGATCTGCTGGAGATAAAAGAATCTGAGCGTAGGGCTAATGGTCAAGCTGAGGTCCTGAGGAATGCATTGGATGAACATAGTCTAGAGTTAAGAGTTCGAGCTGCTAATGAAGCTGAAGCTGCTTGCCAAGATAGGCTGTCTGCTGCTGAAGCTGAAATAGCTCAATTGAGGAGCGAACTGGAAACTTCTGAACGGTTGGTCTTATTGTTCAAGCGTCTTTTGAAAATCTATGAATAATTCAACTTATGATAAGAGTAGCTTGCATTTCTTTGTCAGAATTACAGCAACAATATCAAGATATTTCCTTGTTTCCTTGGATTCTTTGCCTAAAAGTGTTTCAATTCATGTGTTTGCGTGAATGACCTTTTTCTTTTCACCTTGATAATCTATGTATCTAGTTTCAGTTCTTACTAATTTAGGCACACTAAAAATACCAGTTCATTTATTAGCTGGTTAATTTTTAATTATCTAAATTATCTATAACTGTGTTTTATTCTCTTGAATGGCACTGTTATAAGGTAGCTTTCGTTATCTATTAGCTTAATTCTGTTTAGCTGAGCTCCTTATATATGACAAGCGGCCCTAGCTATAATACAAGTATTTTTTTTAATCAATTACGATGTATAGCCATCCCATAGAAGTTAAAAGCACCAACTAAAGCATTTGGGAAGTGAGATTCATCCAAGAGAAGGGCTGAACAGTATGGGAGTTTATTTATTATACCCTTGCTTTTAGGTTTGAGTGTGGGCTCACATTTTTAGATGCCTGGAAGTATTCATAGAGCTTATGACAGGATGGTAATATCTAGTTCCTTTACAATGTTGCTGTTTTGCATGATTCAGTGTAGTTCCCCCCTCCCCCTTCCACGGTAAATATATTTTGTGCAAAAGATATTGACCACTATGTCCCGCAGAGGTGTTCTTGAGCTCACTGAAGCTATTAGAGGTAAAGATCCGGAGGCTGAGGCATATATTTCTGAAATTGAGGTCTGTTAGCAGTTTGTTCCAATAATTTAACTAACATACATAGTTCAGCTTTTGGTACTTCTCTGTTGTTAAGTCTCTTTCCTTATCCCTGCATTTTCCCATCCCTATTTGTTTCTGAATGCTTGTTTTTGCAGACCATTGGTCAAGCATATGAAGATATGCAGACACAAAATCAACATCTTTTACAGCAAATTACTGAGAGGGATGAACACAATATTAAGGTCTATATATGGTTATCTTCGGTGATTGATTGGTTGATTACCCAAGGGAATTGCCTTTGTGTGTCTAACTAGTCAGAGGTGTCACAATGCAGCTTGTTTCTGAGAGCGTGAAGATGAAGCAAGCAGAAAGCATTCTAGTGTCTGAGAAACAAGCCCTAGCAAAACAACTTCAACAAATTAATGCATCCGTTGAATCTTTGAAAATGAGGATTGCCCATTGTGAGGAGCAGGTTGATAATTTTCACATCTCATTTTTTGATACATCGAAAGAGAAATTTCCACTTCTCTTATAGCCTCATGCTGGTGATTTTGCTTTTTTTTGTCCCCTTTATTAACTGACGGTTGTATTTCTGCAGATGAAAATTTGTCTAGCTGAGGCTATTCGATCTACTGAAGAAGACAGACATCTTGCAATCAACCTGGAAAGTACACGATGGGAATTGATGGATGCCGAGAAGGAACTGAAGTGGCTAAAATCTGCCGGTGCTTCTTCAGAGAAGGAGTATGAACAGATCCAAAAGGAGATAACTGAAGCACAAATGGAGTTGGAGACTGAGAGGTAGGCTTCTGTCAACTTGTCAAATATGCACGAGAACAATGATTTGGCTCTTATGGTCTATCACATCAACTTTTTTTCACCGTCTGAAAATCAAGATCTTGAGTTAATAATATAACTGATGAAGGGATTTGCCTCTTAATTCAGAAGTGAGAGACATAAGATGGAGGAGGAGCTTGAGGAACTAAATAACAAGTTTGCAGAGATGACTGCCCAGACTGGGGAGGCTGCAATACAACGACTCCAGGATGAGATAAACGAATACAAAAGTATGCTCAAATGCAGCGTGTGCTCTGACCGGCCAAAGGAGGTTAGTTGCATGAACTGATTTCATATCTCCTTATGTTTTGTCTCTGGACTAAAATGATCTTATTCGGAACTCTGTTTCAATATACGTGTCAGGTTGTCATTGTGAAGTGCTACCATCTTTTCTGCAATCCCTGTATCCAGAGGAACTTAGAGATCCGACATAGGAAATGCCCGCTTATGAACTGGTTTCGGTCAAAACGATGTTCGTTTTGTTAAGATATAGATGAACATCCTCATTTTGGTGACAGCTTTCTAGTAGTACTTGCAGGACCCTCAACTTTGAAGCTTTAGTCGTCTTGATGATTGCAAATGTTCTTCTGTATAATAGGAAAAGAGACTTTTTTTATGTAAAGGAACATTCCACTCTTGTATATGTGAATATAGGAAAATGAAAAGAAGAGTTAGAGATGAATAAAGCTCATTGCTTTCATTGCTTTTTTGCAAACCGAAGCTTTGTGATGTGATGAAGTTGTGTAGTCCCTTGAAAAGCACACATTCATAGAAGGAACAGGACAGCTATTGAGATATTTTATTATCTTATCAACATTGGATAAGGTCAACCTCACCAATAATTTGACCATTACAATGATGGATTGGATTGTAATTCATCTCACTTTCAAAGAGGATCAACAAGGAGTAATAAGACGATAAGCTTCACTATAATTGAATCTGATAAATTTTGAGTAATTATTTTGTCAAATAATTGACCTAAAATAGATTTTATAATTTGAGAAGTGTTTTTTGTTTTAATCAAGTGGTTTTTATTTATTTTAATGGAATTTTAAACTTATTTTAAATTTACCAAACTAAATAGAGCCAACAAGGCTAGTGTCAGCCACAATCCTTTCTCTAAAAGTGAAAGTCTCAAGCTCCACCATTTTTCTCTGGTTCACGTCAAGAGATGCTGGTCTCTCTTGTATATGCCATCAACACATTACCTACTCATTACAGAACTCTTAGATCCGTCGAACACCCTTTACTTCCCAAATCCCTTTTACCCACTTTTTCCACAGACCACCCAGCAAAAGCTCTTAAAGGTTTGTTCTTCCTCAGAAAGACTAGATCTTTCACTTCCCGAACTGCAAATGCTACTTCAATCCATGCTTCCTTGCTCGAAGCTCCAGTTTTGTGGGCTGGTAGGCTTTGCATCTTCTATGCACTCTTGAAGGCCGGTTTGGCTGGTTCAAAGGCCAATCCACTTGTCTCAGGTACCCCTTTACTTTGATGGGTTTGCTCTTGTTCTTTGTTTTCTTGGTTTGTTTACTTCTTTTTGTGTGAGAGATTCGAAAGACAAAATAAAACAAAAGAGGAGCTTTTCTGATTGTTTAATTTGTTTCAGATATGGACGGTTTTGGTGGTGTTGCTGTTGACTCTGGTGATTTGGGTTTCTCTAAGTTGCTTGAGAACATTCAAGGCAAACCAGGTTTTATCCGATTCCTTTCTTTGCGTCTCAATGACTGAGAAGATGTAGTTTGTGCATTTTTCTGTTTGGTCGTAGTTACTAAGGATTGGAAGTTTAGAACCATTCGTTATTGGGCATGGATGTGGAGAAGTTTTGAAGATTCAGAAACTTGTGATGGAGATAAATTAGAAGAGCATTTCAATTTTTAACCTCTGCAATATCGCAGGTTCATGTTTTCTGGTTACAGATAGCAAATAGGAAGTTTAATACTTCAAAATGAGTTTCCCTCTGATGCTCAACTGTGCAAGGAGCCAATGTAAATAAGGATTTTAAAGGTCTTGAAAATCCTGAACAAGATTTTTATATCCGTTATCGAATTTGTTCCAATATCTCAGGTCGAATCAATGTATTAATGTGGATTAGATCCAATATCTTTTATTGAATTGCTCATTCAATGAGCATTCTCAATATGCCAGCAATTAGTGGTTCCGGCTTCATGCAGGTGAGTTGCAGGATTTCAATGACTTTGTCATCTATGGTTTGGAAACTTAGACCCATTTAGTTTTCTTATTGTTGCGTCAAAGATGCTGAGAATTTTCGCTTTGTCAAGGTTATAATTTGTGCTTATGTTTCAGCAGACAAGGAAGCAGCTGACAGAAGGAAACTGGTGAGTAAATGGCATCCAACGACAAAGGGTACACTTAAGAGGAACTACAGGGTGCCTTCGAAATCTGAAGGGCGGCGTCTTCTTAAAGCAATTACATCTTTACTATCTGATGATGATCATTTTACAGATGCCACATCCCACAAGGTAATTAGAACCTGAGAAAATTACGTTAGCAATCTGATTTCTCTTCCTTCTTCTGATGGAGCCTACTTCAAACGAAATTGTTAATGAATTTCTTGAAAAATATTTTGTAGGGATGTCAAATTAGAAGGGAGAGTGCTCATGGTGAAAGTGTATGCTGCAACAATGTGAGAGCTCTATTTGATGAACTCCCAACCCCACATCTTGTTGTGGAGATCACAGCGTTTCCAGCTGGACCTCTCTCCGACAAGGATTACATGAAGGCTGAAAAACTGGAAAGGGTGCTTAGATCTAGTCCTTCCATATAGAGTACTGACTAGAAAGTTATCCACAACTTCTGTATGTGGTACTATAAAGTCTCACCTGTACATATGAGAATTATGAATGTTGAACATGCTGTTGATCTGAATCCAGTGCAAGTAAATCTTGATTAAAGGGACTTCTTTTGTTATTTGAATCAGATAAAATTTGCTTTTTCAATTTTGAGTTTTGAAGGCTGATTCCAGTTTAGTCTCTCTGTACTGATGCAAATTTTCTTCTTTAAGGTTTTGATATGGTCCCATAATTATAAACTGTGAAGACATGGGATCTGTATAGCCCTCTTCTATCTTTGAGAATTAATCCAAATAGACTCAATTACTGAATGGTAAGTGTTTGTGGATATATACATATATATATATAATCTTTTTCCTAACATACTGAAATGAACAGATGGTACAGAAAGATCCAGTTACTTTTGCCGTGGTTATCCAACATTCATTCATCTAGTCCAAAGGATTCAATAAGTTAAGATTGCGATGCTTAACTGAAGCAGAAAATCAGAATCAAAAAAGGAAAATAAGCATGAGGGTCACTGAATTCATGGAAAACTAACCATGATGCTCATCTCCAACTTGCTTTTGATAAATCTTTCTTAGCATTACATTGAAAATCACTAATCTGGGGCCACTGTTCTAACCAAAGGTCTTTCTTCACACTATGGAAATTGCATAGAAGACATCAGATATCAAAATGAGATTGCTACAAGTACATAATCCTGTAGAAAGTATATTTCCTTCCTGAAAACAAAGCCAGCTTAAATTTTGTTAATCTGCGGAAGTACAACTTAGGCTAAGTTCATTTTACTCCAACAGAAGCCATCAAATCTTCGTACTCAGGATCATTTTCCTGTCTTCCTCCCTTTCCAATATGACCTCCCTGCTGTTGAGGTGCAACAGATACAGAAGTGGGTGAGAATGGATCATAAATTTGAGGTACACCTGAACCAGAAGCCGCAACTCCAGATCCTAAAATCGGATTGTTATTGAATTGCTGAGTCGAAACGTTTCCACGCCAACTTGAATGTGCTTGAAAACTATGGTGAGGTTGCAATAAATTTCCTGGTCTAGAAGGGAAAGGACTAGACAAATTGGAGAACTGAGGACCAAGATTAAAGTTCGAGATCCCATCTGTGGAACTGCATTTTGGGACGCAACTGGAGGATTTGGATATGTTGGAAGTCTAGGTGGAACTGAGCTCCCAGTAAATGGTACAGCAGACATGCGAGGATGAGCTTGACCTATCTGGTTGCTGATCTGAGGCCTTGCCAACAGGTGCATGCCAGGTTGAGAGGCTGCATTGGGAGATGGTGAAGGAAACAATGCTGCTTGTGGAACTAGTGTTCGAGCTGCTGGTCTAGAAATTGCAGAACTCTGGGCTGCAGGCTGACTGCTCAGCCTAGGAACCAACTGAGAGGTTGAATCCTGAGAATGATGACTTTGGAATGTAAACTCACCAGGTCGTGAATGCTGTACCCTAGGAGTCACTGTAAGTGGTCTTATGGGAGTAAAATTTGCTCGATTTGCAGAAAAAGAACCTATTCCTGAGTGAAGCATTGGCTGTGATGAGGATGTTATAGGTAATGGAGTTGGTCTGAATCCCTGAATGGGGTTTGAATTTGGTAGGCCTGCAACACCCATGAATGTATTATCCAAGGAAGTCCCAACTTGGGCATGTGGAACAGGAGCAAAATTTGTGGCAGTATTAGGGTGGCTTAAAGGAATGTTAGATGACTGGGGAGGCACTAGACCAGGCTGAACATTTGATGGCCGAGCAGAGGAAGGAAAAACTGGTGGTGGAACCACAGACTGTTGACCCTGCAAGGGAACTATTTTATTGGGTGTCTGCCCCATGTTAACAGGACTTAAAGTTGGTGCAACACTGCCACCAGACCACCCAGATGAACTCCCAACAGGATTCAGTAACATCCCAGGTTGAAGATTTGGTAGAAAATTCGGTGTAGGATGAATTAAGGATGGCATCAATGGCCTTGAAACAGGCAATATGCCGGTTTGTAGGGGTTGGTTAACAGTCAATGGAAGTGGAGTTGAATTATTAGCTTGAGCAGATGCAGACTGAGATGGTACGGGAAAATTTTGTGATGGGTATGGATTTCCCAATAATTCAACTGAGGAATGAACCAGAGATGAAGTAAGAGTTGAATTAGATGCGGAGGTCGAAACAGGTCGAGGTCCAAACAATGAAGGCAAGCCAGAAGGATTAAAGGCATAAGAATTTACTTGCAGAGGATTGTTCGATGTTGGTCCAAGAGAGTTCTGTGGAGCGATGAAGCCAGAAGGAGGATGTAGTTGGGATTGAGGTGTGCCTGGTGGGAACCAGAGGCCCTGGTAATGGAACTGGCCTTGTTGAGGATTTTGTGTTGGACCAGGCACTGACTGCACCTCTCCACTGTTTATAACACCAGTGCTTACAGCAGTAGTAGATGCCTCTTTATTTTGATTGTCAGCAGATGTATTATCTCCGGCTGCTAGATTTTCCTACAAACAGAATAACCAAGCTCAACTTACTAGAAGAGGAAATGGGTGTGCTTACCAAAACAACCATAAAAGATGCACACATACAGAAGAAAATATACTGTCCAAGCAAGCTGTATCTGTAAAGGACTAACAACAAATAAATTAGCTTTGACCTTACAAGTAAAAACTCACCAAGACGGAGGAGAGTAGCGATTCAATTAGACTAACCGCTGCATCAACTTTCTCAAATGCATCAGCTGATACATGAATGTTTAGATCTTCATAACCGCTCCTAATTTCATTCTCATTAGATGGAGATATTTCAATCTGGGAGAGCAAGCTTCCAAATAAGAATGTCATCTAGATTTATACTTAGACATGGTAAAACCAAGATAAGGCGATATGTAGTAGATATGGTAAGAATCAGGAGAGGTGAATGGCAAATCAAAGAAATACAAGCAAAATCATCTTTGGGAGAGTAATATCAGTCAATACAATACCTTCTCTCCAGTGTTTGCTTTGATACCATAAACTTGTACTTTGGCTCCAGTCTCCTAGTTCAGAAAATAAAAATTATAATGAAATTCACTCAAAACTTTCCAAGCAATACTAGAACGCCTAAATCCCTTCTTTCCATCAGTTATTTGCTTTTCTTTCTATTTAGCAGCAACATTACAGTTTTATCGACCAAACTACTTACACTTTCCAAGCGCTTTTGACTTTCACTTTGAGAACCGAATATTAGACCGAGAAAATTGTATCTAGGATATTCTTTGACCTGATGAGCAAGCATGTACCATATATGCATTAGTAACTACTTGCAGCAAATCCAAGCATAGGGGTTAAGAGAGAGTAATAGCTAGGCATAATAGCTAGGCAATTTGATATGATATGTTATAAATAAGATAGAGAGCAAATAAGGAGTTCAAAGATAAAAGTTAAATTTATGTGCTTGCACTGAGCAGCATATGTAACTAATTCAAAACCTAGCACCTATTAGAAAGTTCCATACAGTAAAATGGTCCCAATTTAGCCTACAGTTTACTCCTTACCTGTGAACGGAGATATGTTTTCATAGATAAATAATGCACTATAGATGGTACGTAACATGCTAGCACTAGCAATTAACATTGACTAGGTTCTTCAGACCCAATACACCCTAAGCATGAGCCAAGATAGCAACCAGATATCAACTTCAAACTGCACTTTATTAAACCTTGACACCCAAAGTCTTAATCCTCATTTCATGAAATAACCAAGCATAATGAGAAGCTGAATAGTTATATTCCTCAGTATAATTTTATGGAATCACGTAATGTTTAGTGGATCCCCAGGCATTTCAAACAACAAATACCATTGTTTCAGCAACGCAATTGAAGAACTAGAAAAGATGAGATAACCAAGTCATGAAAACTTTACTCACAGGAATAGGTACTCTGGCTTCCTTCATCAAAGCTTTATAATCAGGTGGAGCTTTGTAGCTTGGGTTCAGTTTAAGTATCTCGCCTGCACGATGAAGGGAAATCACAAACAAAAATAAAGATGATGTATAAACAAAATGAAGGGAGAAGAACACACAAACCTATTACTTCCTGCTTCTCAAGTTCCAAAATTTCTGCATTCTACACCAAAAAAATTTAATAAGCACCTCAAAACAAAAAAAATCCTAGTTGGAAAAACAAATTACATAACCACCTACCTTATTGACAGTTTCTGACTTAGAACACTCGGGATCTCCATGCTGATCTTGCACTTCTGAATCTTGACTGCCCATTTGATCTAGACTTCCAGATTTTAGCTGTTGATTTATTTGATCCAGTCGTGTCTGCCCAAAATTGTATATCACTTAGTGGCACCTGGAAGGGGAAGCTTCCATGTGAGCCATTCACAAGGAAGACTGGCATTTTAGCACCCAATGGGAAAAGGGAATCATTTGGTTGTCTTCAGTGAGAAATATATTTCTTCTTCCTCACCAAACTAGGGCCATAAATGCCTCCAACCCACTTAGAAATTGAAAATGATCGTAATTTTTAAATAACAAATTAAAACAAACAAAAAATGCACTGTAAGATCTTAACTTTTAGATGGAAATTGAAGGCTTTTCATGCAAAGAGCCAGTAACACATATGGAAACCCAAAAAACGACTCACTTATTTACCAAGAATTCCCAGTTTACCTGATAAGCCAAAACCTTTCCCTTTTTAACAGCTGCATCTTGCGTTAGATCAGGGCCCCATTTTGTTTTCCTCCCACTCTTCTTACTTTCTTCACCAGCTGCATCATTTCCTTTCCCTCCTTTATAGATAGGAACCAAGGAACCTGAAAGCTTGTTCTTGGGTATAACAAATCCAGATTTTGAAGCAAACATGGAGACCTTTGGAGCACCAGTTGATACACCAGACGTAGTTGTAGTTGACATCTTGATATGATAAGGTCCAACCACAAGTGTCACTTCAACTTACACAATCATCCTAAGTTCAAGAAACCCACGAACTATCAACAAAGTCAAGAAACCCACGAACTATCAACAAAGCATAGTTCCCACAAGCATACATATGAAAGAGTTGGAAATCTTTCAAAGAACAACAAATGGATCTACTACAAAAAAATCATAGGAACAGGAACAAGGAACAAAAGATCATGATCCTTTTTCGATGCACAAGCTGAAATCCGCACGACAGCCGAACAGAGAATGCAAAGAGGCAACCTTTTTGTGCAATGATTTAGTTACTTAAGTAGAAAACACAAAATGACAAATAGTATTTACAAATACACTTCTTTGAAGTCTAAACCTCGAGAATATGCCACTAAACCATATAATCAACCCAAATACCATGAAGTAGAACATGTGTTGCCTAAAATTCAAGTGAGACTTATTCTATTTTTTCCTTCTGATTGAAACCGCAAGCGTAAATTACATTCATAGTAACCATACAGAAAATCCTTTCCAAACTATTAAAAAAAAGGATCAATACTTTTCACTTCCAGATCATCCATTTCAGCTACCTTATAATCAGCAAAAAACGAAAGAGAAGAATAACAAGCTTATATTTTATCACACGGAAACCCAAATTTAGCACATAAAAAAAGCACGTACTAAAGAATAACTAGAGAAAGAAACGACTTAGGCAAATCAGAACACAATCAAGATTTGATTTTTATTTACAAATTTTCTACATTGTGTTTATCCAGACTCTGGATTCGTATAGTTCTCGTTCCATCTTCTCGGGAAATCAACACGAGATCAAGAAACCCCAGGTGTATACTTTGGCTGCAGTAACATCAAACCAACCAACCAACCAAATAGAGAGTCGAAGTTGTTCTTTTTTGCTCAAAGAGAGAAAGAAAAAGCACTTACCCACGACGCGAGAGAAAGAGATAAACACGACTGTTGTCTTAGAGTGAGTGTTTACTGTTTAGGGTTCACTGACATTGAGAGTTTCAGAGTCGTGTTTGGGACGAGAAGCAGAGAACAGAGCAATTACTCTTGTCTCAAGTCTCAATGGCCTGTAAGGTTATGGGCCTCGGCACAGGGCTTTTAAGGGCCTCATTTAGCCAATATTTATCAGGTAAAAGGATTGTGGAGTTTTCTTAAGATTAGTAAGAGGTAGGATTGGATTAGAATAAGTACCTGTTTAAATGAGTTTATATAAGTAAAATTTTTGTTAGTAATGGTTTTGTTAGTAGAGTTTGTTTAAGAAGAAATTTTTTAAAAAATCAGTTGATTGTTTGCCTATTAATTAAAAAAATAGTTTTTTTAAAAAAACTTCATACAAGATATTGTTTGACAACATAAAAATAAAAATACTTTTATTAATTTTAACTATATTTTATTTTATAATAAAATTATTTATTCATATAAATAATATTTAAAATATACTAAACAATATGCAAAGTACAATATATTATATTTACTTGCTACTATTTCTTAGATAACCATCTTGTAGGAAATTTTAGATAATCATCTTGTAAGAAATTATTTAAAGAGACGCCTCATTTTTTGTAGGAAATAAAATTAATATGAAAAATAAATATTAAAACATATTAAAAATTTAAATGATATTATAATCCCAAAATAAATATTCAAGCTGAGTAAATAATTAAATACATAATAAACTATGCATTTTATCGTAATACAAGAAGATTTGCAATATGTTCCTTCGCATAATTCATCTCATTATTTTGTGACTCGTCTAAATGATTTCTTTCAACGTCTTCATTTTCATTGATTTCTTCATTTGTAAAGTGTAATTCATCATCTTCATTATAGGGACAAAACTCTTCATATTTTTGAGTATTTAACCTTATAAAATTATGAATGGCCACTGAAGCAATTATAATTTTAACTTGCTTTGGAAAAGAAAAACTAGGCATTTAACTTAAAAATTTTCACCTATTTTTCTAATTGCCAAATGTTCTTTCGATTGTATATCTTAAAGAAGAATGTGCATGATTGAATATTTATTTCTTTCCTCTTGAAAGACCAGTGCGTCGAAAATCAGGAAGATGATACCTCTCACCTTTGTACGGTCCTAAATAACCTTGCATGTAAGGATATCCTGCATCTACTAAATAATATTTTCCTACATTTCAAATTAAAAATAAATAAATAAAGAAGCACTGAATTATTAAGAATAAATAAAAAAATATCTAGTTTTTCGTCACAAACTTCTAGGTGGATGAGGGAAGTGTAATTTATCATTACGCAAAACCTCTATAAAAATTAGAGCATCATATGTTGTGTCTTCCCAACCAAATTTGAAGCAAAAGTGAAGCACATATCAAAATTACATGCAATCATTACATTTTGCATAGGAATGTCTTTTCTCTAATATATTTTATTTAATTAAACCTTGGAAAGATAAGCGGTATATGTGTTTCATCAATTACTCCAATGCAGTCTTTAAAATAAGGTCAATACCTTCTATCATCTTTAAATTTGCTTGGAATTTCTCTAAAAGTTGAATCTTTTGGTTTGATGAAATCAATCGACATACGTGAAACAACCTCTAATACTATTTCAAACCATCTAGAAATTGTTTCACTAGAATGTTGAAATCTTTCTTGAACCATTATATAGCAAAGCCCAAAGTGATCAAAAACATAGCTACTGACCTCTTTTATTGTAACCATGCCTTTCTTTAATCTATGTGACTCATTCAACAATTTATATAATTTGATAAAACATCCCGCTCCATTCTAAATTGTTGATGACATCTATCTTTATGGCCATTAAGCAACTCCATTGCAAACATCCATCTAGTGTAAGTGGATGTTCTACTTGGTTTTTTCATATAATATTTAATACAATGGTCTATGGTCATTGCAATTCCATTTGAACCATATGCAAAATTTCTTATTCAATCTCTTTGATCATTATTAGAATCATTATCGAAGATGACACCGTATCAAAATATATATAAAAAAGCTTATTGTATAACAAGATAATAAAGCAATAATCATAACACAATAATAATAAAGTACAATTTAATTCATTACAACAAAATTAATCAAACATAAATCCAATATAACACATTAGAAGTAGCAAAATCCAATACAACACATTACAAGTAGTCCAATATTAATAACCAAAGACATGTCTAATTTATTACAAAATCAACTCCATTGCAAACATCCATCTAGTGTAAGTGGATGTTCTACTTGGTTTTTCATATAATATTTAATACAATGGTCTATGGTCATTGCAATTCCATTTGAACCATATGCAAAATTTCTTATTCAATCTCTTTGATCATTGTTAGAATCATTATCGAAGATGACACCAGTATCAAAATATATATAAAAAAGCTTATTGTATAACAAGATAATAAAGCAATAATCATAACACAATAATAATAAAGTACAGTTTAATTCATTACAACAAAATTAATCAAACATAAATCCAATATAACACATTAGAAGTAGCAAAATCCAATACAACACATTACAAGTAGTCCAATATTAATAACCAAAGACATGTCTAATTTATTACAAAATCACAATCATTTCATTTTCTCAAGCCATTTGATTTGGCAACTTAAGAGACAAAAAGAAGACCGCAAAGCCAATATGTATGTAACGAGAAGGTCAGATGAGAAATGGACAATTCATGAATTCGTTAAGGTGTATAATCATGACAATACGACAATGTCAAATTATGTACGCAATGGGTTGCCTACAGAAGCTCCTCATGCATTAGATAATATGAACCAACATGGTAAGACCTAATAGGGTCACAATGTTGTTAGTAGCCTTAGCATGTTCACAAATGGTTCATTTTTCTCTTGGAAAATGTAGCCTTAGCATGTTCACAATGTTGGCACAGTATTTGTAATACCCTCGTAGACATGTATATGAATTTAGACAAACAAACAATGGCTTCTAAAATTTTTGGTCTAATGCCAAACAAGACCGTAGTTACATGGAATTCATTAATAGCTGGTTTTGTTAGAAACAGGGATGTGAATTCACTGACAACATCTACATTTGTTAAACGCAGACGTTCATCTGCGTTCGTTGTCTGTGTTTAACGTAGACCTTGCGTTGAACGCAGACAACGTCTGCGTTGTTAAAGTAGCATTCGAGGAGGAGGACAAAATTGAGGAGGAGGAAAATTACAAGAAATACCATTCGAGAAATCCTAAAAAAAAGCATATCAGGAAAAAAAAACTTGTGAGTTGATCCATTGGGGGTCTTGAGAAGATAAGTTCTTGTTGCGTGTTTGAGAAGATGAATTTTTGTAAACATAATAAAACCAAAGAAACAGAACAGTCATTTTTAACTTTCGATATATACGTAAGTGACGCAAAAATGTAGCGCCCCACTCCCGCAAGACGCATACCCGACATCTTACGTGATATTCGAGTTCGAACCCGACGAGGGTGACGTGTTAGAACACTCAATCAGTTAAACTTGGTAAAAAAAATGAAACCACAAATATAGTATGCAGAAGTCAATATTCAAATAGGCCCGCTTTATTTCAGAACATTTTCATTTACAGCATTACGAACATTACACAAATCACTTGGGCCCATTACAAAGGTAAAACACTTATAAACATGATATCATTACATTTCAAAATCATTTACTAACATTTCCAATTTTTAAAGTTCTTTCAGAACTTAATTATTTACATACTCATGATACAATCATTACAGAAGATACAATTTGATATAAAAATAAAAGTAAGAATGCAGATGCAAACTGATCTCAACTTCTATCCCTTACTTGCATACTGTAGGTATACTCCCGTTTATCTAACGGGGTATTCTTCTGAGCTTGAAAAATATTTGTAAATTTTGGTTGAGTTTTGCGAACTCAATGAGTGGCCATCATCGATGACCCACCCAGTCACATAACACATAATTCACATTCACATCATTTTACACTTCACATTCAATGCAATTTAATCATTCATATTATGCATATGCAATGCACATGAGACCCACTTTCTATTTGTTATTATCTTACGTGATATCCGAGTCTATACCCCACGAGGGTGGCGTGTTATAACACTCAATCAGTTAAACTTGATAAAAAAATTTTGAAACCACAAATATAGTATGCAGAAGTCAATATTCAAATAGGCCCGCTTTATTTCAGAACATTTTCATTTACAGCATTATGAACATTACACAAATCATCGAAATTTCACTTTCCACTTGGGCCCATTACAAAGGTAAAACACTTATAAACATGATATCATTACATTTCAAAATCATTTACTAACATTTCCAATTTTTAAATTTGTTTCAGAACTTAATTATTTACATACTCATGATACAATCATTACGGAAGATACAAATTGATATAAAAATAAGAAGTAAGAATGTAGATGCAAACTGATCTCGACTTCTATCCCTTACTTGCATACTGTAGGTATACACCCGTTTGTCTAACGGGGTAATCTTCTGAGCCTGAAAAATATTTGTAAATTTTAGTTGAGTTTTGCGAATTCAATGAGTGACCATCATCGATGGCCCACCCAGTCACATAACACATAATTCACATTCACATCATTTACACTTCACATTCAATGCAATTTAATCATTCATATTATGCATATGCAGTGCACATGAGACCCACTTTCTGTTTGTTATTTTGTTGTGACCCACTGCCTAAATTGTCCCATATAGGGTTCATTGATAACTGTCCCTTATCCGCTTGGGGGATACAGGGCTCATTAAACATTGAGCCTGAGATTCTGAATCACTTTTGAGTTCGAGGCTCATTTTCACTCGTTAAGCTTTAAGCTCTGATCGCTGGTTACTCTCGTCACAACAACTATTATGTTTCATGCATTCATGACATGGAATGCATCAATTATATTTGCATATTCCCATTCACTCACATTCACATATCATCAGACCTTAGTCCGGCATTCAACATTAAAGTTGAGAATCATACTTTCATTCATATGCAAATGCACATTCAAAGCACACTTGTCATCGAACCATGGTCCGACATTTAACAATCATATTATGCACACTTATTTCATCTCATTCACATACAAGTAGCACTTCAATATCCTAATCAACATCACAATCATCAGACCTTATGTCCGGAATTCAACACAATCATTCACATTCATATAAGCATTCAGTAGTCAATCAATACAAAAATTTAAATAAAACAAACAATGAAATGAGACCATCTAAGTCTATTCACAGGACGCTCCAGATTAACACTAGCTTTAATGATCTGGAAACATTTGAATGCAGACGTTTATCCTGCACATCAAAATTATACAATACACACAATGCACACACATTAATATTTGCACAATTCCAAGCATTAATTTATGCACATGTGTGTATATAGAGTATGTACAATGAATGTTCACGACAATCTTGGGTATCTTTCCATTATTCTCATCATGTAAACATTTTTATTTCCAACTTACACTTTCAAGTCTAATGTTCACATTCAATTAGAAAGTGAAACGGATGTAATTTGATCATACTCTCTTCTGGAAATGTGTTCCTATATGTCTTATGTTTCTATTGAAACCAAAATCACTCAATTTGGTTCAGTAAAGTGAAAGTTACACTCGAGATATTTTCAGACTGCTTTTATTCAAAGACAACACCCTATACTCAACTTTCACCTAGAAATTGAAACTCTTAAAGTCTGATTCAGAACTTGATTGCTTCAGATGATTTGTAGCCCTATGTCTCTATTTCACTGCAAATTAAGAATCAGTCAATTTGGATAACTATAGAAAAGAAATGCCTAAAATCTTTGAGATATGTTTAGTGTAGAAAAGTTCACCAAAAGTTATTGCAATGAACTCCTCCAAAGAGGAATTCTAGCATAAAATTCAAAAGTTCGCCGCGGTAAAACCTAGATATGGCTGCGACAAACTTTACCCAAAAGAAATCCTCACTGAGTCCTTCAAGTTCGTCGCAGCGAATTTCCAAAAGTTTGCCGCGAAACCCAGTTTTTCAACAACTTTAATTCAAGTTTTTCCCAATCACATCTTATACTAAGATTATCCTTCCTACCTCATTTGCTCCTAATTCTCAACTATATTTCAACTCAATATCATTCACAAACAATTCATAATATATATATGACCATTAACCAAAAATAGAACATATATGTTTACCCATTCAAAAACAAATTTTTTTGGCACTCATCATTCTAGCTTCAATTCATCATTTTAGCTTCATTTAACCATACCCATGATATTTAAAGCATAACTTACTTGATTAACTCCAAAGCTCCTTTAAATCACAGTGAAACCCTAGCTCTTCCAACATACACGATCATCATCATTTTAGGGTGGTAGGGTTGGGTATTTAGTAAGAAATGAAGAGGACAATAATTCTTGAAGAAGCAAAGTGAGAAAGTTAGACAAAGTTCAACATGATGAAGGTGACAGTGAGGTGTCGTGAGCGAGGAAGAAAACACATGAAGAAGATGGAGAAAATAAAAAGGAAGAAGATGGAGAAATGAAGGATGTCTCGTAAAAGACAAGTGAAAGACCATAAATATGGGTCTTTCACTTAATGAATTTCGTGGCTTACAACAAGTGGAGTGGCAAATGACACTTGTCACTTGCCACATGTCACTCTCTCACGGTCTTTTCTTGGTCTTTTAATCTACTACTCCATTTGTCTCCAATTTTCAACTCAATTTTCAATGGCAATTGTCAATAAATCCTAATGTTATTTATAAAAATTTCTATTGCCATTTGACAGTAAGTTCTAATACCATTTATCATTTGTTTTGTCACTTGACATTTTTTCTAGTTCAAAATTTATCCCAATTTTTTTCAAAATTTTTTCTTAATTTCTCCAAAAATTCTACATCACAAAGTATACCCTCCAAATCAATTTTCAATACAATCTAACCACAATTCTCAATAAAATCACATTTATAAAAAACTATACCAGGAAATATCAATGATTGCATGTACAGTCATTTTGATGTGTGTAAAATTCACTATTTACATAAATGTGCATAACATGAAATGCATGAGCATGAAAAGTGATTCATATTTTCTCCATAATCTCTCACATTTACAATTTTAACCTTAACATAGGTAACGAGATGTTGCAGCTCTCCCCTCCTTAAAAGAAATTTCATACTTGAAATTAATATCTGATAGATCAATAAGGCAAGGGTAATCTTTCCTCATATGCTCCTCTGTTTCCCATATAACCTTATTACTTGAATACTTTCATCCAAATGACCACAGTCGATATACTCACTAGGTCTGTCAATCACTTATTTTATCATTCACTGTCTTCACCAGTTCCTTAATATCTCATATTATTAAAAAAATTTCACTTCCAGTTTCAATAACACTTATACCGGATCATAACGATGTTTCATAAACATATCCATGTAACACTGTGTGAATCCGAAACATCTTTTACTGGTAATACTAACTCATAAATCCATGGTCCTATTCTCACAATAGTTTCATACGAACCAATTTATGTCGGGCTTAGTTTCCCTTTTTTCCTAACCTGTTCACACCTTTATCTCTACTTAAGCACGCCTTGGCAAAGTGACACTCTCAAAAGTATTTCATCTTTCGCTTGCTATTTTACATCCCTTTAGTATTAATACACTCAACTTTTATGTCTATCTCACGATATTCCATAACCTCGATATTGATCCACTTAACTCATTCGTCTTTCTTGAATCACTTAACTCCTATTACAAATTCATTTCACATACTAACAATGTCTTGAATCAATTATGGCCTTCAACTATTTTTAGGTCCTCTTCATTTCAATGTAAGGATGAACAACCCTTTTAGTTGAATAACACCTCACACAGTATCCTAACGATATCACTATAATAGTGACTGATGTGCTTAAATTCAATTAAAACTATACATTAACCTCATAATCCTATGAACTCCAAAATATAAGTTTTTAAGCATATCCCCAATAGTTAAGACAGTTGGCAATTCAAACACTTAGTCACTTGTCTCTACATCCCTAGTAGTTAAATGTTATTTCGGTGTATTCCTACTAAGATGTATAGCTTAGGTTGTTACTTGATTTACCTAGTAATCCCTTCGTTCGATTATCTTCATCGGGTACACATCCTTTTTGATTCAGTCACCAAATAGCATTTTCCAATTCAAACTCAAATTTGGATTCATTTTTTACTCCTCAATAAGATCCACAATTTTCGAATTCTCAATTTGGGGTTTGCTAATCTTTTCATGTGAAACTGATCTTAAATTCAATAGCTAAGAGTACTTTGATTTACCCAAAATTCATCTCAACATTCTATGCTTTTCATTGCACTTGGTTTTGTAACCTCAATACCTGAATTTGTGTTACTTAGCTATTGAATTTTTCCATTCCATGTATCAAATTACAACACTAGCTTTATTGGGAAAGTACTCATTTGCTTAATCAAAATCTTTCAGTAACTCTATTCATTGTCTCAAATTTTATATTCAGTTCTTTCAAACTCCATAATTACTTCAAACTTTAATGATCTGTATATTTATATATAGATCCAAAATGTTTCACTATACATATAATATCTCCAAACTTTCAAAGTACTCACTATAACAGCAAGTTCTAAATTAGGTATCAAATAAGCAGCTCATAAGACTTTAATTGTCTCAATGCATATGAAATCACTTTATTATGTTGCATTAGATTTTATCCTATTCCCTGGTGCGAAACATCATGGAATACTACATAATCTCAAATTCCAAATGATATTATTATCATTGGTGTTATAATTCCTCAAAATTCTCTTTACATTCATCACTGATATGATTTACATATTTTTCCTCAAACATTTTAATCACGGGATAAGATAAGTAAAAACCCCTTTACAGTCTTTGGTAGTATCCAACGTACAATTAATTCTAAAGAACTCCAAATCTCACATGTATTCTTTGTAGTTTCTTACTTCTTCATTACCTCTATTTCTTTGGGTCTCCCAAAACGCCATGTTCAGTTACTATAAGATCCAACATTTTATTTAATCAAGCAAAAGTTCACTCTTATTAAACTTGGCATATAATTGTTTCTACCTTCATGATATGTGGTGATGCTGTCGCCTGCAACCAAATATAAAAATTTTCACTTCCATTAAAACAAGTTAATGTAGTAGCGGCCTGCGGATATCGTTCCCATGAGGAATTTCACGATTATGAAAATCACGAATTCAAACAACACAAATAATAAAAAGGGGGGTTTTGTTACTTACTGAAAGAAAAAATGAAAATCAGAAAGGAAAAATTGCAAATTGAAGTAATAATCAAGACTGAAAAATCAATAAGAAAAATACCTTAGTTTCGGTCACCGATGTTACCATGCTATTTTGGATCCTCAAGAAACATTATAATTATTAACGAACATTCATTGGAAGAATTTTCCATCAATTATATTGACTAGAAACATGTATCCTAGCAACCTTATTAAACAACAATCTAGATACGATCATAGATTAATTGCATAATAGCATTAAGAACCAATGACAAGTGAAATCATGTACGACATGAAATTAATCAATTGGATAATTTCTTAGGATTTTCCGACTCTAACGTAGAGGGGTTAATCCTAATTGCTACTTGTGGTTACCAAAATTGAACGTCAGATTTTGTTAACCTAGCGATTAAATCCATTAATCCCTAGTTGCGCACCTAGAAACTAACGAATCCAATTAAAAAGATTAATCTGAAATTACCCAATGAACGTTAATAAACATGAAGGAGATTTAGACATCTCACCACAATAGCATGGAACTCGGATCCCTCAACCAAGACAAGGAAATTAGTTAATCATACTTGAATGGAAAACACAAGAAATAATAAAAAGAACAATCTCCATAACTGGTCTTTAATAACAGAATCAGAAACAAAAGAGAAATTGTGAATCAATTCTTAGAACAAGAAACCAGAAAAATAAACTCTGAAGAGTAGTATGCGATAGCCTCCCTCAATGTGAATATGCGATGTTCCCCTCAGGAAAAACTCTATGTAAAATCTAAAGAAATTGCTGTATGCGGCTGCTGCCCAAAAACCCCTCCAAAAATTGCCTATTCCCTCTCAAAACCTAGCCCTTACTCCCATCCACGTCAGCCACCTTCTTTTCCCTTCAATCTTTCCATTTCTTTTTCTTTTTTTTATTAGATTATATTCCCCTTAGATCATCTTCAAATGTGAGCGGGAACTTCTTAAAAAGGGGTCCACAGAATCTTGGCGATTGTGTTCTAATTGGAGATAAATTCTGGAAGTCTGCAGATTTGGGATTCTGTCCTTGAGCGTGCCCACGCCTAATCTTTAAATTTCCCCCAGATTGAGGATTTTCGAACTTCTTCCCATATTTTTCCTCTTTTTGATCCTTTTTCGTCCTTTTGGTATTGAAAACCACCTGTGAACATTCAACAATTAATTCTATCAATTTATGAACACAATTTCCACAAATCAACCACAATTAAGTCCAACAAATATGCATTATAATTGACTTAACAAATTCCCCCACACCGAACCTTTGCTCGCCCTCGAGCAACACATCAAACCATTAACTCAATCAATTTATCCTTCAGAAATTAAGTGCACACAATCCACCAACTTAGGCTAACCAAATTCAATTTGCAACATACATCGTAATTGCCTTTCACTAATGCCAACAAACCAAATCAAAAATCAGCACCTTTGTTCAACAACAAACATGAAATTAAGTGAATTCTTCTCACGAATTTCGCTCTTACATTCAAGTGTTTGCGGGTGGGTGTTTCACTCAAATCTCACTCTACCATGTTGCACTACCATAGGCTTGCAATTTCACCAATTCTTATTCATTTAGATCACATGGGCTCATAGATCAAAAGGACTTTCTTAATGGTTGTAATGGGGCTTGGTTCATGGGTGAGGTAAAAATATGGTAAAGAGGTTTTGTCACAAGTTTTCACAAAGCATCAATTAAAAAGGGACAAACAATTAAATTCTGAGACAAACATGAAAAGAAGCTACATCTACTCATCTTAACTCAAGCCACTATACTTTATTCTCTCTACTCTTTCCTTTTTCTGATGTTTCTCTTTTTTTTTTCTTTTTTTTTCTTTTTCTTCTTTTTCTTCTTTTTCTGTTTCTGTTTTTTTTATATATAGAAAAATAACGACAAAAATAAGAGCATGAGCAGATGTACCTATGAAAGTATCTCAGAATACAATACCTAGCATGAATCCCAATTTAATTAATGCTTCATTCAACTTGTGAAAAGGTAAGCTAATGGGGTTGTTAGGTTTCTAATGTGAGGTGATAACTCAAAGAATAAGGTTAAGGCTCAAAATTGTTTCCAAAGGAAGAGTAGTAGGTGAGTCAATTTTTAAGCCAAATGGTTTTAAACAAAGATGGCCTTAATCACTTCTAAGTCCTTGTGATCAAACAATACATAAACCGGTTCCATGCAAGTTCTAGAGGCAACACAACTAGAGGAGCACCACTCAATTCAAGAACATATTATGACATGAAGATGATGTCATTTAGGCTCAATTTCCTCACTGGTCGAATTCAAATTAAGAATCCACTTAAGTTCACAATTTACTCCATCACTCCAATTGCAAAATTTTGACCAAGTTAATGAGATTAGTTAGGCCAATTAATCAATATGTTGCATCTCAAACCTACTTAGCCCAAATCAACTTCATGTGTATTTCCAATCTCATCCAAACTACTATGATCAAGTTTCATGGATTGACATGCAACTCCAATAAAATTCAGCCAAAAACAGCAATAAAAATTCCAGCAATGTGCACATAGAAACCAGAATTATCCACATAAAAATGTAAAGAACTCCCCCACACCTAAACTCAGCATTGTCCCCAATGGTAGAGAAGCATAAAGAAAATAAAGGAAAAGAGTTGAGGACGCTTCTCTATTAGGTAGTGGCAAGATTAGGGTGTCGGCGGGTGTGGTGGCTGAAAGCCTTGATGCTGCCAGTAGGCCATTAGGTTGGTTTCCATCCGGTGCATGGTCCGTTCAAGTCTGCTAAGGCGAGTGTCCTGGTCATCATTGCGTTGGGATGAGGAAGCAGGGTTGTCTTGTGGCTGATTGGGTGTCGCAGCTGGTGGGTGTCTGCGGCGTCCTGTGAAAGTCCTTGTGGAGGAAAAAGTAGTCGGCCCGGGAATGGTGAATGAGAGGTGGCCTTGGCTCAGGTCCACAATCCCCATCCTGCATAAACAGTCAACATCCAATGGCTCTAGCTCACAAGCCACTGTCATGTCAGTATTTTTAAGATCTAGGACATCCAAATTAACGACCATCATGTAATATAGGACCCAAGGATTAATGGTTTCGATTGCTTGTTCAAAAGCAGAATGGAATTGATGCATAAACCAAAACCTAAATTAATAGGAATGTGCTATCCATACACCACGAAAATAAAATTCCACCTTAGATAAAGTTCCCATGACATCCTTTCGACGGAAAAATTAAATGCTAGCGACCTATGAATAATTTTGTGGGCGAGGATTAATTAAGAAAGAACTTTTAGACAAACTAGCATTATGCGGACGGAATCGACGCACCATTGTCGCCATAAATCCGAGCGTTAAAATCGAATGAAAGTCACATTGAGAATTACGAAATAATTCAGAGTCAATATCAGCAGTAGACATAAATCCCAATGCAACATTAAATTCAGCAATCGAAAAGGCAAATTCTTTTCCCATTAACCGAAACTCAACAACATCCTCAGTATGCACATCATAAGTTTCGTCACAATTAAACTGAAAGGTGGTGTAAAATTCCCTGGTTAATTCGTGGAAAGCAGGACAGTTAATATGAGCAAAATTACTCCACGCAATTGGACCCATTAATTGCACAAAAGAATCGTATACACCCAAAGCTTCAAGTGTATTAGAATGGATGGACTTACAGGGACATATCTTACGCTGTTGGAGAAGCTCATATTTTTCTGTATCTTCAGATAAAACAAAGGAGGTGCACCCAGCATTTTGAGATCGTGTGCGGGACTCCACTCCTCTGCCTTGTTGGGACCGAAGACGCGTTCTCGGAGTTGGGTACCTGGCTGTTGGTATGGAAGTTGAAGCTGCGGTTCTTGGTGGAGCTTGTGGTGGATAAACAATCTGAATGGGGACGGGTTCTGTCTCTGCTTGGCGGTTCGTTCTGGACATTGTCAGAATCGGTGAAGAAAGACCTACACCACAAGACACAATAGTCACGAAATCACCAAAAACGTGAACAAAATGTGGAATGGGAAAAATAAAAAAAAATCGACAGAAGTAGAGACTGACAGCAGACGATTCGAAAATTGGGGGTTGATGTGAATGTGAGATGGAAATGGAAGAAAATGAAAGATAATGGTGAATGAGTGGGAAAATCGAGTCTTTAAGCAATGGGCATGGTGGAATGTCTGGAAAAGAGCAAGAACAAAGGGAAAAATTTGAAACAAAAATTAGGGCTGGAGAACGATGGGGAAAGTGATGGGTGGAGAAGGTGGAAAGTTAGGGTATGGCCAAGAATGGAGATGAAATCGAGAATGAAATTGATGGGTTAGATGGAAATCAAAGAAAAAGAAGATCTGGAGGAGAGGAGATGAACAGGGGCTGGCGTGGCTGAGGGAACAAGGTGACAGAGGAGGAAAAATGGGTTTAAGTGACTTGGGGGGAAACAAGGAAAGATGGGCGGTAACCCAAAAATTTTTTCGTTTCGTTTTTTTTTAAAAAAATTAAATTAAATGAAAAACTGGTATAAAATAAAACAATATAAAAATTATGACAGAAAATAATAAAAAGAAATGAGAATTCCTAACTAAATAATGAAAATAAAAATAATACTATTAAAGAAGGAATAATGACAAACCTGAACACTTTACGGGTTACCCCGAACATGCTTCTTTATAGTCATAAGCTAGACTTATGTTGGAACTTACCGATTCAAAAATAGGTTGGTGGTACCAACCTGATTTCGTCAACCTGTTCGATCGGTGAATGTTCATAATACGGCTTAAGACGGTGTCCATTGACCTTGAAAACTTTAGAAGTATCAATGCTCTGAATTTCTACCGCACCATGAGGAAACACGTTAGTAACAATAAAGGGACCAAGCCAACGAGATCGTAATTTTCCAGGAAATAACTTAAGCTTTGAATGATAAAGAAGAACTTTTTGTCCAATGGAAAAATGTTTCCTAGAAATCATCTTATCATGAAAAGCTTTAGTTTTATCCTTGTAAATTTTTGAATTTTCATATGCCTCATTACGAATCTCCTCCAATTCTTGCAGTTGTAATTTCCGACTAGTGCATACCTCTAATTGATCCATGTTCAACTACTTGACAGCCCAATAAGCTCTATGTTCAATTTCCACAGGTAAATGACAAGGCTTACCGAAAACTAACCTATAAGGCGACATACCTATAGGAGTTTTGTATGCAGTCCGATAAGCCCATAAAGCGTCATCCAATCGAAGACTCCAATCTTTGTGGTTTGGGTTAACCACTTTTTCCAAGATGGACTTGATTTCCTGTTGGATACTTCACTGCCTATTTGGTTTGCGGATGATAGGCGAGAGATTCGGTCGTAATACCACATCGTTTCATTAGCGCTTCAAAATCTTGTTGCAAAATCGTTCCTCGATTAAGCTAATGATGGCTCGAGGCATTCCAAACCTGACAAAAATATTTGATTTAACAAAATCAATGACCGTTTTAGCATCATCAGATATAGTAGCCTTAGCTTCAACCCACTTAGAAACATAGTCTACTGCTAAGAGGATGTAATTCTTACCAAAAGAGGAAGGGAACGGACCCATAAAATCTATTCCCCAAACATAAAAAATTTCACATACCAGAATGTTCGTCAATGGCATCTGATTCTTGGATCCCAAGTTACCTGTTCTCTGACAACGATCGCAAGACTTGCAAAACATGTAAGAGTCATAAAATAACTTAGGCCAAAACAGTCCACATTCTAAAATTTTTCGCGCAGTTCGTTTGGGCCCGAAATGTCCCCCACATATAGATGAATGACAAAATTATAAAATAGATGAAATTTCATCATCTGTGACGCATCGCCTAACAATCTGATCAGCACAAAATTTCCACAGGTAAGGCTCATCTCAAACATAATATTTAGCCTCGCGCTTAATTTTATCTTTTTCAGCTCTAGACAAATCATTAGGTAACGACTTGGTAACTAAAAAATTTACTATGTCTGCATACCAAGGGGTTACCTGTTGAACTGCGAAAAGACTCTCATCCGGAAATTTGTCGTGAAGAATATTAGATGTAGTAGTAGATGTGATTCGGCTTAAGTGGTCGGCCACCAAATTCTCTGCTCCTTTCTTGTCGCGAATTTCCACATCAAATTCTTGAATCAATAAGATACAACGAATCAATCTAGGCTTGGCTTCTTTCTTGTTCACTAAGTACCTTAGCGCGGCATGATCGGAATAAATAATCACCTTGGTCCCCAGCAAATAAGACCGAAACTTCTCCAAGCCAAAGACGACTGCTAGAAACTCCTTCTCCGTTGTGGAATAATTTTTCTGCGCATCATTAAGTGTCATAGAAGCATAATAAATGACATGAGGTACCTTATCCACTTTTTGTCCCAACACAACGTCTACTGCATAATCTGACGCGTCGCACATCAATTCGAAAGGAATGTCCCAACGTGGTGGCTGAATAATCGGTGCGGTAGTGAGACGTTCCTTTAGCTCGTTGAACGCACTTCGACATTGTTCATCAAAATTGAATTTCACATCTTTTTGGAGCAATTGGCACATGGGCTGCGCAATCTTGGAGAAGTCCTTGATAAATCGCCGATAAAATCCTGCATGACCAAGAAAAGAACGAACTTCCCGCACATTCGCGGGGTAAGATAAAGATTGAATAACATCTATCTTGGCCTTATCAACTTCAATTCCTTTCGACGAAATAGTATGACCCAAAATAATGCCTTCATTAACCATAAAGTGACACTTCTCGTAATTTAAAACCAAATTAGTTTCAATGCAACGTTTTAGCACTTTTTCAAGGTTAATGATACATGCGTCAAAAGACTCTCCATATACCGTGAAATCGTCCATAAAAATTTCCATGCAATTTTCCACTAAATTGGAGAAAATACTTACCATACACTGTTGGAATGTCGCTGGTGCGTTGTGTAACATCCCGTTACTGTTAGCAAGGGTATTTTGGTATTTATGAGCCATACTGATAGGTTTCACTGCATTCACTGACTGAGCATGATACTGGCCTCTAATTATAGAGAATGGCTTATTGCATATGCATTTATTCTTAGATGCGTGCATTCATGATTTTCGAGATTTGATTGTGACTATGGATATTGATGGGTGATTGGATTGGGAGTTAATTGAGAAATTAGAGTAATTAAGTTCAATGATGATTTAATCTTGTTTATGGGTGATTGGTAATTTATAGAGACTTTTAGAAAATTTTCGAAATTCGGAGAAAATACCGGATTTGGAAATATTTGAGTGGTGATGATTGATCAGATAGTATTGAAAGGGCTGTCCAATGGCAATGGAAAAATTAGAATTTTTCGATAGAAAATTTATGTGTTAAGCCATTGAAATTGAGATGAAATTTGGGTGATTTGGAGAGTTGGGCTATAAATACTAGGGTTGAAAGAAATTTGGGAAAAGTTTGCTAAGGCATTTTCGGTTTCTCTTCTTTCCCCTTTACGGTGATTTCGATTCCTCCCAACGGTGAGAGATCCTTTGATTTCTTTTGGCTTCTTCCTTATGGTAATTAGTCTAATATGTCTCTACTGATTGATAAAGGTTGGAAGCCTTGAGATTGGTAGATCGAGGATTTTGAAGGATTTCTAGGGTTTCGGTGATTTTGAGAGATCTGTGGATTCGATCTGTGATTGGTAAGTTTTTATGGTTTTAATGTTGTCATTAATGGTTTCTACTGCATTTATGGCATTTATTATGTCCGATTGGGTGGTTGAGAGTGTTTACTGATGGGTTCTACTCTGGGTGTTATCGTGAGTGTGTAAGAGTTAAGGGATTGGTGATCGTTGTAAGCTTGGAGGCTTTCATCAAGAAAGTTTGCTTCTTTCTTGCCTTAGATAGTAAGATTTCGTTGACTGATTGAGTTATATTGATGATTGGTTTAGATATTTGATGATTATATATATATTAAGGTTTCCGACGATGAAATTGATGAGTTATGTGTGTTGATAAATTAAGGAAATGGTTCTTGGAAGGAATAGAAGCTAAGGATTTGTTGTATTTTGTGTATCGAATTAATTGAGAGTTGTTCACAGAGGAAAATTTGGGTTAGAGTTTGAGTCGGGGATCTGGAACACTTTGGAATTGTGTTTAAGGATGTGTTGGGAAGAAGGAGAACTGGTAGAGGAGCGAGAGCTCGGTGACAGGCGAGAATGGTAGAGGAGCGAGAGCTCGGTAGAAGGGCGAGAACTGGTAGAGGAGCGAGAGCTCGGTGAGAGACGGGCGAGAACTGTAGAGGCGCGAGCTCGGTGAGACGGGCGAGAACTGGTAGAGGAGCGAGAGCTCGGTGAGACAGGCGAGAACTGGTAGAGGAGCGAGAGCTCGGTGAGACGGGCGAGAACTGGTAGAGGAGCGAGAGCTCGGTGACGAAGCGAGAATCGGTAGAGGAGCGAGAGCTCGGTGGGCGGGCGAGAATCGGTAGAGGAGGCGAGAGCTCGGTGGGCGGACGATAATCGGTGAGGAGCGAGAGCTCGGTGGACGGGCGAGAATCTGGTGAGGAGCGAGAGCTCGGTGAGACAGGCGAGAACGGTAGAGGAGCAATAATCGTGAGGCGGCCTATGGGCATCTGGTGAGCACCAGGCACACCACAGTCGCGACCTCCACCCTAGTTGTCCAAGAGGTGTGTTTGAGGTTTTGGAATTGGGACTTAGAAAATTACAAATTCATCGACTAAGGATTAAATTCAAATTGGAGTTTTAAATTGGAAATTGCAATAGAGGTTTTGACCGAATGAATAGGAAATGGTTATAGAGAATATGAATTGAGGAAATTGGTGAATTCTAGGAATGGAGCAATTCTTGTCGATCAACCTGAACTAAGAGTCGTGAATTGGACCTAAGAGTCCAAAATTGGGTATTAGCACCGAAATCGTGAACATGCATTGTACATCATTTCATTGAGACATATGCATTCTTGTGCAGTAAATTGAGCATCTAGTAATGGACCGTACTTTCTTCGTTACGGAGGCACCGTTGGACCGTCGTTCCACGGACATTCTTTGGGACTTCGGCGAGAGCTCGGAAGTTCTGGTGAGTAACCTAGTTGGTTTCTCAAATTTACGGGTGCTTACATGCTTCTTGTGAATTACATGCAAAGGTGAATTATATGACTACCGTATGACTCTTGGCATGTAATGGATTGAATTGCATGTTTCTTGAATTGAATCGTCTTTATTACGTGATCTTTGGATCAACACTTTGGGCTTTATAGCCACACACTGTAAATTACTGAACATGGTACTGCATGCATAAATGCATGATCACATAATGGAATGTGTCCCAAGTTGCTATTTTCACTGAAATGAGCTTTGAGCTCATACACTGTACTGACCGGGCTTAGCCCGAGGGGAGAAATCCCTGACGCGTCCACACTGTATACTGACCGAGCACTTGGGCACAAAACTGAATAACTGGAAAGAGTCACATATGCATTGCATTTACATGATTGACTGTGTTGTGACGACTACTGAAATACGTGATAATATGAAATACTGTAGACTGTACTGTTATTGCAAATTGTTCTAAATTACTGTTTATTGTTACTTGTACTGTAAGTGGCTACTGATACTGCAACTGTTATAGACTGTTATATTATATTGGTAATGAATATTACTGTATTATGCTGTACGCCAGGCGCGTAATGCATGATTTGAGCGAACCATCGATGATGGTTTCTCACTGAGTTCGCAAACTCACCCCGAAATTGCAACCTATTTTTCAGGACTGTTAGAGTAGACTCCTAGCTCTGAAGACCTTTCTTTCCTGCCGTGCGAGCTGCTGGCGAGGATCGTGATGGCTCAAAGGTCGGTCAGCTGGGTTAGCATTTTGAGGATGACTTAGGATAGACGCTTGTCAGTTTTCCCTTTTGATTTTGTTAGGACCGATAGATTTGTCTATTCGGATTGAATGATTGTATTGGATAAATTACATTTTGGATATTAATTTTCTGATTTCGATTTATTGCAATTATTCTTTGCGATGCCATGTGGATTTTAGCGAAATTTTCTGGTAGTGAACCTTTATCGTGGGATACGTGTCGGAGCGACCTACGGGTTTCTCGATGTGTACCCTACGATGAGGGGGCGCTACACGTTGCATAATCCAAATGGCATCCGTCGGTAGGCGAAGGTACCGAATGGGCATGTGAAGGTTGTCTTTTCCTGATCCCGTGGTGCCACCAAAATCTGATGATATCCTGAATACCCATCTAAACAACAATAGTGAGATTTACCGGCTAATCTTTCAAGCATCTGATCAATAAAAGGAAGCGGAAAGTGATCTTTTCTAGTAACTGAATTAAGCCTCCTATAATCTATGCATACTCGCCAACCATTTTGAACACGAGTCAGAATTAACTCACCATTGTTGTTCTCCATTACAGAATAACACGCTTTTCTTGGTACAACTTGTAATTTGGACTTACCCACTTGTCGTTTGAATCGGATAAATGATGCCTGCGTCAAGAAGCTTCAAAATCTCTTTCTTTACCACTTCCATCATGGGCGGGTTAAGTCGACGTTGTGGTTGCCTTACCTCTTTCGCCTCGTCCTCCATCAAAATTCGGTGCATGCATATAGTTGGACTGATTCCTTTCAAATCGGCGATTGTCCATCCAAAAGCTTCTTTATGCGCCTTCAAAACATTGATAAGTTGATTTTCCTGCACATCAGAAAGATGGTTAGAAATAATCAAAGGCAATGTATTTTTCTCACCTAAAAAGATATATTTAAGGTGATTGGGCAAGCTCTTCAATTCCAAGGTTGGTGGTTTGAGCAATGATGGCAGCAACTTGTCTTCTCCTCTTGAAGCTTCTACGGACGTAAGTTGCTGGAATAGTGGGTTGGTTGTCTCCACTGCACATGTGAACTCTTCCTCTTGATTATTAAACAACACCGAATCAGCACCTTCCTCCCACTGTAGCGTTTTTGCCTTGGCTTCCCTAGATAATGTGACTTCCTCCTTTGCTGGCCAATATGGAGCGTTAGTTACGTTTTCACTTGTGGCTTCAGATGACACAAACTTCCCTTCTCTTGGTGAGCAACACGCAATCTGCTGGTGGGTTCCTTCAATTAACGCAGGTTCCTCACTCCCATGCTCTACCAAATTCTTGTGCCTTTGCCCTGATCGACTCGGAAAAGGAGGTGGAAGCACCTTGTTAATCACGACTTTTTGCTTCTCTTCCGGTAAGTGCGTGATTTCTTCCTCTATTTCTCGTTTTGAAGCCTTGAATTGATTCGCAATTCTTTACCACTCCATGATGTGATTGCCTTTGCGCTTTGTCTAGGATTTACCTCGGTTGTCTTTGGAAAATTACCTAATTCTGCGATTCTAGTCGGTTAACAGCTGCTGCAATTTGACTCAACTGATTTTCAAAATTTCTGTGTTGATTTTCCAAGTTCCGAATGCTCGCTTCCGTAGACCGCTGAAACGTCAAAGTATTCGTGGTTAAAGTTTGTAATGCCTCTTCTAAAGAAGACTTACCTTCAGAAGTTGACGACATATTTGGATTTCGGCGCTGCACGAATGGTGGTCTATATGGCTGGAAATTCGTGGATGCTTGTTGTCCTTGAGGATTCCCATATCGGAAGTTCGGATGATCGCGCCATCCCGGATTATAAGGGTTGGAGAATGGATCATACTTCCTCAGATTTGGTCCATTGAATCCACCCACGGCATTCACCTGTTCAGCATTGTCTTCCTGTAAAATTGGACATGAATCAGTAAGATGTCCAACCATTGAACAAATTCCACATACCTTAGCTTCTTCTTTTCTTGAAAATGCTAATTGTCGCACCAAAGAAGTGAGGTCATCCAATCTCTTTTCTACCGAGGTCGCAATTACTTCATTCACTCCCTTTGACCCATGACCTGTACGGATTCCAAACTGTTGCGTATTGGAGGCCATGTTCGCTATCAATTCTCTCGCGGCTGCTAGCGTTTTGTCAACTAAGGCACCACCGCTAGCAACGTCAATCATGCTCCTATCAGAAAGCAAAAGTCCTTCATAAAAATACTGAATTAACAATTGTTCAGTTATCTGATGATGCGGACAACTCGCGCATAATTTTTTAAATCTTTCCCAATATTCGTAAAGTGTTTCTCCTGTATGTTGACGAATTCCACAAATCTCCTTCCGAATATTGGCAGCTCTCGATGCTGGAAAATACTTCTCGAAGAAGAGTCTCTTCATCTCGGCCCATGTCTGCACGTTTTCTCCAGCTGAATAATAAAGCCAATCCTGCGCATCATCTTTAAGGGAAAACGGAAAAGCTCTCAACTTGATCTGTTCTTCCGTCACATTGGTCGGCTTCATTCCCATGCAAACTACATCAAATTCCTTTAAATGCTTGTATGGATCTTCTCCTGGTAATCCCCTGAAAATAGGCAATAAATGAATCAGTCCAGATTTTAATTCAAAAGTATTATTATCACCTAAATTCGGAAAATTGATGCAGTGGGGTTGTTGCGCGTCAATCGGCGCGGCTAATTCACGAAGAGTGAGATTGGCAGCTATCCTGTCCATCTTTTGCGTCTCCTTCTGCTGTTTGGTCTGTTTTCGTAGTCTTTTTGCTGTCTTTTCTATCTCAGGATTATACTGCAAATTTTCTGATTGGTTTGAACGCGTAACGTACATAAACCGTCAAGATTCCCCGGCAACGGCGCCAAAATTTGGTGATCTTTGTGCCGCAACCAAATATAAAATTTTCACTTAATTAAAACAAATTAATTTAGTAGCGGCCGCGGATATCGTTCCCACGAGGAATTTCACGATTATGAAAATCACGAATTCAAACAACACAAATAATAAAAAGGGGGTTTTGTTACTTACTGAAAGAAAAAATGAAAATCAGAAAGGAAAAATTACAAATTGAAGTAATAATCAAGACTGAAAAATCAATAAGAAAAATACCTTGGTTTCGGTCACCGATGTTACCATGCTATTTTGGATCCTCAAGAAACATTATAATTATTAACGAACATTCATTGAAAGAATTTTCCATCAATTATATTGACTAGAAACATGTATCCTAGCAACCTTATTAAACAACAATCTAGATACGATCATAGATTAATTGCATAATAACATTAAGAACCAATGACAAGTGAAATCATGTACGACATGAAATTAATCAATTGGATAATTTCTTAGGATTTTCCGACTCTAACGTAGAGGGGTTAATCCTAATTGCTACTTGTGGTTACCAAAATTGAACGTCAGATTTTGTTAACCTAGCGATTAAATCCATTAATCCCTAGTTGTGCACCTAAAACTAACGAATCCAATTAAAAGATTAATCTGAAATTACCCAATGAGCGTTAATAAACATGAAGGAGATTGGACATCTCACCACAATAGCATGGAACTCGGATCCCTCAACCAAGACAAGGAAATTAGTTAATCATACTTGAATGGAAAACACAAGAAATAATAAAAGAACAATCTCCATAACTGGTCTTTAATAATGAATCGAAACAAAGAGAAATTGTGAATCGTTCTCAGAACAAGAAACCAGAAAAATAAACTCTGAAGAGTAGTATGTGATAGCCTCCCTCAATGTGAATATGCGATGTTCCCCTCAGGAAAAACTCTATGTAAAATCTAAAGAAACTGCTGTATGCGGCTGCTGCCCAAAAACCCCTCCAAAAATTGCCTATTCCCTCTCAAAACCTAGCCCTTACTCCCATCCACGTCGACCACCTTCTTTTCCTTGATCTTTCCATATCTTTTCTTTTTTTATTAGATTATATTCCCCTTAGATCATCTTCAATTGTGAGCGGGAACTTCTTAAAAAGGGGTCCACAGAATCTTGGCAATTGTGTTCTAATTGGAGATAAATTCTGGAAGTCTGCAGATTTGGGATTCTGTCCTTGAGCGTGCCCACGCCTAATCTTTGAATTTCCCCCAGATTGAGGATTTTCGAACTTCTTCCCATATTTTTCCTCTTTTTGATCCTTTTTCGTCCTTTTGGTATTGAAAACCACCTGTGGACATTCAACAATTAATTCTATCAATTTATGAACACAATTTCCACAAATCAACCACAATTAAGTCCAACAAATATGCATTATAATTGACTTAACAATATGTAAGATTTATCCTCAAGTTTCACAAATATGCTCTTTGCTTTTCAAATACACTCGATATATCATTTATAATCATAGTCACTAATTGATCCAGTTCTACTTGGGTCACTTAATTTTCAATACCATAGTACTGTCAGGGTATTGTAACTCCAACATATACAACCCAAAACTCCTTGTGCCTATGATTTGTTCTTGTAATTTTTTAAGAATCTAATTCCTCAATGAAGTAGTATTATCTCATGTTATTTTCGATTTCCCAATTGACTTCTTTTCTTTAATGATATTCTCAATTCATTTGAGTTTCTTGGATTTTCACATGGATTTATTCTAACACCTGCTCATTCATTCTAGTTTCTCTACACATTTCAATTTAATTGTAATATTAACTTCCTGTGTTGATAACACATTCATCATATCTGATTTGTATCTCTTATACTTAATGTCACCTCAATTTCTAGAATCCATTCACCTAGTTGGATACTTTACATCAACACAAATGCATACGCTCTCAGTAGCATATTCTACATCGTATCCTTGAGTCTCCGTTAGGATTAGGACTCCAATATTCACTTTTGATTCATTACAAATTCCTTTCCAATTTGTTTCTTCATTAATCATTCTTAAATTAAACTATTTGATTTGCTTAACCTAATTCAATGAAATTCTTCTTCTTCAAAAGAAAACTTCTTGGTACTATCATCTATATTGTTCATGTAACCTTTATTAGTCCACTGTTATCATCATTGTTGATCAGACATTCTTAGTAACCTCAAGGAGATTAATTTCTGTCATAACTTATCTGATAAGAATATCCTTTCTGATAAGGCTCAGTTAAGCATCAAGCAATTCATTTACTCTAATACCTTGGTATATATCATCAAGATCATTCCATCTTTTCTAGAGTTATATTTTAAGACAATTTACCAATTAATAACTTACATTCAGGATACCCTAATCTCGTTTGATTCAGGACAACAATTTTCCTTTTGTATATGTCCTCGACCATGGGGACTATGCCACAATCGTGCCCTTCTTCTTTTTCACAAAATTCATCACCCATAGTAACATCATTAATAACCTCAATCTATCATCTATTGATCACTATTAACACTTTCATGTATTTCTTTAATTCATCTTAGACTTTGAACTATGGAAACTATGACTAACAATACCCAATAAGTCTTAGATTGCTTCCTATATTATCCCACACATATAATACATATATGCACAATATTCTCACTTGTCATAATAATCTCACTATCAAATATGTACTCATGATAACAAACTAACTTAACTTTGGGGGCTTTCGCTTACCTCTTTCTCATTCTTGGATAAAACCTTATCTTATATGCATTTCTAACTTTCTCCTTACTACACATCATTCATTTCTTGTAAAGTCAATTATGTCTATCTCATTCCCCTTTTATTCTTTCATCATATCTATCTCATCTTCCTATCGTCACTCATTTTATCTTGCATATGTATATCCTCAATCACTTCAGACTTACTGAGGCATAACTATTATGAAATTCTAGTTTCAATTCCACAGGCATATTCTTATATTGAATCATATACTCTTATCTTGATACTCACACAACCATTCTATGTTTAAGTTCAACCTTTCAAGATCATAGAAAAATTTGTTTTCTTTTAACTTGGCTTGTAGACTTTAATCTCGTCATTTCTACTTATATCCTTATTTTCCTCAATCAATCTACAACAATGCATTCACATTTGAGGATATGTCATCACATTACAATATTAATATCATATTCCATAATACATCCACTTGTACAAATGTGTTAAATCTTTGTCTGTCATATCCAATCATATACTATTTCTCATTTCTAGATATCCACAAACTTCCATTTTCTCACATTTTGACATATCATCACTTTTCTCACTTTTTCCATCAGCTTAAGCACTTAACACATGCTCATGTGTGTGACTCATACTCATGTTACTCAGACTAGGAATCAATTGCTACTATCTGCTATGGTATGTCTAAAATGTATGTAACTTGACACATTTCAAAAAATGCCCATATAAGATAGTAATTATGGGCTCTGATACCAACCCATGTAGCGCCCCACTCTCGCAAGACACGTACCTGACATTTTGCGTGATATCCGAGTCCATACCCCACGAGGGTGGCGTGCTAGAATGACAAACTCATTTATTCAAATATATTTTCATATCAATTGGATGAATTTGTGACACTAAAATTAGTATTTATAGTTTTATTTGATTATTATTTGAATGACTGTGCCTTACATTTAAATTGTGTTTATAGGGATAAAAATTGTAGTATTTTGATTTAAGTGTGATAAATTGATTTTTGGACAATTGATGCTACATTAATTGTATTTTTTTGTAGGGTATTTGAGAAATTAAAGAAAAATAAATTTTAAAAAAAGAGTTAGCAGTGGTGATATAAGGCATTAGATTAGTTGGAGAATGGACAAAAAAGAAAAGACAATTTTGCAATAGGACATTGAAAAGGAGAAAACACGACAGCAAAGAGTGGTTGGCATGAGGAATATTTATAAAAAAAGGGAACAAAAGGTAATGTGCTTATAGAAGGTATGGGACGTGGACCAAGAGGAGTATGGAGGTAGGTGTGAGCTGTGCTTTGAGTGGAGAGCTGGATGTTTTGGTAGTTGGCTGGTGGCTTGGAAATATATAACAACAATAAAAGGAGGCTGGTAGTGTGCTGTTCGGAGGAGTTAGTGGTCTGGTGTGTGTTGGAGTGTGCATAAAGGCTAGGAAAAAAATAACAAAAGAGGCATGGAGACATGTTGTCCTGGCATGGGCGTTGAGTGCAGTGTCTGGAGGTTGCATGTGCGTGCTTGGTGGGGTGTGCTTGTTGTGAGCTTAACAGAAAATAAAGGGGCAGAAACATTGGCATGATGTGCTGTGGAGAAGAAGGATGCGTGGGCTACTGTTGCTGGAAAAAGAAAATAAAAAGAATATAACGTGGTCTAGAGAGGAGGTTGTGCATGAGTGTGACTTGTGTGTGAGTGATTTGTGTGTGGTGTGTGATTTACGTGACTTGGGGGCTGGAAAAATAAGAATAAATGAGAGAGTGTCTTGGATTGGGCGTTTATATAGTGTGTTGTGTGATGTGCGATGGTGTAAGTAAGTGATTGGGTTTGGGTGAGTGTGACTTGCGTGTGTGTTTTGAGGAGGGTGTGCTGAAAAAATAAAAGAAGTGCTGCTGTGTTGTGAGTTGCTTTGACCATGTGTGAGTGTGTGAGAGTGGCTTGGTGTGCAGTAGACGTGAAGAGGAGAAAGTGCAACCAGTTGGTGTGATGTGCGTTGTGGCCTTGTCTTGTGGAGAAGCAAGTGGAAGAAACGAAGGCAACATCTGGCCACCGCTTGGTGACTTGCATGTCTTGTTGTTGTTGAAGGAGGAGGTGGCGCAAAGGAGCGATCTTGGAGGCTACGTGGCTGCATAAGCTTGGTCTTTGTGGAGGTTGTGTTGTTTGTGTGAGTTGTGTCTTTGTCGTGAGAGCGTGAGTGTGTAGGGAGGAGAATAAAACATCATTAAATGTGAAGGTGCGTTTGTGTGTCTGTGGAGTGAAGAAGGGAGGCTGCGTGAGTTTTGAAGGGTTTGGAGCAACTGAATTTGGTGGCTTAGAAACCACACTATAAAATTGTCTAATCATCTACAGTGTGAGTTGTGTGCGTGAAGGTCCGATCTACGTGGGTTTGTGAAGAAACTAAGCAAATCTTACACAGGAGTTGTTGAGAGCAGGAGTCTAGGCACGATATTTGTTTTAAAAGGAAGAGGATATAGACTTGATTGTCCACAAATCCGAAAATCTCATTTCCCACAAATCTGAAAACTCTCGTTCTTATCTTCCATGGGTGACCGTCAGAACTCAACGTCGGCAACAGCTTCAATGAATTTTTATGGCTAGTTCGTCTTAATCCTTCGGTTAAATGGCAAATGCAGGAGCTTGGAGTTTTTATAGGGGAGTGTAAACTGCAATTATTTTCTGTCCATTTAATTATTTAGTAATTCATATATCTTACTATTTAATTATTTGGAGTTGTGTTTTGATTATATTTTTGGATTGGAATATTTTGTGACTGGATTAATGTTTGGCAATTGACATTGTGTTGATTTTGGATTTAATTTTATTACTTTGTTTTGGGTCAAAATTTTGTATTGAGATTTTAGCGAAATTGACGATTATTCAAGGTGGCTTGAATTATTGGATCATTTTATATGTTGCTGACATTAATTCTATTTTCTTAATTAGTGCGAAAAATTCGAGCATTGGCGTTAGTACCCTTAATTATATTTTACTAGTCTGGTGGCAGTTAGTAAATTGAGAATTTTGGAAAATATTTTTTGTAACAATTCGAGGTGGCTCGGTTGTTAGATTAAAAGCTCGATTTTAATTCTTGTTTCAATTGTTATAACTCCCATATCTATTTGAGCGATGATTGCATGCGTTATTGAACTGGGGGATTGCGTTTATCATTGTTAATTATTTGTGTTTATTTTCTTATTTAATTCAATCATTATCATTGCATATCACTCATTTAAAATTTTAAAATACCAAAAATAAGTCCTTAGTGTTATTTTATTTCGTTGCAACTTTAGCGGTAATTTTTCAAATCAAACCCCATTTTATAGTCTAGGTTACATTGCGTCTAGTTACTTAGGAAATTAATTTCATCTTTTGGTTCCTCAAGAGAACGACCCGAAGTTGCGCTATACGCAATCCTTGGTTAAATTTTTGAAGTAACCCCAAGGTGACAATCGGACAAAAAATGTTATTTCATAGAACACTCAATCAGTTAAACTTGGTAAAAAAAATTGAAACCACAAATATAGTATGCAGAAGTCAATATTCAAATAGGGCCCGCTTTATTTCAGAACATTACGAACATTACACAAATCATCGAAACTTCACTTTCCACTTGGGCCCATTACAGAGGTAAAACACTTATAAACATGATATCATTACACCTCAAAATCATTTACTAACATTTCCAATTTGGAAAGTTGTTTCAGAACTTAATTATTTGCATACTCCTGATACAATCATTAAGGAAGATAAAATTTGATATAAAAATAAGAAATAAGAAGGCAGATGCAAACTGATCCCGACCTCTATCCCTTACTTGCATGTTGTAGGTATACTCCCGTTTGTCTAACGAGGTACTCTTCTGAGCCTGAAAAATATTTGTAAATTTTGGGTGAGTTTTGCGAAATCAATGAGTGATCATCATCGATGGCCCACCCAGTCACATAACACATAATTCAGATTCATATCATTTCACATTCAATGCAATTTAATCATTCATATTATCCATATGCAGCGCACATGAGACCCACTTTTTATTTGTTATTTTGTTGCGACCTAGTGCCTAAACTGTCCCATATAGGGCTCATTGATAACTGCCCTTTATCTGCTTAGGGGATACAGGGCTCATTAAACGTTGAGTCTGAGGCTTTGAATCACTTTTGAGCTCGATGCTCATTTTCACTCGTTGAGCGTTAAGCTCTGATCGGTGGCTACTCTCGTCACAACAGCCATTATATTTCATGCATTCATGACATGGAATGCATCAATTACATTTGCATATTCTCATTCACTCACATTCACATATCATCGGACCTTAGTCCAGCATTCGACATTAAAGTTGATAATCGCACTTTTATTCATATGCAAAAACACATTTAAAGCACACTTGTCATCGGACCATGGTCTGGCATTTAATAATCATATTATGCACACTTATTTCATCTCATTTTCATACAAGTAGCACTTCAATATCCCAATCAACATCACAATCATCAGACCTATTGTTCGGAATTCAACATAATCATTCACATTCATATAAGCATTTAGTAGTCAATCAACACAAAAATTCAAACAAAACAAACAATGAAATGAGATCATCTAGGTCTATTCACAGTACGCTCCAGATTAGCACTAGCTTCAATGATCTGGAAACATTTAAATGCAAACATTTATCCTGCACATCAAAATTATGCAATACACACAATGCACATACATTAATATTTGCACAATTATAAGCATTCATTTATGCACACGTGTGTATATGGAATACGTACAATACATGTTCATGACAATCCCGGGTATCTATCCATTATTTTCATCATTTAAACATTTTTATTTCCAATTCACACTTTTGGGTCTAATGTTCACATTCAATTAGAGAGTGAAACTAATGTAATTTGGCCATACTCTCTTCTAGAAATGTCTTATGTTTCCATTGAAACCAAAATCACTCAATTTGGTTCAGTAATGTGAAAGTTATACTTGAAATATTTTAGGACTGCTTTTATTCAGAGACAACACCCCATACTCAAATTTTACCTAGAAATTGAAACTCTTAGAGTCCGATTCAGAATTCGATTTCTTCAGATGATTTGTATCCATGTGTCTCTAGTTCACTTCAAATCAAGAATCATTCAATTTGGATAACTATAGAAAAAGATATGTCGAAAAATCTGAGACATGTTTAGTGTAGAGGAAAGTGTGAACTCCTCCAAAGAAGAATTTCCGCATAAAATTCACAAGTTCGCCGCGGCAAAATCTAGAGATGGTCGCGACGAACTTTACCTGAAAGAAATCCTCACTGAGTCCTTCAAGTTCGCCGTGGTGAATTTTCAAAAGTTTGTCATGGCGAAATTACACAAGCGCAAACCCAATTTTTCCACAACTTCAGTTCAAAATTTTCCCAATTACATCTTATACTAAGATTATCCTTCCTACCTCATTTACTCTTCATTCTCAACTATATTTCAACTCAATATCATTCACAAACAATTCATAGTATATATATGACCATTAACCAAAAACAGAACATATATGTTTACCCATTCAAAAACAATTTTTTTTTGCACTCATCATTCTAGCTTCATTTAACCATACCCATGATATTTAAAGCGTAACTTACTTGATTAACTCCAAAACTCCTTCAAATCACAGTGAAACCCTAGCTCCTCTAACATACACGAACATCATCATTTTAGGGTGGTAGGGTTGGGTATTTAGTAAGAAATGAAGAGGACAATAATTCTTGAAGAAGCAAGGTGAGAAATTTAGACAAAGTTCAACATGATGAGGGTGAGAGTGAGGTGTCGTGAGTGAGGAAGAAAACACATGAAGAAGATGGAGAAAATAAAAAGGAAGAAGATGGAGAAATGAAGGATGTCTCGTAAAAGACAAGTGAAAGACCGTAAATATGGGTCTTTCACTTAATGAATTTCGTGGCTTACAACAAGTGAAGTGGCAAGTGACACTTGTCACTTGCCACATGTCACTCTCTTACGGTCTTTTCTTGGTCTTTTAATCGACTAGCCATTTGTCTCCAATTTTCAACTCAATTTTCTCCCAATTGTCAATGACAATTGTCAATAAATCCTAAAATCATTTATAAAAATTTTTATTGCCATTTGATAGTAAATTATAATACCATTTATAATTTGTTTTGCCACTTGGCATTTTTTCTTGTCCAAAATTTATCCCAATTTTTTTCATAAAATTTTCTTAATTTCTCCAAAAATTCCACATCACTAAATATACCCTCCAAATCAAATTTCAATACAATCTAACCACAATTCTCAACAAAATAACATTTACAAACAATTATACTAAAAAATGTCAATGAATGCATGTACAATCATTTTGATATGTGCAAAATTCACTATTTACATATATGTGCATAACATGAAATGCATGAGCATGAAAAGTGTTTCCTATTTTCTCCGTACTCTCTCACATTTACAATTTTAGCGTTAACATAGGTAACGAGATGTTACAAAAAATGTCAATTCGAAATAACTAAAATAAGGGGCTTTTCTAAAAAGTTCCAAATTTGAGCTTTTGAAAAAGCTATATTTTAGCTTTTTAAAAAAACCATTTTTACTTTAAAAGTGTTTTTGAAGTTTACAGCCAAACATTCATTTTTTCTTTAAAATAACTTTTGCGATTAAAAAGTACTTTTTTAGTCTCCAAAAGCTGAACCAAACAGGCTCTAAGCTTAGCTCGAAGTCTGGTTTGAAATATGCCTGATCCATACAAAATAATATTGTGTTTTTAATTTAACTTTTAAAACAACTAGTATTAAAATTTAAATTATTTGGATCATTCAATGATTCATGACCCAAGCCCAACCCGACCTAATGCCATCCATATTACTAAACCATCCAAAGACATGGCCAATCACCTCCATTCCAAATCCTAAATCAAGAGATGCACCTTGTTAAACTATATGTCTTCCAAGAAAAGAGGAACTTTGAAAAGATTTAAGGTCACAAGATGACTACAATGCTCAATATAGTAGGGCGGCACTATCCGATCTGAAATTCAATTGAGACAAACTACAATTAAGTTAATGTACAATTTAAGATTTAATTGAAATGATATTATTTTGATATAATTAATTAAAATAATTAATCTAAAAATATATCATTTTAGTTGAACTAATATATGTTAATTCAAATTATTCAAAAAAGATTTTCAAACTTGGTATAAATTTTGATGAAATTCGGATCAGATCAGATTGAACCAATTCTAAACCTAAACCGACCAATTTAGATCCATCTTATTGAGCTCGAATTAAGAATGATTTTACCAATAAAAATAAGACTGTAAGTTAAACTAGTAAGACAGAGGTTTAAGATTTATAAAGTTTAATTAGTATTAGATAGTCATAAATTAATTAAGATTGAATAAAATTTAAAATTTTAAAAATAATATAATAAAATTATCTTTATTTATAAAAAATTACCACTTGTTAGAATTTTAGCCTTATGATTATTATAATCAGATTTCTAAACATTTAATCAACTAGAATCACACGCAGATCGAATAAACAATGATATACGTACAAATAAGAACATTAACTTGATCTATTGCACAGCGGAAGCATAAATAGCAAAACTTGATAAATTTGTGTTCTTCCAAGTCAAGATTCATAAACCGAATGAATTCTCCTTATGGAATAGAGAAAATTAACAAAATCTTTTTCAAAGAAAATGTTAAGAGAGAATCTGACTTGGGAATCACAATCCTATTTATAATCAGTTTTGATTTACGTGTCATTGTGGACCCACTAACCACAATGATTAGTAATGAGCTTCTACACATCAGGCTCATACTAATAATTAATTAATATTTTTGTAGGCCAAATTAATTTACTAAAGTTATGTCATATTTTATTATGCCTACAACTGAGATAGAAATCTACGTACATATATTTATACACGTGGCCCATAAAATTCTAACAATCTCTCACTTGGGCTACGCGTGTTTTCAAATAATGTACATAGAAGAAAACTGAATGCGCACAAACTTGCTATCTCATTCCAAAAATATACCAAAACAATCTGGTCCATCAATTGTACTAGTGTATGATCAAAACGAATTTTGTAATCTAATTTTGTAACTAAACCGAACAATTGTCATAATACTAGCAGAATTAATGGCATGAATCAAATATGGATGCGTAGTGTAGAAATTACATGTGATGTGATCATAATCATGCTTATTTCTAACTGGTCCAAAATTTGTGACTCAGAGAGCTTCAAAACACTTTCTCACCTTATGCAATACTGCAACAGAAGGCAAATTCTATATGTTCAAAATTATCAGATAAACATGAAATGCTTTAGATTTTATAAACCAAAGTCTGTATAGAAAGATAACTTTAGACCTTAGAAACTTAAATCTTAAAACATAAAATTTAGACATCAAAGAACATACATAGAACTAAAAGATTAAAATTTTATTAAAAATTATTAAATAAAAATTATTATTAAAATGTACAAATCTATTCTCTTTTTTTTTTTTACAAAGGAAGAAACAACCCAATGCTAATTAACGGGCCGAATTCCACTTGAGATAGTGGTTGCTCCTGAAGGTACTGAATTCCTGGTCTGACCTGGTTCGCGATAGTGATTAAATAGTCCGCGCACTGATTTCCTTCGTGATGCACATATTGTACTTGTACCTCTCATTTTCACTGGATGAGCCCACGAGTACCTGTTAGCAAACAAAGATTGTCAGTAAATACAGTACTAGAAAGAAGAAAGGATGTTAATGACTTCAAAGAAATCCACTTCAAGAATAACTCGGCGATACCTAACGACTAAGTCAAGAAGAGGCCTGAGTGAATTCCCCATAGTTCTGCGTTCAGCGGCGATTCTTGACAAATGTGTTGGAAAAAAACCCCGCATTACTGACCATTCCTATCGCGAATTAAACCCCCTGCGGAAGCATCGGTTGCCGCTCCGTTGGTGTTAAGTTTGACCGATTCGAATTCACCATCTCTGGTTGGCAAGATACATTGGAGCTTGGAGGTATTTGGGGCAATTCTCAGTGCTACTACGCTCACTCAATCTGATCCAAGATGCGACCTTTCACTAAACCCATGTCAAATCATCAAGCCCTAGTCCTCAAATCAGCAGTATTCTCCAGATTCCTGTTGCTTTCTCTTATCATTCTTTGGCGAACTCTCGTCGATCCTTACGACACCTCTGCTCCTCTGAACCCTCCATGCCTCTCCTCCTCCGCCGATGACCACCAAGATGCCGTTTTATTTCCGAGAATCGGCGTCGCGATCGAGACCGGTATCGTTTGGGACAGTGTTTATTTCGTGAGAATCGCGCAATGTGGTTATGAGTACGAGCAGTCTTTCGCATTCCTACCTCTCCTTCCTCTTTTCATTGCATTTATTTCTCGTACAGGTTGGCAACACAAAACCCATGTTTTAATTTGATGTAATTGTTTGAAAGATCTCTTCTATATTGTGATTTTTATCGTTTGAGTTTGTTGGTTTTCAGTGTTTGCGCCTCTGGTTCCTGTTATTGGACTTAGAGCTGTGCTAGCTTTATCGGGTTATGTTGTTAGTAATGTCGCTTTTGTGCTCTCTGCTATTTATTTTTTCCGGTGAGTTGGTGGCTTGGATTCGATTTCGTGAACGCTTCGTGACCTTAACCCTCAGAAAGTTGGTCTTTATGGTTTGCTCATGTAACAGGCTTTCAGTTATCATGTTAAAGGATCCTCAAGCAGCACTGCGGGCTTCAATTTTGTTTTGCTTCAATCCTGCTTCCATATTTTACTCTTCCATGTAAGTGATTCTGAGTTTCATTTTTCTTGCTTCATCAAAATTGATTTTTAGAAACTTATTGGAGTAGTCATTATGTTTATCCTTGTGGTGGCAGATATTCAGAGAGTCTGTATGCTTTGTTTTCACTTGGAGGATTGTATCACTTAGTAGCTGGTGCAAATACGATAGCTGTTCTTTGGTTTGCTCTCTCTGGTTGTGCAAGGTCTAATGGAGTGCTTAATGCTGGTTATTTCTGTTTTCAGACTATGCATCAGGCTTATGAGGCCATTTTTGTCAAAAAACATGCTTGTGTAAGTCTTTGGTCTATGATTTATTCGTGTTAAAATGTTTACGTTTCTTTTTCACCTGATATCTTCTTTGATGCTTGGCAATGTAACATGTCTTGTAATTACAAATATGTTGATTCATGGGGTAAGAAGGAATCCATTGTAACTGTGTTTCATTCTGAACTAGTCGAAATCTTTATCGGAGCACCTTGTTGCATATGCTCTTTAACTTTTTACATTTCAAGAGTGACCACCTCCTGTCACAGTGATTACTTTGATTACTATGCAAGATGTGATTGGACCTATAGTAATTGATTGATTCTGTGGTAGTTGGCAGTACAGGTTCTCTTCATTGGAGCGCTGCGTTGCATGTGTATTTTTTCTCCTTTCTTTGCTTTTCAAGCATATGGATATTACAATATGTGTTGCGGACGTTCACTAGATGAAATGAGACCTTGGTGCAAAGCCAAAATACCCTTGCTGTACAACTACATACAAAGTCACTATTGGTATGTTAACATTGAACAGCTTGTTTTAACTTATTGGCCATCATCTTTTTTTCTATCTAGCGACATGTTTTGTGCAATTATCGGCTGCTAACATGTCATAGATTACATGTTTTGGCACAGTGTTTTAGGTGTATGGTAAAGTAGTTTGGATGAGTTATTTTAGTACCTTTTTTTAGGTGTATGGAATTTATTTTAATTGAAATATTGAATCCCAAATAGTTGATGTTATGCTGATTGACTATTTTCAGGGGAGTGGGTTTCTTGAGATACTTTCAAGTGAAACAGTTGCCTAACTTTCTGCTTGCATCCCCTATACTATCTTTGTCGCTCTGCTCCCTTCTTCACTTTGTGAGGTCACAGCCTGAAACTTTTTTCTCGCTGGGATTCCGAGCTTCTAATGAGGAAAGGAAGTCTGTCACTTCAATCTCTTCTCTAAAATCAGGTTTGGGATTAAACAGTGCTCGCTTAAAAGAGATGTCAAAAACAAAATTGCAAGGTACATATTTTACCTTAAAATTAGAATTATGTGTTGTTACAATGTCAAGCAAGATTCATGGATAGAATAATATTTTGATTGTTGTATCAAAAAAATTTCCCATATGTATATGTTTAGGTACTATTCGGCATCAATGACCTCCACACAAGCATGCCCAAGCAAACACATCACACATTTTTCCTTCTTTTCTTTTAATCCACGCTCATCTATATGTTATATTTCTCTGGATTTGAGTTTAAGTTCATGTAAGTTTATTGGTTTTGGTTTTTCCATTAACCTTTGCTGATGATATTTTGCTTTGACAGAAAATCAGAACCTTAGGCTCCGAAAGGAGACACTACTCGTAGAGGATGATCATACTGCAGTACATGAAGAATTTAGTTTGCTGGAGAAACGAGGACAATTATATTACTATATTGTGCCTTGCACCTTGCACTTAGGATTCATGGCAGCCACAGCCTTTTTTGTTATGCATGTGCAGGTTTGCTTCTCATTTGTTGTGCATTTATAAAATCTCGGATTTCCTTTGTTTAAATTATATTACACTGGACAGATCTGTTGTATTGTTTGTTAATTCACAGGTTGCGACACGTTTCTTGTCTGCCAGTCCACCACTGTACTGGTTCGCATCAAGTAGAATGGCATCTCCTTTGACTGGCAGGAGATGGGCCTACGTAATCTGGGCATATTCTTTAGCTTACATCCTTCTTGGGAGCTTGCTTTTCCCGAACTTCTACCCTTTCACTTGAGAAAGATTGACAAAGGTCTCTCTTTTTTAGGCAAGGTGAGAGCTTTTCTTACCGAGAAGATGTTAGCTTCATGTCGTGACCGATTTATACAAATTGTGTCAGTCATACCCTCTACTTCTCCGTCTATCTTATCGGGACCTGAACAACTTTCCGAGTCCTTTGCTACTTTTCAAGAGTTGAGCAAGCAAATGAGAATCAAGAGTGTGCTTTCTGACACACCATAGCTTAGGGAACCCCATGGAAATATTTTGGCATCTTTAGTCACTGAATTGCTGGGAGAATTATCACAGAAGCTGATTTTACAGTGAATCAGTTCATCTTCTTTTGTAGCCAGCATGAGGATTTATTTTTGTTATATGTATATATTTGATGTTGGAAGAGTTTGCTTGCAGTAAATCACTTAATGAATGGTATGTTGGATCCATTTAGTATTAACAGCCCGTCATCTACTCTCAATACCAGTAACTTAATGGCTATGTTGATCTTTAAAGCTTGGAGATACTTGAGTTAGGCATGATGATGCATTTTGAAATGGAGGATTGAGCGCTTGGCAGATCCAAAGTCCGAACTAGAGTTTAATTAATCTTGGTTTGACTTAAATTTGGACCAAACTCAACTATTTTATTTTTAAATTTTAATTTAATATTATTTTAAAAACGGCATCCTTTTGTTAAAAAAATATTATCATTTTTAGCAAGTCTACTTGACACATTTGAGCTTTTGGTCATAATAAGTAGTAAAGTCTTAGCTTAAGCCCAAAATTTAAGGATTGTTTGGTTCTATTTTTGTTTTTTTGTTGTAATTTTAGCTTTTGTTTTTTTTTTGTGTAGTTTTCAGTTTCTATTTTCTTTCAAATAAAAAAACTTGTTTGGTTATTAATGTTAATGTAGTTATATTTTATTATTGATAATAATTACATTTTAGATAAAATTTAAAGATAAATTATTTTTAATTAAATAAATCTCAAATATAATATTTATTAACAAATTGTTAATAAAATTATGTTATTTTAATAAAATAAATAATTTAAAATTAATATTTGTTTAAAATTAATAGTTATTTTAAATATATTTTAATTATTAAATAAAATTTTATTTGAATATTTATATATTTTAAATTTAATTATATATAATTTAATTATAAAATTAAATTATTCATAATTTTATTGATAATTAATTTTAACTTATTAAATATAAATATAATGTTGAATTAAATTATTCATATTTTATTTAAAATTAAATAATTAAATAATATATATTTAAATGATAGTAAATCAAATTATGAAAAACAAAAACAAGAAACACTTTTGATAGTTTTATAATTTTGAAAACTGGAATAAACCAAAATCAAAAACATAAACTAAAAATTCAAACAAATAAGATTTTTTTAATTTGAAAATAAAACAAAATACCAAAATAAAAATAAAAACAACATCCCTAAAATTTCCAAATTTATTAACATTGAATTTTACTATATTGAATTACAGTGCGAACAACATCCCTAACTAGAGGGCATGATAAAATTAGGTTCATCAAACTCAAAGTTAACAAATTAAACCTGAATGGATCATATTTCAAGTTAGTCACAAACCTAAAAGGCTAGATCAATTCAAACAAAATAACTATCATTTTAATTATACTTACTAAAATAATATCATTTTAATTAATAAACAAAATAAAATAACATCGATTTAGCTATGGCCAAATTGGTTAGTCCGGTCATACTCAAGTCTAAAAAATTTATGTTAGTCTCGAGTCATAAGTAGGTTGATCCATTACCATCCATAATCACCGATCTAAGCAAAGTTAATATGTAGGATAATTAACTTTCATAAGTATAATTTCATAAAATAGATAGCTCTATCAAGAGTTGCTATTTCATGGTAGTAGGTAATATTTGTAATTTGACTCATTCAAAGGTACAATTTGGACCTTACTTGAAATTTGACGAGACTATGCATCCCATGGTCCAATGCATGCACAATAACTTATTTAAGAATAGTATTTAGTCCTAAGTCGATTTCAAAGCGGTGTTCGATATCTCATCTTCTTTTCGATCGGTAGTTCAGGACGCTTAATCTCCTTGTTTAGAGCATTCATGAGTTGTTCATTAAAAACAGAACTGTTGTTCATCAACACATTTATCGAGAGAGTAACAGATGTGTCGACTGGCTAGCTAATTATGCCAGTCATTTTGATGTAGGCGTTAAATATTTTACTATCTCATCCATTACATGCCACCTTATCCTAATTACATCCCTAAATTAGTCGTGTAATTATACTGTTGGTTTTCCTTATATAACAGCATTTAGTGTTGAAGCAGAGAGGGATGACCATAGGCCTCTTGTTTGCATCAAATAATGGAGGAGTTTAATAGTTGACATGGACGTGCCTTATTGACAATTAGACTTGACAATTCGAATATGAACCTCATCCGAAGTGCTTATTAACAATTAGGCACAACAATTCGGGTCTAAACCTAGTTAGACCCGAATAGATTCAATTTAATTTGATAAAGTTCTAAATATAATAATAAAGTTCATTATGTTGGACCGTCAAATTTTATCATTAATAATATTTTACATAGTTCGTGATATTGCGTATTATAAAATGCAAATAAAGATATATTTGATGATTAATGTTTTTTAATATATTATTTATGTATAAGTGCAATGTAATCCAAACCAAGTCATGTACAAATATCAAGGGAGTTAGGTTCATGTGGTCCTCACAACCAATTTAATTTTAACCTCCCAACTATACTCTAATGCCTTGGGACATATCAATCGTCATGGGGGCATTGTCAATGTGAAAGCTTAGTCTAGCGATTAGGGTCGGGTTTGATCAACTTTTAAATTAAGTTTAAATTTTCAATAATACTCCATTCATCTGAATTATTAGAAAAATGAAGTTTATTGTTAACTATATTATATTTTTATTTTTTACTATATTTATTCTCATTTTTATTTTATTTTTGTTACGATCCTGTAAACCAAGAAGGCCACCGTTATTTCAACAGGGACGACACATGAAGCCTAGAAGGTAAGAAGTAGTTGAAAAGCAAAACGTAGCACTGTCCCAGTTACTATATTTGTGATTTTGCATGTGAATGCTTAACTTTGTGAGACACTGACTTTTTTTTTTTCCCTACCAATGCTTTTGGGTTCATTTATATTTTTGTCTGACTAATTTAATTTTAACATTAAAAGTAGGTACTGAGGTTCATGTACATCAGTTCAGACATTATTTTATTATTAAAATTTTGATAAAAGATTTTGTGATTTGATTAATATTTACAAAATTAATCTTTAAAATTATTAAAAATTGTTTTAGTGTTATTCTTTTAAAAAATCTCTTATATTTCTTAAAAATAATTATGAGACATGTGTGATCTGAACGATACAAGCAAATCAATTAACTTATGCTGACAAATGAATTCAACTTCATTCTTAAATCTAATCTAAATTAACCTAGTTTGATTCGTATAAATAATTAATTATCGTAATCTTAAATTATTAGTTTTATGGGTCACGCTATATTATCAGGTCAATATTTAATTGTTTTATGTGCGTTGTTTATATTATATATATATATAAATAATCGTTATTTTAAAAAATTTAAAAAGTTTTTTACAAAAATTAAAATTCTTATATATATATATTGTCGTTATTTTAAAAAATTAATTTTTTTGCAAAAAAAAAAATAATAATAATTTTTAAATGGTAATTTTAAAATTGGTTAAATTATAAGGAATCCACATGTCTTTTACCCTTGAAAAAAAAGAAAGAAAAGAAGTTGCCATTGTATGTCTTTTTCTGATCTTTCTTTCTGTTTAACTTGATAAGAAGTCGCAAGAAAATGTATAGACACCAGTCTTCTTCTTCTTCTTGTTCTCTGACCCAACTGAGAAATGCTCTCACAGACTCTGAATCTAGCAATTCCAAGCATCTTTGTGTTGATGATGCTAATTGGTATGGCAAGTTCAGATGTGAAACAGGATAGAGCAGAATGTGCAGACAAACTGGTTAGCCTCTACACATGTATTACTTATGTTAGTGGTCAAGCTAAAGCTCCAACCATGGACTGTTGTAATGGACTTAAACAAGTTCTTGACAAGAGCAAGAAGTGCTTGTGCATCTTAATCAGAGATCGCGATGATCCTTCTCTTGGTCTGAAGATCAATGGAACCCTAGCAGCTACTCTCCCAAGTATCTGTCATGCCTCAGCTAATGTCACCAAGTGTATTGGTAAGTTTGAATCGGAACCAGTTTATCTTTAAGCAAGTAAACTAACCATTGAAGTTCACATACAGCAGTACCCATACTTGATATTCTGCCTCACAACTAGATCGTGAAACAGTATTTTGTTTCTTACTCTTCCAGCTAATTAAGGAATGCCCCAAAAACACACAATAACCACTCACGGACTTTCTAGAAATTGGACAAGATGCCCAATCACTATCACAATAAGCAGTAAGTCGCATACAATCATCAGTGTTATAAAACAAACCTTTATCCAAGGTCCCAACAAGAAACCGCAGGACATGCAAAGCTCCTCCCAATGAGCATGCGTTGGAGAAGCCACAAATTGACTAAGTTGTTGGACACTAAAGGTAATATCTGGTCTGGTCATATTCAAGTACAACAATCTCCCAATCAACCTCCTATATTTATCAGCATCCGGAAGCAACTCACTCTTCTCATCAAACTTGTGATTACGAGGTAAAGGAGTAATAGCATATTAGAACCAAGAAGACCACAATCAGCTAGAATCCAGGTCCTTTGTTGTTCAAGAGCCAACAACTCCTTACTCATAGCATTGACCCATTCAGTGTGTTGAACAGCTTGATTATAGGTCTGTGGTTCCACACACTTGCTGACATTAGCCATAAAGGCTACATAACTCGAGCAATCCCAATAACTTCATCAGAAATACCGAACTGACATAATCCTTCATCCAAATTGGTAATCTCCGCTGCCTTGAACTCAATCGAAGCTGTTGAGCAGGTATAATATTGTCAGACACATCTTCTGCCACATCACCACCTGCTGCAGATTCAGAGTCACCAGAACCTTCAGCCAAATCAGTAGAAATCGCAGGAATAACTCTATCCGTATGACCTACTGCAGGAATAACAGGATCAACAAAGTTATGTACCTTCAACATAGTATGATTTGGATCAAAGATATTAGGATCTGATCTTGAAAATCAGAAATATGAGTGATAGAGGTATTAGATTCAGCAAAAGGAAACACCCTTTCATAGAATCTCACATCCCTTGAACTAAACAACAAATTAGTATCCAAACCATACACTTTATATGCTTTCGACCTGAGGCATAACCCACCATAATACACTGTGCCCGGCCTCAAACTTACCCTTCTTTGGAGTATTATCCGTGGCATAACAAAGACAGCCAAAAGTCTTTAAGTGCCTATAATCTGGGACTTTATGAAACAGTACTTCAAACGGAGTTTTCCAACCAAGAACAGAAGATGGCAAGCGATTAATGATGTAAGCAGCAGTCAATATAGCTTCTCCCCAAAACCTTTTAGGCAGTTTGGCTTGAAACATCAATGCTCTAGCAACCTCCAGCAGATGCTTATGCTTCCGTTCCACCACTCCATTCTGCTGTGGAGTATAAGAACAAGTTCGTTGATGAAGAATCCCTTTGGCAGCAAAGAAAGCATCACAAGTTTGGTTAACAAATTCAGTCCCATTGTCTGACCTCACCTTCTTGACCCTACTGTCAAACTGATTCTCCACCATATTAATAAAACCGTGTAAAGCTTCAGATACTTGAGACTTGTATTTTAACAAGAAAGTCCAAGTGGCCCTGCTAAAATCATCAACCACAGTCAAAACATAATGACAGGAAGTAAGACTTGCCTGCTTATATGGACCCCATAGATCAACATGTAAGATCTCCAGTACTTGTGTAGTATGTCCATCAGCCACAAGAAAAGGCAAACGATGTTGTTTTGCCAAGTGACACACATCACACGGATTAATTAATTTTGTAACATCAAGACAACTAATATGTTGTAACACTTTTAAAGAAGCATGCCCAAGTCGTAAATGCCACAATGTGTTATTGGTATTGATTTGAGAAGAATTCATACAAAATTAGAGAATACAAGGCTGGAAAAACAGTACTATCAACTCTACTGATAGGTTTATTGTTCATACAAGTGTTCAGATAGCTCTGAATAACAAAGGAATCAAAGGACTTGGAGGTGAGGATATACAATGTACCCACTATAGCTCCCACGCAATGATTTTATTAGTCTTGGGTCTGTATGAGACAATGGGAAGGAAAGAAAGTAAAATACACATCAGCACTAACAGCAAGTTTCTGGACTGACAGTAAGTTGAATTGAAAAGAAGGAAGGTAAAGAACATGTTCAAGAACAAGGTTGGGATGTAAATAACACGACTGGCATGAGTAGCTATCTGAGTACTAGAATCAGGCAAATGCACTGGCACACTAAATTTAAGTTGTCTTCTGTGTTTCATGATCACATCATCACAACACATATGATTAGAAGCCCTGTATCAATAATCCAAATGTTGTCGCCAGAAACACTTAATGCATGTAGTGCTGTGTTTAGAAAACCAGCATTACCTGCAAAACAAAGTTTGAGAACCCTTTTTCTTTTTTGGTATATGAGCAGTTTGGTTGGCTAAATTCTATCTGGTTTTGCAGATATTCTGCACCTGTCTCCAAACTCTGCAGAAGCAAAGGTGTTCGAAGTATTTGGAAACATGACTCAAGTGACTAGTAACCCCTCAGGTACTACCTCTTAACAAGAATTTTGATGTCTGTGATAGAATTAAGTAGAGTATATGAATAATCATAAGTTAAGTCGTTCGAGATCCGATTGTGTTATATTGTATTTAGAGTGGAGTAACACTAAAGTGGTGTTCTTCTTCTTCTTCTTCTTCTTCCATAAGGGATCTTCTTCTTCTTCTTCTTCGATACTGTTACTATTGTTTTCCTGACATCTTGGAGGGTTGTTTGCTTGAAAGGAGACATCAATGGAAGTAGACCAAGTGGTGAAGAAAAGAGTTGTGGAGAGAAAGCAAAAGGGAAGATTGGGCTAGAAATGGTTTGTGAAGACATAATATGGAGTTTTTCACTTCATTTGCTAGTTAACTGGTTTCTCCATATGTGAGAATTGCCTCTTAAAAACTCGTATTATATTAACTTCTCGTTTCTTTACTTGTTTGAGCTTTTGTCGTATTATATTAATGACATTTTATTAGTTCGTGTGTATTTTTTATCCTTTATCAAATCATTTTTTACTTGAAAGAGTAATTATAAAAAATAAGAGATAATTAGAATTATCATATTAATAATATTTAATTAGTTCTCGTGTGTTATTCATATTATATATGTTTCACTTTATAAACAAAAGTTTAAGAAAAGAAGCATTTCAAAATTGAAAATTATAAAGAAATTTTTGTTATATTTTAAATACCATAAATTTTGTTAAATTAGTTAAACTATAATATTAAACTTTTATTTTTACCTGAATAAATAAATTTAGAGAAAAAAAGATTCCTTTTTAACAAATAAACTTGAAGCAAGAAAGGAGCTAATGGATGACATTAGGCTCAAGATCGAGGTCACCGGTTCAAGCCTGGGTTGACTTGACTTTCGGCCTGAATTTTAAAAAAATTGGGTCTCGAACTAAAGTTATCCAGCCCTGTCCTGACCTAAGACTTGATAATTATTAAAAAAAACTACATAATTTTCCAAGCAGATGCTATCAGGCTTGACAAGCTAGGCCCGAGGTTAATGGGTTACGCTTTGATTAATTGAGCCGGCTTAATTTTTCAAAATTGAGCCTCTGACTAGACTCAGCTCAGCTTGAGGCATAAAATAAAGAATGACATATTTTTGCAAAATAACATACTTTTCATAAATGTTATGCCTTGAACTGAGCCGAGCCTAACTAAAGGCCCAATTTTGAAAATTAGGCCTAAGATAACATTAATTTATTGAACTCCTAATTCATTGATTAGTTCTAAGACCCGTATTTCTTTGATTTTTAAAAAATAAAAATTGGATCGGATTATATCGAGTCACACTTGGACTCGAACTCATCGGGCTTAGACCTAGACGGGAGCCTAGACAGGCCCATCCCGACTTATTGTCATCCCTAAGAACCACGTTATCTCCTTAAATGTCTATTGATTCTGAACTGAACCCTCATAAATATAGCAGTTGGTAGATTAATTATTTCTTCTCTAACACGGCATTACCTCCATGGCTTTACATGTGTCCACCTTTTCATACGAACGATCAATTTTGAATTCCAAGTCGAACTAAATTAAAAAAAAGAATTTTAAGTCAAATTTCAAACATATTATCCTAAAATATTTATAAATTTATTTTATAATGCAAAAATATTAAACATATTGATAAGTCAAGGCCACTGTTAATTTTTGAAAGTTTATATTATTATATAAATTATAAATTTTAAAATAATTGTTCGATTCAATCCAAAATTCATAAATACTCCGACTCAAATATTATTAGAGTCGGTAAATTGAATTTGATCATATCGGCATGAAATCAATGAATAAAGTTTAAATTAATTAAATTTATCTTGATTTAGTTCGAATCGATCCAATAAAGTAATGTTATTTTATTTTTATTTGACTCCACTCTAATTGGATTTGAATGGTATAATTATTTAAGTCTATATTATTATTTTTAAAAATGTGAAAATAAAATTGATATATATTGTATTTCTTAATATATATTGAAGTTGAAAAGAGTAAACCTTGTAACTATTGTTTCATGTACATCCTTCTTTTTATTGCATAAGACACAATTAAATTGGCAATTTTCATAATTGTGTAAGTAATAATAATTAGGAATGATAAGTTAAGTCTTGTCCAATTTAATTTAAAATTAATAATTTAAATCTAAATTAATCGAAATTAAATTTAAGAGAGTTAACTTAAACAAATTCAATGAGTAAAATCGTTTGTGGTTTATAAGTTTTTCAATGCACCGGTTAAACAATGTTTTAATTTTGGTTTAAACTCGATCAAATTAAAATTGAACCACACTAAATAAATAAGCATAGCAAAGGATTAACTCATCTGTCTATTTTTTTAAAATAAGTTTTTAAAATTTAAAAGTATAAAATAAAATCTTTTAATTAGTTTGGATTTGAATTATCCAAAGTCGCTTACGAGACCTAACTATTTTAACAAAACAATATAGTTTTAGAATAGTTACCTAACTATTTTTAACAAAACAATATAGTTTTATTTAGAATAGTTAAATTTTGAACCGATCTGAACCTGAGCTATAAATTACCCATTGAAAGCATTTAGTGTTTGTTTGGTTGAACTTTTAAAGGGTGAATAAGTATAAATTGTTTTTGTACTACAAAAAATTTTTTTAAAAAAATAAGTGTTTGGTTATAAAATAAAAAAAAATTTTATAGTAGATATAATTTTTAAAATTTTGCAAAAACCCTAAATTTTTAAAATTTCCAGACAGCTAAAATATAACTTTTAATAATCTCAAATTTGAAGCTTTTCAAAAATCACTTTTTCATGTAAAATTTTCAGATCTAATATATTTTCATTTTGCTCTTTTTGATTTATATTTTCATAATTTACATAATTCTCACAATACCCACAAATACATCTTCATATTAATTTTGAAATTTATATAATATTATTTGATTTTTTATATCTCTTAATATTTATTTTTATATTAGTTTTATTATAATCCATATAAAAATTTGGTTAGATATATTTTATTTATGTTTCATATGGTTTAAAATTATATAATAATTATTATACTGTGTTTTGCATATTGTTTAATATATTTTAAATAATATTTATAAACATAAATAATTATTATTACAAGATAAAATATAGTTAAAATTAAAAGTCTTTTTATTTTTATGTTCAAAACAATTTATTGTATGAAACTTTTTAAAAAGTTCTTTTAAATGATAATCAAACAGTTAATTGACTTTTAAAAAATTATTCTAAAACAAACTCTATCGACAAAAACTTTATGGATAAAAACTCTACTAATATAATTCTATCCAAACAAACACTTAAACTAATGGGCTACCCATTATCATTATCATCCCCATAAACGAAAGGTCTGTGTTCGGTTAGGTTCATTGTTATTGACTTATTTCTTAATTATAATATTAATGATAATTGGCGTTTAGATAATTACAAATTTAAAAGTTTTTACCAAAATCTGACAAGTTTAATGGTAAGAAAACAGAAATTGTTATCTTAGGATAAGACAAATCGGATAAATCTAACGATTAAGTATCTAAATCTGCCTAGATCTTCGGAAAATTAAGGTAAGACAAAGGTCGAACAGATCCAACTTGTCTTCATTTACCCAAACCTACCGAACCACAACTCAGAAATAGACGCTCCAAAAGATCTCGAAACCAAAAGTTCTTACCTTTCTCGCTCTAAAGTTCCAAACTTTCATCATCTAAACCTCATTAATCCATCACCATGGCTCTTTTGAATCGAAATTCCCATCTGGGTCTTGCTCTTTTATCAGTTTTTCTCTTGTTCTCTGTCACAAACTCAGAAAACGACCCACTTTCTATGTTTGATGTCTTGCCCAAGTATGGCCTCCCGAGTGGTTTATTACCTAGCACGGTTTCCAACTACTCGCTTGCAGACGATGGCAGGTTTGTGGTTTCGTTCGAGAATCCTTGCTATGTTCAATTTGATTACTTGGTGTACTACTATAAGCAAATCACGGGTAGGTTGAGTTATGGGTCGATCACGGACCTGAAAGGGATTCAGGTGCGGAGGTTGTTCTTGTGGTTTGATGTTGATGAGATCAAGGTTGATTTGCCTCCTTCTGGGTCGATTTACTTCAAGGTTGGAATCGTGAACAAGAAACTTGACGTTGATCAGTTTAAGACTGTTCATTCTTGTCAGGACGAGGTATCTGGTTCCTGTGGTGGATTGTTGGATCAGATTCTGAAGGTATTTTATGTCTTTTCAAGTTTTTTGGCCGCTGATCATGGCCTTATAGTTGATTGTTCTGGTTATCGCTTATTTGTGTTTGTTGGTTGTGAATCTTTTTGTGGGTCCGACTGTATCCATTCCCACTTGCCTTAACAGCCATATTAGAATTTTCCAAATGTTAGTGAAATTATGGAAACACTTATTAGTATTGAAGTCACTGAGATTGTCAACAGAATAAAGTATCATTAAATTTTGATGTCTTTTGAGGAAGAAGTAAAAAATTAGGAGGCAAAAGGAATGTCTTTGTGAGATCCCAGAAGGAAAAAAGTGTAGTGAGTTTCACTTGCTAGGAGTGTATTGGTGGCTTAAGGGAGGTGATTACAGCTGAAGGCAATGCTAATTTGTTGTTGCTCATGCTGATGATCGTTGTTTTAAACTCTATTGCATGCATGATTTTGTAGGTTTTACGGAATGCCTTAGTTGAAATTTGCCTGGTAGCACAATTTCTGCAGATCATAGCTTCTATCAGGAGTCACATTTAGAGCTTATTCTTCCTTGATAACTGCATAAAAGCCTATGAATGCTATCAATGCCATTCGTACCATAAGTTTGATGGGAATAATATTCTGTCGATTAGTTTAAAGCTGACCCCTTTACTTCTTTCGACTTATCTTAAGTTGTTTTCTTCTTTGTCTTCAAACTCTGCAGCTTCCTGCTCCAGTAGGTGATGTTGAGATGTTAATCACAGAGTAGAGACAACTAACTACCTTCTGGTAAATGAAGCACTGAAGACAGCTTAGCAATCTAGGATTTTGTCAGACTCAAACTCAGTCTGGCTTGGTACTAAGTATTTACAACTTTTCAATAACTCCACTTCCTATTGAGCTTAAGAAAATGGATAAGCCATGGAAGTTACATGTAAATTTGAGGCAAGTCACTTGTCTTTGTTGTTGTAGTATTGTCATGTGCAATGTGAACCCTCTTTACTGAGAAATAGTATTTTCAAGAGCAAGTTAAGTTCTGGTATTGGATCAACTCTGGGTGTTTTTTTTTCTTCCAATTTTTGTGCAAAAGCAAGATGACATGAACTGGTTTAATGAGATTGTTGTGAACTTTTCTGAGTTTTTGATTCTTAAGATAATGAAACAGAATGATAATACTAGTAAAACCCAGATAGTTCTTGAGGAAAATGGATCTTCAGAGATTTGCCCTCTAAATATGACAATGGATTAACTATAATCAGTCAAATTGCCAATATTACATACCTCAGTATATTAACACGGTATAGGATACGAGCGCAAGTCCGATTTATCATGAAAAATTGAAGGATATGCAGGAAAATCTGCATAGGAAAAGCTAAATCAATCTGGCTCTCAGTGCTTTTCATGCTTGAAGAACCTGACAATGCACAATGTGACTTTTCAAGCCACCACGGCCGGCTAGACTCGACCATAAATTTGTTACGAGAGTCTTAAGATTACCTCTTCCAGCTATGTTCTCCCAGAGGTGAGGATTAGAAACATCAACAAGACTAATGCTCATATTATTACGCACAATGCAAAGTCTCCTACCAAGGGGAACAAGAGCAGCTGCTTCCAAAGCGTGCGAACTCCCTAGATGGAGCTTGCTATCGGCAAACTTGTTCCATGTATCTGTAGCTCCATCATAAACCCTTAGCTTGCAGCCATCTCGACAATCCAAGGCATAAAGTCGTCCATCTAACGAGGTGCTAGGATTGCGCCAGCCGGAAACCATCCCGTTACTAATTGGTGTCCATGTATTAGTTTCAGGATCATAGGCTTCATTCCTGACCTCTCGGTGAGATCCAAGACCTCTTAGAAACCAGTTTCCATCATAGACAACACCAATATAGGGCATCATAGCTGTACTCATATCTGAAATAACGCTCCATCGCTTCCTGTTAGGATCATAAACCTCGGCAGAACGAAGAGTTCTTGGGGATCCTTCACACTCTCCACCAGCAACATAGAGGCAGTTATTTATGACGCAAGAACCAAAACAATGGCGATTACGAAGCATATCTGGTGCCCTATGCCATTTATTTGTTCGGGCACTGTAGAAAATGACTCTTTTCGTGGAACCCCTGAGCGGATCCTTTCCTCCGAATAGGTATAGGTGACAACCACTCAGAACAGCACAACCAAAACCAAGGGCCTCAGAGTATTCCCGGGGTACAGGTGGAAGTGGCTGCCACAGCTGATAGACAGGATCAAATGCATTCCATGAGATCTTCCCATCACGATCTCGCTTGATGACATATGCCCACTCCTCGGCCATTCCCAGGCTTTTCCTTAATGAATAAAAGAAATTCCCAGCAAGGAGTCGGTACCATCTCTTACACACTAGACGGAGCTTTTGATGTTCAGCACGGGGAACTCGAATCAGGCATGCAATGGCAAGATCATCAGGAAGCCCAGGTAGGAGTGGTGGCTGGAACCGGGCCCTCTCCCGCCGAGAATTCTTTTTCTTGTGTGCATTTGGATTGATGTCAGGCTGAATACAAAGCTTCGATCCAGGGACAAACTTCCGTGCCTCTGCAACTGTTTTTAGTCCAGAATCTACTTTGCAATAGCATGATACAGACTCAACCTACCAAAATCACCCATATTCAAAAGAAATGCATAACCAGGTCCATCCAAGAGTTTCTGATTCATTTATAATAGCATGAAATATTTTTGACAAAAGAATAAATTGGTAAAAGGCTTCTACAAGTTCACACAAAACTCAAATATTAAAGGCCAGTGGTCTAAATGAGCAGAAATTACATTTCCCGAAAGTTAAGGAACTGCCAAGACGGAATTTTGTGGAGAGAAGAAAAAGAGCCAACTAATACTAAGGACCAAGGGATACCTAAACTTCAGAAACAATGAAGGAAAATAATCCCCAGTTCAAGTTTATAAATTTCCTCATTCTCCTGAAGAACTCCTTAATTAGTAGAACTTAAAATCGCAGCATGTATCTCTAAATTGCATTATCAGCAAGCCATTTTCATATGGTGCAATTGCAGAAAGCAAGAAATAATAACAACCAGAAAAGAAAAAACAACCAAGTAACAGCTTTGAAAGTCTCAAACTTTCCTCAAAAACTAAAACTTATGATCCTAGTTCAACACAAGGGTATCTATGGATTCTCAAGGATTTCCCAAAAACAGTGGCAATAACCAAGATGAAATCATCAGAGATCAAGAGACTTTACCAATGGAGCTTGAACTCTAAACCCTCTTGGAGCCTTCGACGATTGTTGTTCCATCTTTAGTCTATCATAGAAAAGCTAAAAAGATCCTATTTTTCTCAGACCCACATCAAGAGATAGCCAACTTAGATTCAATAGTCAAATCTAAGCCCCAAGAAAGCAAAGAAATGAGCTTTGTTTATCTTTGCTGATAATATTGGCCTTTCTAATCTGACCTCTACAGGTTCAAACCATGAAACAGCCGAAAAATGAAGAACCCTTCTCCGCCTCTTCCTCTGCAAGTAAAAAAAAGATCAACTTTCTCTCAGAAACAATTTAATCCCTCTTGCTTAGAACAGTTGCACACGCAACGGCTTCAAGCTTCAACCACTTCTTCAATGCACTTAATGAAAAGTAAAGATCTTTGTCTAATGCAAAGGGTTAATGGTTGTTAGATTTGTTTGACATGATTTTCAACTCTTAATGCGAGAAGACAAACTGGGTTTCAGTGGGGTCTTCATATTTTACTCTTACCTTCCTCAGATCCTTCTGGTCAAACCCTATTTTAAAGAGCACAAAGGAGAGTTTATTTTGTATTAATTGAAAAGAAAGAACCATTTGAAACCAGCCCTTAGGATCCTATCAGACGGCGGTATACACTATCTGTGCCAATGGGCTGGACCTAATCCGAAATTTTTTATCCCAACTGTGATTCAAACTGTTCAATCAACTTGATCCTCGATCGATTGACTCAAAGCTCGACCAATCATTTTAACACCATTTTGATATTTCAATCGAACTGATTCGTTTTGTTTAGAAGAACTCAATTTAAATCTGATTAATGCAATCAAACTGATTTACCATCTTCATATACACACGTTTACTTGTATGATCAACTCTTTCAATAAATAATTAATACATCCATTTACCTTCAAAGCATGTCTTGTTCCATTTTCTATGTGATGGATCACATACAGAGGACAGATTGTACCGAAAGATGCTCGTTTTGTCAAAATAGCACATCATGATTTAGATGCTACCATGAACAAGATCTCACCCTCCAAATGAACTGAACCCCAAGACTTTTAAAGTTGGATAAAATTAAAAATCACAGGGAGATTTGAGTTTGAGTCGGCTCAAAATCAATGATAAACCTGACTTTACAGAGCTTAGAGTCAAGCTTGAACTTGACAAATTGATTCAAACAGCTCAAATTAACTCAAACCAATTACATAAAACAAATAATAGACTAAAACCACATTACTTTTAGTAACTTCTTAACCGATTTGGCCTAAATGCCATCCCTAAATCCAAATTCTTGACAAAGTAGAATCACACGAGTTCCCCAACCACAGAGGCAGTGCACACATATGCTTTAGAAACTTCAGAAACAGAAAAGTAATGAGAAGAATGCACATCTTAGAAGAAGTTAATGTGTTTATTTCAGTGAATCCAAAAATATTACAGTAGGCTTCAAAAACCCTCCCACAGCAAGAAGCAGAGAAATGGTTGAGACAGTAAATAGGGTTGAAAGGGACATGCTTTTAGAGATTTACAATGGACAGCGCCAAAGTGGAGGAGGATGACCCTATGTTTCTCCTACAGCATATTCACCAAAAACCAAAGTTAGAGAATCTAAAGACAGAAAAGTACAGAGGAAGAGCATAAAGGAAACACCTATTCTGTTAGAACTTGTTTCACCAAAGCCTATCAACCATTATACACCTCTATTCCCCTCTCAATGATACCCATTTCTAAAATGCATAGTGACAATGACAGCTAAATTACCAAGTACAAAGACACCCAAAGACAAGTTAGAAGTAACCCCACAGATGAGGGGGAAAGTGAATAACAACTAGGAATAAATACTGTTGAATGTTTAGTAAACTGTATTATCAATCCCATGCACTAGTCACCCCGGGACCGTAGCCTCCACCATATCCACCTGAAGCCCCATATCCACTGGTGCTGTTTCCACCGTAATAGTCCATGCCTCCGCGAGTGTAAGAGGAATCCCTCCGAAAGTCGCGGCCTCCAAACCGATTTCCCCCAGGACGACGGTTCCTCCCTCCTCCATATGAAGAACGTGCTGCATAACGAGAGAGCCAAGCAGGTACTTCTTGATTTGATTCTTGCATTAGATCAGCTAGTGCCCTTGCCAAAGATACATTGCTCTCGTTGAAGAAGGCAGTAGCAAGACCAGTTTTCCCAGCTCGTCCTGTCCGTCCAATACGGTGCACATAATCATCAATGTCATTCGGGAGATCAAAGTTAACAACATGTGCAACATGAGGAATATCAAGGCCACGTGCTGCAACATCAGTTGCCACCAAGATCGGGGTGTTGCCACTTTTAAACGAACGCAATGCTTGCTCTCTTTCCTGAGAGATTAATTGAAATCACAAAACATAAATAACTAAAGCACAAAAAAAGAAACTCCATAACACAGTGCAAAGTTTCACCATCAAAATCAATGACTAATTGAATCATGAAAATAGCATGTTACATACAAGGGGATAAATCAGGTATAAAAGAAATACAAAACATCAGCATATAAAAACAAAGGCCAGTGGATAAGGGTTAAAACATTTTAGCAGGTCTTCAAAGAAAGTACATTTAGCCTAAAATTCTTTAAAAGAAGGTCTATTAATTCTCTCTATATAACAAACCAATCAAATATTTTATTTATCATAATTATCTTAAATTCAAGGTCATGAATGTGCATTCAAATGGATAACCAAATATCAAAGAACACAAGAAAACACCTGTTGTGATCTATCACCGTGAATACTTGTAGCTGGGAAGCCATTGACACAAAGCCAATGTTCAAGTGAATCAGCACCCTTCTTTGTCTCCACAAAAACTAACGTCAAAGCTTGCTGAAAAACCAATCAAATCTCAATCATCATGGAACTATACAAATATAATCACGAGCAAGAAAAGTTCTATAGGAATTCAATCACAAAAGTATCCAGCGAGGAGAGGGAGGGAAAGACAGAGCAAAAACTGTCTCTTCCTCAAATCTTACCTTGCCATGAACACCATTTGCCCTTTGTGCATGAAGAAGGTCCATAAGATGACTTCTTTTGTCTGAATCGTAGACAAATTCAACTCTTTGGACAATCAAATCAGTACTGGAGCCCACTCGCCCAACAGCCAAAAATATGTAGTTATACAGAAAATCTGAAGCTAGTCTCTGAATAAGACCAAACACTTGAGCAAATCAGATGCATTAACGTCAAATGATGAGATAATTACTGGGAGAACGCTAAAATGCTTTCCTTATGCATGATACAGATCTCATGCTAGATTCTACCTAAGGAAACCTGGGCATGTAGATAAGAGAATGTAACCTAAAAGTTGGGAACAGAAAACTCAAGGCATGTAAATACAAAACCCTGAGCATGCAGCGATTTCACAAAAGACAATACCAATTAATTATTTCTAACTTGATCGTGCAAATAAGGGAGCTTTCAACAAGATAAAAGAAATAGTATCGTCTACTTTGCATCTCTTTTCTTAACAATATCCTATCATATATAGAAAGTTCCATATGAAAGGAAAATGGCATGATTTAGAAGTAAAAGCAGACCTGAATCTCTTTTGGAAAGGTAGCACTGAATAGCATCGTCTGTCTGAAGCCTGGCAGAGGCATGTCCATTTGCTCCACAATTTTTCTTATCTGAGGCTCAAAACCCATATCTAGCATTCGATCTGCCTCGTCCAAGGCCAAATACTTAACCATCTGTAGAGAGACTCTAGCTCTCTCTAACAAATCCACCAATCTTCCAGGTGTTGCCACAAGAATGTCAACACCTCTTTCGAGTTCCCGAAGCTGGTCAGACATATGTCATTCTTTAATTATACAAATGCAATCCAACAGTTATATTAAAATATAATATTATAAAGGACAAAAAACTTCAAAGTACTTTTCATAAAATTGCAGTAAAGCAAAAATTTTTGAGCAAGAGTTGCATAAAAGCAGATAAAATTACTGCATTCCAACAGCAGTTTGATGTAAGATAGAATTGATAATTTTCTTCTTAAGAATTTGAAATAGGCTAAAGCCAGTTAACACCCTGAGCTCAATGACGAACTTGTGGTTCTCATCCATAAAGATTGCATCATCACTTCATCATACGAGGGAAGCAAGCTTAATTATTTTCGCAACCAACATTACCAGATTACCTAATAACTTGGTATAATAAAGGATTAGAATTTTTAGCAAAAACTCTAAATCGATTCATCTCAGTTATACAAAGCTTTGGTTTGCGAAAGACAGAACAATTCTCCATTAAGTTGCTCAGAAGAGATCTGGACTTAACGAGTTATGGCAAACAATGAAAGTCTTAAATACAAAAGATATCGTGCTGGGAGTTAACTCTTAGATGAAAGCACTTGATGTCTAAGGATTAGCAAAGGTAATTGGTAGCTGTACAACAAACCTAAGTTCTAAGTCTTGGATCAGGCTTGAACACAATGTTAACCTGCTTACAGATCAAAAAGCAAGTGTAATTTTAGAATAACCACGTAAGAACCTAATGTCGGTCTTCATTTTGTAACAATAAAAAGCAAATGGACAATACATGTTCTTTTTTCATGAAAAGAGATATGACATATTAACATCCCTCAGCTAACTATAAGCATTTTGGATTTGACAAAATAAAAAGCAGATTTTAGCACAATGTTAACTGCCAATTTAATAGCACTAAAAGGAAAAATCAAATAGTCATCTGAAATGTATTACGACAATTAAGCTTCACCACAATTTGGAGAACAGCAAGTTCTTTCATTTAACCTTTAGCAACATATACATGGGAGATGTAGAAAAATTCACAGATAATCACACAAAGATATAAGAAAACCAGATAAGTGACGTTTCATGAGATAGAAAAGCATTAATCAGGTCATCAAAGCTCAAGCTTCCACTTGCAAAACAACACAGATGGAAGCAGAAAAGTGAAATTCAAGAAAGCTAAGAAAATAATAGAAAACCTGCTGATTGATCGGTGCTCCTCCATAAGCAACAACCACCTTAACACCAGTTTGATATGAGAACTTTTTTGCTTCCTCATGTATCTTCAGTTAAAAGCACGTATGTTAGATTCTATAATTAACCGTAACACCTCCTCATACATCTAGCATGACACCAACCTGCATCGAGAGTTCCCTAGTTGGAGAAAGAATTAAAGCTAGAGGGTAAACTGTGCGTGCCCCACGGGATGGCCTTTGGACACCCTGTGCCTGCATTTCCATAATACCGTTGATAATAGGGAAACAAAAGGCAGCAGTCTTCCCAGAACCAGTCTGAGCACAGGCCATCAAATCCCTCCCTGCCAGAGAGATCGGAATTGCATGCCGCTGCACAGGGGTTGGCTTTACATATTTGCACCTGTGAATGTTCAAGTTCAATGCTTCACCCAAGTCAATCTCTGCAAATATATTTACAGGAGGTGGTATGTTATCACCACTCGTTTCTACAGGAATATCTTCATATGCATCAAAATTAATCCCACTATTTGCCTGCTCACTAAACGCCTGCTCTGTGTTGTCATCATCTCCAAAAGGATTCACTTCCTGCTCTCTCCCACGATCCCAGCCACCACCTCTGCCACCACCCCAACCACCTGTTCTGCCACCGCCACCGCCGCTGCCGCCATATCCAGATCGAGAATCATTCCTGGCACCACCCCAGCGTGCTCCACCATATGCAGACCGATCGTTGCTTGAAGCTGGCCCACTGTAAGCAGGAGCTGGTGGATCGGAAGAAGCTGGACGGTTTCGGAGATGGGGAGGTACGTAAGTGTTGGTTCTTGATGCACCCCCAGAAGTCGTTCCTAGAATTCCATTGTTAACAGAAGATCCCGCATATGTATTCTCAGCTGCAGAGTTTGCAGCCAAATCCGCCCATGAAGTCCGTTTATTCATCACAATTTCACAAACTCGAAAAAAACCCTTTCTTTGAAAAGGGAAAATCAGACCCACCTCAATCACCTCGAAAAGTTGCTTCTTTTGTCTGTATTACTAAGAATCCCTCTTTCAGCAAAGCTCCTCAACTTCATCTAACCAGGCCATTGAACCACCGAAAGCCTGATGATCAAATAACAAACCCCATCAAACTTCTCGATCCGGACCAACACCAAAAACAAACACAAATTTACACTTAGAACCACATAATCGAAGTATTAAACCATAAGCTGGAAATTTGGATAAAAACCCACAATCCAAGTACAGAACACAAGAAAACGAAGAACAAGATTAAAAGAAAAACAAAAAGAGAGCAACAAAAAGCACGAGTCTTGATGGAGAAAACAAAGAATAAGCACGTCCTTCCATCAAAAACCAAACAGATCCAAAAACAAAGTTGATCCGACATACCATTGAAGCTAAACCCTCTAAAAATCCAAAATGCAAGTAATTGAAATCCCCCAAGTCACACAAAGTACCTCAAATCTTCAAAGCTCAAGCATTTACATACAGAAAATCTCTCCACCCATCACAAAAGAAAAAAAATTAAATGCAAAAGCCTTTAACTTGAAGAGAGAGTGACCTTTAAGAACCAGAGAGAGAGAGAGAGAGAGAGAGAGAGAGAGAGATGGATGAAAGGGGGACAGAAATTGTAGGGAGAGAAGATAGAGGGGGAGGAGAAGATCCAGAGGAACCCTAAAAATGCGTGTGAAAATGCTTAAGATATGGAGTGAAAACCAAAATATCTTTTTTGGCTTTTTTAATTTTTTAAGCCAAAAACCAAAAATTCATTTTTCATGTAAAGTTACACATAAAATTTACATTTAAAATTTTTAAATTTCATATATTAAATTTTAAAGGCACTTTTTATTTATTATAATTAATTTTCATTCAAATTTATTAATTATATCTACAATTAAGTTTTTTTATAAAGCAAAACTAATTCCATTACTTTTCTCTCATTAATTTATATTTAATTAAAGAATTTTGTAATTTTATTTAAGTTTTCAACATTAATTTTAATACACAATGATATTTTAATTTGAATATGACAATTTTTTAAGAACTCAAAAAATAAACTTCGAGAAAAGGAATCCTCCTCACAAAAGGGTTGAAATAATTAAGTTCAAACGATTATTTATAAAAAATACAGGTCTTCATAAAGTCGAAAAATCATGTATGGAGGCTGATGTGTGCCAGCTACATGTTGTGTATTATCAATAATTTTTAATTTTCACATAACACAGTAACATAATATCTTAAAAGTTACATATTTAAGTTTTTTTAATACAAATAGACCTGTCATGAATTTCATACAAATTATTTCTTAATATAATTCATTTCAAATTTATTATAATTGCATGCATTGATTCTTGAATACTTGGAATAGTAGAAAGGTCGTCTGCTATTTTCTCATATTTTGCACGTGTGATAAGTTCAAATAATGTCTCGAGATTTAGGCAATTGCGGATGGTATAACTAATAAATTTGTTTATTCTTATGCCAACATATTTTATTATTTATTAGGTATTGCGCTTACTCGTTTTTTAATTACAAGTAGTTACGGATTTATTATGATTTTTTAACTTTCGTCAGATCATTATTGAGATTAATTTTTGTAATTTAATGTATATTTTATTTTTTAGAAATTAATCATAATCAAAATTTGATAAATATTCTATTATATAATATTATATCCACGTCCAAAATTTAGAAATTTAAGGACAAAAAGAGGAAACGAGAGAAAAAGAAAAAAAAATACAAAAACTGTTTTTGGTCGTGGCAGTGCCTATGGGTTAGTTGAAGTTTGTTGAAGGGTCGTTGCCAATAGGATGGGTGGAGCCTAACCTTGATGGAACTTATAAAATGTGTATTTAAAATTTAAAAGTTTTTTGGTTAGAAATAATTTTTTAAAAAATTAAAATACAACATTTTAAAAAATTTAAATTTAAAATTAAAAAAAACTTTTCAAGTAAAATTTTCAGATGAATTAATAAGCTTATTTTTAGTCTATTTTATCCATACATTTTACACATAATTTTCACAATACACACAAACACATATTTATATTTTTATATTAATATAATATTATTTGATTTTTTATACATTTTATATATTTATTTTAATATTATTTTACTTATGTTATAATTTATATAAAAGATTTAATTAGATATATTTTATTTATATTTCATATAATTTAAAATATATAATAATTAATATAATATGTTTTAAATATTGTTTAATATATTTTAAATAATATTTATATATATAAATAATTTTATTATAAAATAAAATATAGTTAAAATGAATAAAAATACTTTTTACTTTAATGTTGTTAAATAGATGATTGTATGAAGTTTCTGAAAAATCTTTGTTTTAAATAACAACTAAATATTTAACTGATTTTAAAAAAATTTATAAAAATATTGTAGACACTAATAAATTCAGGTTAAATGAATTAATATATAAGTCGGGCTTGGGCTCAAATGTCGTGATGGTACCTGAATCATATAATGAATAAAAATAAAAAGGATTTTTCTAAAAAAGAGGGATGATTATGGATGAGAGAGCCAGAGCGAGCATGAGCCCTCTCTAGAAGCCATTGATTTCTTCACCACCGTGTCTTTATCTCTCTACATTCCGTTTTCGAAGACAAAGTGGGAAAATCTAGAGCTCCATTTTCTCGGTGGGGGAGAAAAATTGGTGAAGAAATTATTATCATTAGTTTCGGCAAGGGGAAGAAAGATAAGCTTTTTCGATCTTCTGTAACCAAAATTGGTGAATTAAAGAAGAAGAAGAAAGAAAATGAGCTCGGTTTCCTTTCCATCGAACACAAATGGAAATCTCGATGAGCAGATTAGTCAGCTCATGCAGTGCAAACCTTTGTCCGAGCAAGAGGTACCCTTTTCGCGGGAACTCTTAATCGCCAATTTCCTTGAGCTTTTTTTTTTTTTTCTGGTACGTAATGTTAAAGTTGGTGCCTTTAAAGATTTTTGAGTTGGGTGTTTGAGAGAAAGTGGAACGGATCCGGTTTGTTTGGGGGTTCTGGGTCGAACAGATCGGAAGAAAAGTTTGCACCTTTGATGTTTTCTTTGTTCATTTCTGGGAAGACATTTGTTTTCTTTTTCCAGGTGTGAGGAAGGATCTGATTTTTTGAGTTTGGGGAAAACGTGGTTTGGCTGAAACTGAATCAGATCCGAAAATGGGTCTGATAGTAGATTGTCGTTATCTCTTGGATTGGGTTTATCCAACTCATTACTCTGAATCAATGTAAGGGTACTTAAAAAGGTCGCTTCTTACGGTTTTCGAAGTCGAGATTTTGACTTTGGCTACGTAAATTGAAGTGCTAACGAAAGAGGAAGTAAATTTTGCTTCCAAATTTGTAAAGTTACCAATGCATTTTGCAGATCTCTGGACGTTACTTTGACTTGCAACTTTTGCTTTGTTTGGTTTATGATCATTGTCTTATACTATAGTTCTGGTAAAATTGGAAAACACTGGATTTTTTATTAGTGATACGGAACTGTCCCGTTGATTTAAAGGTTGATGTTGGGACGTTGAAGTATATGGTTCTAAACGGATGGCAACGCTGCCATGTTAAAACTGTAATTTAAGTTCTTAAGCCCAAAGTTGAAGCTATCAATGGTAATGCAGCTGAGTAATGATTTGTGCTGTAATGCCTGGTCATGAGCTTGATGGTGTAGAATGTCAATGACCATTTTCTGATACGTTGTCCAGGATCTTCTTGAGATCATGATGATTTTTGTTGATACAGGTGAGGGGCTTGTGTGAGAAGGCTAAGGAGATATTAACGGGAGAGAGTAATGTTCAGGTACTATCTCTGTCCGTTTTGATTTATCCTGCTTTCTGTTCCTTTTCTTTTCCCTTTTAATTAAGTCTATTCGTGCACTATGGCTTTCTAGGCGAAGGAATAGAGGGTGGCTAAGGGCTTCTTAACCATTTTGATCGAGAGAAAGTTTCTGCTGCGTTTGAAAAAAAAAATCTGTATCTTTAATTAAATTTACTCTAATTGGGCACATTTGCCAAAGGTGTTTGGATTGAAATATTATTTTATCAAGATTTTCAGGCATATCTGACCCTGCTGGTTAATCTTTATCCTGACACTGCTGGTTAATCTTTTATCATTCTTTTTGTCATATTATATTGATCTTATGATGTTGAGTTTGCCCAACGGTAACTGATCTCTTTTTGCTCGAGTGATTCAGCCTGTAAAAAGCCCTGTTACAATATGTGGTGATATCCATGGTCAATTCCATGATCTGGCTGAGCTTTTTCGTATTGGGGGAAAGGTATTTTTCTCATTTTTGCGCTATGTAGTTTCATGCAGCGTTATCTTGGGCATTTGCATAATTTACATGGTATTGCTGGCTTCCCAATACTAAAGTTCACTGCTTTTACTTCTTTGTATCTATGATAGTGTCCAGATACAAATTACTTGTTCATGGGAGATTACGTAGATCGCGGCTATTATTCTGTTGAAACTGTAACTGTAAGTATTTCTATCTTCTCTCCTGAATCTTGACCTTTATGATGCTCCTTTTTCTTCCCTGCATTTGGTCCTGTCAAGTAGATTGGTAATATTGGAGAACTACAAGGACTGATCATTGCCGTACAATATGATTATTTCCTTTTTGGTTTTACTTGACAAGCACAGTTATTGATGTAGCTGTAATTTCTTACTGTTTCTTTGCTTTCTTAACAACTAGTTCTCAGTGTTGGTGACTTGGCTTTTCTTCTTCTTATGTTTGTAAAGATATTAAAATAGTATATTTCAAACTAGATCATCATTTGGTTGAGGCTTTTGACATTTCGATTTTATTAATTGTTACTTATTCAGCTCTTGGTAGCGCTGAAAGTACGTTATCCTCACCGTATTACTATTCTACGTGGAAATCATGAAAGTCGTCAGGTATTTGTTAGGATATTTTTATTTTCTTTTCCTCAATCATTTTAGTTTAATTTAATTATCTTGAGATGAGTGTGTTGGTAATAGAGGTTTAAATATTTAGGTTGAATTTGTTGTTCTTCGAGGTGGCGGTCAACAAAAGACACCTCCCCGTTTTTTGTGTTTGAAATGAGATGTCAGATTGATTCTGATTACTGATTTCAGGTTTTTGTTTGCTATTGCAGATTACTCAAGTATATGGCTTCTATGATGAATGCCTGCGGAAGTGAGTCTTTTTGTTCTTGGTTTAATGTAAAATGGCTACTTTGGCTATTTTAAGTTTCTAGCCTCAAATCCATTTTCACTGAAGGTGGTAATAAGTAATTGTGATGCTAAAAAATAACTTAGGGTCTTCTTCATGATGGACAACTGAGCTTTGAACATTTGACTGTGGGCTAATGTTGCAGTTTTATAAATATTACATTGGTATGATAGATCAAGTTTGATTTAGCAAGATTTAATTTTGTTCTGATCCGAAAACCTAAACTATAGGCTGCATTTCCAAAAATATTTAACTGTTTTGGTTAGTGCTTTATTCAAATGTCTGCTGCTTATTTGCAGGTATGGCAATGCTAATGTTTGGAAGATCTTCACGGATCTGTTTGACTATTTCCCGCTTACCGCATTGGTGAGTACGAGTGTGTTTTGGAACAGAAAATTAAATTATATGTTCTTGCATGCAATTTTTTTTCTGACTATAGATTCTGTAAATTCTTTACATTACATGATATTCTATACTCAGTATATATTATCTTTTCTTGCATGAAGGTCGAGTCAGAAATATTCTGTCTCCATGGTGGATTATCTCCTTCAATTGAAACCCTCGATAATATACGCAATTTTGATCGTGTTCAAGAAGTTCCCCATGAGGGCCCTATGTGTGATCTTTTATGGTCTGACCCTGATGATCGTTGCGGGTGGGGTATCTCACCAAGGGGTGCTGGATATACCTTTGGCCAAGTAACGTTTCATTATCTCCCATTTTTCTTTCATATTATGCTTTTTTCCGTTATCATGCTGAAGTCAAATTTGTTTTTGTAGGACATATCAGAGCAATTTAATCGCACAAATAATTTGAAGCTCATTGCTAGAGCTCACCAGTTAGTTATGGAAGGGTATAACTGGGGTCATGTAAGTACTTCTTTCTGTTGCTTTTTCTGATCTATTAGTTCTTGTTCTTCAGTGATGGTGCTTCTTTTGTCCCAGGATCAAAAGGTCGTTACCATATTTAGTGCACCTAATTATTGTTATCGCTGCGGAAACATGGCATCTATTTTGGAAGTTGATGACTGTCAGGGCCATACGTTCATTCAGGTTGGTCTCTCTAAGGAACTTGTATATACAGTCTTCAAGTGGACTGAAGTAGAAATAGTTTCTTGAAATTCGTCAAGAGAGCATCTATCTTTTGCAGTTTGAGCCTGCTCCGAGGAGGGGAGAGCCAGACGTGACCCGAAGAACACCCGACTACTTTCTATAATGCGAGCTGGCAATTTGTGGCAAACACTCCCAGCCATTGCCTCCTGGTTGGTTCACTTGTGAAGGCATTGACAACTCTTTTAAGTTCAATTGAATCCCGGTGAAATGCATGTATAACGGGCAGTCAGTCAAAGCTTCCATAACTTGATTGTTTCTTTGATCTTGCTCGAAGTTTCTGCAAGATGAAGAAACAGACTCAGCAAGGCAAAGGCAGTATCTGCATGTGTACTGGTGGCATTTCGTCACCTTAATTCTGCATTTTGTTGCTAACTTTTTACAGTTCACCTTTTCTTTATTTAGAGAGGATGTTTTTGGATATGGAGATCTGTAGAGCGGAGTTATAATGGGTGCTTTCCTGATTTTTGCCTTTCTGCTGTTATAGTTCTAATCAAGGGTTCTCCAGTAGACTAATGTTTGATATCTCCCCATTCACTGGAATGAACATTGAAACTTACCCTCTCAAATATGGTGGCTGAAGGTATAGGCTGGCCGAGCCGGTCAGGCTGGAGGTGTAGATTGCCTGGGCCGGCCAGCCGACCGGCAACAAGTAGAATTATCTTGTGCTTTAATGTCTTCTTCTTATTTCAAAAGAAAATACTGAAACAAACAAATGAAGTCTAAAAACATGCGTAGAATTCATTTTTTGAAAGGAAAGTAAATCATCTTAAGGGAGTCCATAAAAGCAATTATTTTCTTTCGACATTTGGTATCAAAATTTAACTAAAAACGAGTCTGATATAAAACAAAAATTCAAAATTTTATCAGAACCAAAAATCTAACTGTCAGGAATTCCAGAATCAATTACCTCCACCTTTTGTTCATCAGGAATTTTCATTCCAGGTTCGTGCAGGTTTAGATATGGTTGTGTCAGGTCAAGTTTTTGTAGTTTCAGGGGTGCTCATTGGCCAGCGGTTAGCCTTTTCAAGGTCTGAAGCTCCTGCTGCTGCCAGGTTGAAGAAGAATCTTGCCCTCCTGATCTGCTCTTTCATGAACTCTCTCCATTCATACGTCACCTTTCTTGCGAAAACATCTCGTCACATAATCCAAATTGAGCAATTTCATCCTGTGGAAGATAAACTCTTCCTCTCATGGCACTGAGAGAGAGAAAACATTCAAGAACAAAACTGAAAGAGAACTGAAGGGAAGGAAACAAGAAAAAAAAGCAGAAATTATGAACTTACTCTTCCCCTACATCTCTAAGAATGTTGGTCAGTTGATTTCCAATTCCCAAGTACAATGCTGCATTGTAAATGCTCTGAACAGAAGAAGATGATTCAGGAGCTATCCCCATGACATGAACCCTCATAAGTCCTACAGTTCCAGCAACACAGTAGCAGTAGAGATATAGCTCGTGGAAGTTCTCGTACCTGCATTTCCTTATATCCATTCTCATACCTTCAATCATGTCCCTGAAAGGCTGTGGAATTCTCTTATCAGAAAGTCAGCTTGAAGATAATCCAGGCTTCTTGGCATATTCTGCACATATCTTTCTGCAACTTTTGTAGGCTTCTTCAAGGAACACAGGACGGAACCCTGAATTTCTACAGGTTTCTTGCCTGGCTAAGTTGATCGGGTTTGACCGCCTCTCAACAATCTCATCGACGTGAAGGTTTATAAGAGGAATGCCTGATCTTAGCACTCGAGGAAAAGAATGGATGCTTGATCTCTCGGGATTAGCAACAGCTTCAGCTCTCTTTCCTCAATTTGCATTTCTGACTCATGAACTCTCCAATGTAAGGTTTAGCTGCAAGTGAAAACCTTAAGCACATTTTTTTGCTTATCAGGATTTTTTTTCCAGGTTCTGAACAAGAATGTTTCAGATTTTCTGGACTGTTTCAGATCACGAGGTCTAGAATCTGAAACAACACCTACCCTTTTGATGTTGGAATCTTAAACACAAGGCTAGTACATGAGAAATTTAGTTAGCAGCCGCCTATGTTTTTGGACTGATGTGTCAGAATCTGATGTTGCAGAGAACTCTAAGTTCTGATAAAGATTCCATCTTTGTCATTTACTACAAATTATCTAAAAGCCATTGTTGGGAGCCATCTTTTTCAGTGTAGAAGGGAATATTGAACTTTGGATTAACACATTAAACCCATCTGGTTCCAATTTCTCTGGTTTTGTCCTCAGGCCTTGGTTACAAAGTTGTCACTTTCTAGTCATTTTACAGGTTTGCAGATTGGAGTACAGTGAAAATAATTACAGTACTTATAATTTTATAAGAATACTTAAAATCGTATGAGATTATTATAATTTTTTAATAATTTACAATCCTCAATTTAAAACATTAAAGAAAGGATAAAGTTGGCCTGTGCACCAAGCATTTGTAGTCCAACGGTTAGGATGATTGCCTTCCAAGCAAACGCAATAGTTCCATATTTTCGTTTTTTTTTTCATTTTAAAACAAAAATATCAAGAAAAAGACAAAAAAACAAAGTTCAAATGTTATCTGATTAGACCAAATATTCATCATAATATAGTTCTTTTATAGTCTTTGGAGGGATTCCAGTGAGTATTATATGTACGGAATGTGTTTCTTTTTACATGCATGTACACTCCTGGGAGTTCCTGTGACATAGGGGGTTCTAAGATAGATCCATTTCTGATGTCTCTACTGGACGAAAATGATTAAAAAATGCATCTGCCTCACTCCTTGTCCTTTAGACCCTGGGACATGGGCTTAAATGCTGCCAATAACACAGCAACTTTGCAGGCAAGAAAACCAAACATTCCAGCCAATAGTTCCTTGGGAGTCAAGACCGTCGGAATGTCTCCGAAACTGTACTTTGCTGCTAGAGAAGTTAATCCTATTGCAACTGCAATGCTTGGTATTAGTGGTCCCTTGAATCCTTGAAACAGCCGACTGATCTCATTGGTGTTGTTGGAAGTGAGTGAGGAAGATGATAATCCATCGACTGACTTTTGCAGCAATAACAAATAAAGGAAGCCGATCATGCCTCCGACAAAGAATGCAAAAGCAGTATCTTCTCCGACTGAAAAGTTTGCAGTTGTTGCACCAGCAATGATCAGCATGGTGTCGTACAACAGCAATGATAGCTTCAGATCTGCATATTCTCTCATGCTTTCTTCAGTGGAAATTCGGTTATCCGTGTGTGTTCTTGATCTGGGAGAGATTTTATCCAACAAACTGCATGACTCAATCCCAGATAGTCTGGAAACAGAGGATGGTCTGAATTCCACCATCAACATGTCACCTCCTTCTCCAAGCAGAACATCATCGACTTTAAATTCATACTGGAATCCTCTGTACTGAGTCTCTTCTCCATCATTTTGGTTCAAAGAAGATTCAGAATCATCTATCACACAAATGCTTACACCAGCTAATCTCCACTGACCTGATCTTAGAATTTGAAGAAACAGAAGGAAATATCATTATTACAGGATTTCAGTCATGCATAACATATTTACTGAAACTCCTCAAGTAATATTCCACAACAATGACATAAAGCGAAGCAAGATTTTTTATCTTGGGATTAGAATGACATGTTGGAAGGTGTATTCGACTCATGTATAAACTGGAGCAATCCTTGCCACAAGATAATTATATTCCTAGCCTACCATTTTTATGGATCCCTGAGAACTATCTATATCTAAAAAGTACTGACCTGATTCAACGCTGACCCATAATACATCAATCCTCCCGAGTTTGGGTCCATAGAAAGTGAACTCATCTACAGAACCTCTTTGAAAATGCAATGCATTACTCTCAATCATATCATCAGAAACAGTAGAATTAGGCTTTAAAATTGCAGGTATCCTCTGCAGGATCGAGTCACCATTTTCATCTATCAAGCACAAGACTATTCCTGCATTCTGATCACTAAGACTTGATCCATACATGTTACTTGTCTGTATCTTAACCTTGTACGAAGACCTAGAGCCGCCAACACTAGAAGATATAAAGGACTTGTACTGTGAACTGTCAGTACAAACCTCCAATCCAGTGGCTTCAAGAAGACGTGAAGGTTTTGCATAGGCCTGAAAATCTAAACCAGAAACTTATTAGTTTTGTATATAGTGAGTTGAAGCAATTCAACCATGAAATCTTAAGATGGAAATCTAAAGAGAATCATGGAACAGAAAAAAGGTATAAAACACAAGCAACACCACTAAGAGGGCCGATCTTCAATTCCATAAAGCAAAACAAACTTCATTTCTGGATGCTAACGCTTGTTGTAAGGTTTGGATGGTCGGGAAGAGTGTATAGCCGTTGCAATGGTTATTGCGAAACTATCTCTACATTTCATAACACATCCTAGATACAAATAAGACCTTTGTTCGTAGAATTAACATACAAATTATTCATGTAACCAATAGAATACCAACATAAAAAGAACGGAGTTGTAATATCAATTCTTCCACAGCAGCATTTCACCAACAATTTGGCTTACTCTCGTGTGCACTTTCTGAGCAATCCATACATTTATATCAACATACTAATATACATTCAACTATCAATAGCCACTTCTTTTCGTTTCAATTTCACAAACTATATAGTTTGCAGTTCTTACAAATTTTCTGGGCCCTGAATTCTGTATCCTATGTTTAGACAAATCAAAAAGATTCAGCATTGAAAACCATGGAATCCTTAAACAATTACAAGCTCAAAATGGTTAGGTCACAGGTTTAAGATCATAATTATGAAAAGACAGGTACGAATTAAAAGTATAAGCACCTTGGAGGTCCGAGTGCTTGTAGTTCCTAATAAAACCAGTGGACTGAAAACGCTGGAACCCATATTCAATCCGAAAGTTTCTTCCTTTGGCACTCGATGCAGCTTTTAAGAATGCCCTCGAATGGTTTATTTTCGTTTGGAAGCTTCTGCTATTTGTTAGGAAGACTGCCTGCCCAACAGATATCGATTCCATGGCAGCACCTCCAAGTGAATTACACAAGCAAAGGGATAGAAAGTTTAAAGCTTTGAGGAGTGAAATTGAAGGACCAGACCAGAGCTTGCTTCGAGGTAGGACTGGGATATTTTTGGAGCATGAAAAATGGAAGGAAGCTTTGTTTTGTTTGATTCGATGAGGTTAAAGTTTAAAGCTTTTTCACATAGATTGACGAAGTCTCTTAGTGGACCTACGTTCCTTGTTGTCTTTAACCATTCAGCTAATCGTTACACTTACCTTTCAATTCTTTCGTATTAAACACTTATTGCCATTTCGTAACGAACTTATCTGGCCGAATCAAAGTTTGAATATAAATAATTTAAAAATATCTTCTCATAATTAAGATCTTTATAAAATTTTTCATAAATAAAAAAAAAAATTATTACCATCACTGTACTCTTATGAGTATATCAAAGTATAAATTATACCAATTCGAGTTAAACTTTGAATAATTTAAATTAAGCTAGTTAAATTCAGATCAAGTTGGGTCGAGCTCGGATTAAATTATCAATAGCAATTTACATCTCACCTCTTCTTTTTTAATGATTTTCTTCCATTACTTTCTTGATTACATGTACTTGGGGTGGGTATGATCTTATCTTTGGGGTCCATTGCAAGATATGATATTGTTTTTGGGGTCCATCTTGCAATTTTTCTTTTCTATGCTTAGTGGTTTGCCAGTCAAGAATGTAAGATTTGACCAAACAAACTTATATTTGTCGGTTGTGATTTAGTCAAAAATAACAGTATGTGTAACTTACCAATAAACAAGGAAGTCCACTTGCCATGTTGTCCTTTTTTGAGTTCCAAAGCCTTGTGCATATCATTACTTTAAGGGAGTGAGATGGAATCTAATTTTATTAAATTTTTTTGAATAATTTAAATTCTATTTAGTTTAAATAATCTAAAATATGATGAATATATAAGATTAAATTGAATGAACTAATTTACCATTTTATCATTATCACACATTTGCAACGCTTTAAAAATCAAAACGGAAGTTAAACTAATCGACAAGAAATTTAAGATTCAAATTATTTAACCGATATTATACTGTCATTAAATTGGTTAAAGATTAAACAAAATTTAAAAATATGAAGAAGACTATCATCAATTTAAAGTTTAATTAAAAGAAATATTATTAAATAAAAATTAATTAGTTTATTTTAGTTTATAAAAATCGATTACTTCAAAAAATTAACCCACTAACTAATAAATAAATTAATTTTAAAAATAAAATTATTAAAATGAATTGAATTGAAAATTAAAAATTGAATTAAAATTAATTGATTTAAAATTTTCACAATTGAACAGTCTGGAACCAATTAATATTTTAACCATAACACATCAAAAGCAATTATGGTAGTGGATTTCATCATCGTCAAAAGAAAAGACAAAATATGTCATCAATGATCAAGAGATATTAATAATGAATAATATCAACAATAATGAGTTAAAAAATATAATCTTTTAAAATAAAATCTTCTTTATTTGGAAGATAATCATTAATCATTGAGTACTAGTGGGCCAATGGTTATATAATTACTATTTAATCTCAATTAAAAGATAATTAATAATGAACCAAAAATATTTTTAATATTTATGTTTATAATGTGCAAGGACAAATTTAGCTATTTTTTGCTTAAATATTATAAAGAAATTACATTCATGAATTATAATTCTTTTATATTGAATAGGAAATCGTGTGTTAAAAATAAAATTAATTAAATTTTAGACTCGATATTTAGTAAAAATATATCATACAATCTGTGAAATCTTATTAAAATTTTAACAAATTAAATAATAATTTTTTAAAAAGTCTTAATATTAAAATTTTATTTCAACCATTTTTTAAAATGATCACATTATACATTATAAGGTATCTTAATGATTAATTACATTTTATGAAATAATTATTAATTACATCTTAGAAAAGTTTAAAGATTATACATTTTTAGTATTTATTAAAAGGAAAATATAATTCTATTACAAAATAAGTAAAATAATTATATTCTAATACCTACTTTAATGTATAAAGCTATTTAAATAATATATATTATTACCTTTTTTGCAAAACTTTCCTCAAATTTCATGTTAGGGTGATTTTTATTGTATGTTGTTGTTATTATTGTATCATTTTTCTTATTTATCTAAAATTTTACATTTTATGTATAAAAATTAAAAAATAAACGAATTAATTAAATTATTAGTGCTTTTAGTATTTATTATTATTAAATTTTATTTTATCAAATATTTTATTATTTATAATATTAATGATATACCTAACAGGAGTTTCCGAAAATCATCCTTTTGTATATCATCACGTAATCCTCGCTCCTGGAACGTCTTGTCTTGTACTCTCCTCTTAGCTTTCATTCGATGAATCAATGAAAACCCTTTAACAGATCTTATTCAGAGTGCCTCCTGATCCGTAGTACACCTGTATATATAACCGCGCCATGTCAGGCGACGATCGGGAACTTCCGGTCAGCGACGGCACCATCACAACCTCTGTGAAAAGACCAAGAAAGCTTACCCTCCTGCCTCTCATATTCCTCATCTACTTTGAGGTTGCAGGTGGACCTTATGGAGAAGAACCTGCGGTTCAAGCCGCAGGACCACTGTTTGCCCTTCTGGGTTTCTTGATCTTTCCGTTCATATGGAGTGTTCCTGAAGCACTTATCACGGCGGAGCTCTCCACAACCTATCCTGGAAATGGAGGGTTTGTGATATGGGCAGATCGTGCTTTTGGACCTTTCTTCGGTTCTCTAATGGGGTCTTGGAAGTTCCTTTGTGGTGTCATTAACATAGCTGCTTTCCCAGCTCTTTGTATTGATTACATCGAGAAGGTGTTCCCTGTTTTGGAGTCAGGTTGGCCTCGGAAAGTTGCAGTCCTGATCATGACTTTATCACTATCTTTCGTTAACTATACGGGATTGAATATAGTTGGATATGGAGCCATCTTGCTCGGAGTTATTTCTCTGTCACCTTTCATAGTCATGTCTCTTATAGCAATCCCGAAGATTCATCCCCATCGATGGCTGAGTTTAGGCCAGAAAGGTGTGAAAAAAGATTGGAACTTGTATGTGAACACCCTCTTCTGGAACTTGAACTTTTGGGACAGTGTCAGTACTTTAGCAGGAGAAGTTGAGAAACCTCAAAAAACCTTCCCTTTAGCTCTTCTTTGTGCGGTGATCTTTACCTGTATAGCTTACCTGATTCCTCTCTTCGCGGTGACCGGAGCTGTTGTCGTTGATCAAAGTTTGTGGGAATCCGGGTTTCATGCTACGGCTGCGGAGATGATTGCAGGGAAGTGGCTAAAGTACTGGATTGAAGTTGGTGCAGTGTTGTCAGGTATTGGTTTATTCGAAGCTCAACTCAGTAGCTGTTCTTATCAGCTTCTGGGAATGGCGGATATAGGTTGCTTGCCTAAGTTTTTTGGTGTCAGATCAAGATGGTTCAATACACCTTGGGTTGGAATCCTGATTTCAACTTTAATCACAATTGGGATATCTTACATGAGCTTCACTGATATCATCTCATCTGCAAATTTCTTGTACAGTTTAGGAATGTTATTGGAGTTTGCATCTTTTCTCTGGTTAAGAAGGAAGTTCCCAACCTTGAAGAGACCTTACAAGGTTCCATTGAAGCTGCCATTGTTGACCATTATGTGCTTGATCCCATGTGCATTTCTGGTTCTGATAATGGTAATTGCCACTAAGATTGTTTATCTTGTCAGTGGTTTGATGACTGTAGGTGCTATAGGATGGTACTTCCTCATGAGATTCTGCAAGTCAAAGAAGGTGTTCGAGTTTGATAAGAGCATGGAGGCGGATCATGAGCAGGATATGACAAGTTAATGTACAAGGACGTTATTACTGTTGGATTAGGAGATTAAAAATTGAGTTTGTGTATGATTTATATGATTACTTTGAATGAAAGGGTTGATTTAAAACTCATTTCTCTGTTTTTCTAAAAGAGCTTGAGTTCATATAAAGATCAAGAACACGTGGGTTTGAATGTTGACATTTTCCTTTTTTTTCGTTTGGATTTGTGAATCATGTGAATGTGAATGTATTTTGGTTTTCTAAGGAATCTAATGCCGGAATTCATGGCTTGACTTTGAGTTAAAATTTTTAAAAGTTAAATTTCACCTTTTTTTTTTTTTTTAACGACGACACGGAGATTAATCCATTAGCTCACACTAAGCGATAAATAGCTAGCCACGAGATGTGCTCCATTCTTATGAGTGAGAAATCGAACCCCCTACCACATAATTAAGATTAATCCATTAGTTCACACTAAGCGATAAATAGCTAGCCACGAGATGTGTTCCATTCTTATGAGTGAGAAATCGAACCCCCTACCACATAATTAAGGGACGAGGTGAGCTACCATCACATCACACGAATAATTGTTACATAAAATAATAATGATAATAATATAGGAATTTTAAAATAGTTAAGAATTAATAATGTTTCAATATATATCAATTTATTATGGAAATTGGAATATACGTCAAATCTTAATGATTATAACTTTAGTATATATAATTTCAACAATTATTGTGACATTATTATTTACTTTCACATTTAAAAACATTATTAGTTGTACATAATGTTTTATTTATATTATTATACATTTCCAACTATTATATATATATATTTAATGTCTAGAAATTCAAGCAAAAAGGAGTTACCAATCATCTTCGTTATAAGTTTCAAACCGTAGAAACGTCAATGGAATAAAATGATAGCTCTCAAACACAAACATATGAATGAGAAACATCAGTCATATTATTAAAGTCTTTATCATTATTCAGGTATTGTCTCAGACAAGAAACTAGGAAAATAACCTAACAAGGATATTTTTACGAATTATATCATCGACAAAGTCTAGCCGCCAGGAAATTGGTGGAAGGCAGAACAGAGGAGGAGATCAATGCCACAGTATTTGCTATGAATAGGATGAAAGCTCTTAGGCTGGAGGGGCTTAATAGTTTTTTTGCTATGAATAGGATGAAAGCTCTTAGGCTGGAGGGGCTTAATAGTTTTTTCTTTCAAAAGATATGGTCTCGTATAAGACCCGTGATTAGAGAGGCTACTCGTGAATTTTTTACTAATGGAATGCTCCTAAAGGAGTTTAATAAGACTAATCTCTATTTAATCCCTAAAACTCCTAACACTTCTACTTTTGGTGATTTTAGACCGATATTTGCATCAATTTTCTCTATAACATCATTGTTAAGATCCTTACTAATTGACTGAAGGGAGTTCTCAATTTCATTATCAGAGAGAATTAGAATGCTTTTATGAGAAATAAAGATACCAGGGACAACATTCTTATTGCACATGAATTTCTTAAAGGATACTCCAAAATGAACTTATTCCTTAACTGTGCCATCAAATAAATTTCAACAAAGCATTCAATTGCATCAATTACCCATTCCTATTCAGGGCTCTTAAAGGAGTTCAACTTTCTAGATTCTTTTATTAATTGGATTAAGGCTTGTGTTACAACTATTGCCTATAGTATGCTTATTAATGACTCGCCTTCTAGAATTTTCAAAGGGATGAGAGCAATCAGACAAGGGGATCTTCTGTCCCCATACCTATTCATCCTATGTATGGAAGTGTGTTATGGTCCCAGGTTAAACGTCTAGTTATGGGTCTTTCGGTCAAAGGCGTGGATGGTGTTTAAGTGGGTAGGTTGGGTTTTTTCTTTTTGCAACCTATGTTGACTATGATTTCAGGCTTTAGAGAGGGAACCTGAAACCCCTTGAGACTAAGCACTCAAAGACTTAATTGATTTTTAGAAGCTGCTTCTGTCATTGATGTTATTGTTTAAATACCTAAGCGAGGCATAACTACCTCCTACATAATGGAGTATTACTTCTAAGTGGGGGAACAACCTCTTACAACGAGGAACAACTAAAAGAAAATTGAGGAACTCCCTCCTACAAAACAGGAATCACACCTCAAAAAGAAATATTGAATACATAAACTTAATAAAAAACAATTGAATGAGACAACTACACATGACAATTAGTCTAGGAGTTCAATACGTGGTTGTTTGGTCTTGATTCCATGTGAGTAACGTGTGTAGATTTGTAGAGGTTTGATAACATTACTACCTGCCCCCAAAGGGTGCTTGTCCTCAAGCACAAATTCAGGAAACTTGTACGATAAATCGTTAACATTCTCCCATAAAGCATCTACTGGAGAAGAATTACACCAATGGACTAAAATCTCAAGTTGTCCTGCCTTAATACGTTGATCTAAAATGGCCAGAGGTTGAAGAGAAACGTTTGGTGGAGTTGGTGGCAGCACTGGAGTACAAGAATCTAGTCCTTTATGATACCGTTTGAGGGTGGAAACATGGAAAACAGGGTGTAGTTTAGAGTCTGTTGGTAAGTCTAGCTTATAAGACATGGAACCGATTCGCTCAAGAACCATAAAAGGTCCATAAAACTTGATTGAAAGTTTTTGACTTCTTCGTTTAGCAACTGAACTCTGACGATAAGGTTGTAGACGAAGTAAAACCTTATCACTAACCTGAAATTCTAGGTGGCGGTGAGATTGGTCATAGTTGTGCTTTATTTTTTGTTGTCCTCGCTGCAGATTTTGCCGGAGCTGGTTCACCATCTCATCCCTAGTTTTAAGAGCAGTGTCCACCGCTTCAAAGGAAGAGCTACCTAGCAGGTATGAAAGCAACCGAGGAGGAGGACGACCATACATTGTTTCAAAAGGAGTAGACTTTAGAGCTGAATGGTAACTTGTATTGTAACAGAATTCAGCCCAGGATAACCAATCAATCCACTTGTTAGGTTGAGCGCTTGTGAAGCAACGAAGATACATTTCAATGGTTCGGTTAACGACTTCCATTTGGCTATCCGATTGCGGATGATAAGCTAAACTGAAACATAATTTTGTTGCACACAAACGAAATAATTCCTTCCAAAACGAACTAGTGAAAGTCACATCGCGATCACTAATCATAGTTTCTGGCAACCCATCTAATTTAAAAATGTTGTCAAAGAAGGATCGTGCAACACTTACAGCGGTATATGGATGAGAGAGAACAACAAAGTGGCCATATTTTGAAAATCTGTCGATGACTACCAGCAGAACATTCTTTCCTCGTGAAGTAGGAATTCCTTCTATGAAATCAAGGGAAATATCAGCCCAAACTCGAGTTGGAATCAGAAGAGGTTGTAGGAGACCAGCTGGCTGGAGTGTTTCTGTTTTGTATCATTGACAAATATAACAGGCTCGGACAAAACTCCGCACAATCTGCCTTAATCCTTGCCAATAAAAATCTTGAGTAATTCTATGTAGTGTTTTTTGATAACCTTCATGACCTTGGTTGTGGAGAGCACTAACCATAGTTTGAATGGATGGAGAATTAAGGGGAAGATAAACTTTATTTTTGTAAATGAGTAATCCTTACTTAAAACTCCATTTTTCTGCTGCTGTGCCATTGTTGATTGCAGAGATTAGTTATTGGACCTCCATAGAATCATGTTGTTCTCGCTGTATCTCCTAAAAAAGGCTAAGTTGTGGCATAGAAATTGTCATGAGAACAAATTGATCAGCATCTCTTTGTGATAGAGCATCGGCAACTTTGTTGTTTTTACCAACTTTGTATTCAATTGTAAAACAAAAAGCCATAAGTTTACTAACCCAATGTTGCTGAGATGATGAGAGAGTACGTTGGTCCAATAGAAACTTCAAAGTATAACGGTCTGTCCACAAAATGAATTTGCAACCCTAAAGATAGGGATGCCAATGTTTGATAGCTTTAACTAAGCCAATCAACTCTTTTTCATATGTTGGGAGGCTTTGATGTCGTATTTCCATAGATCAACTGAAATATGCCACCGATTTATTTTGCTGTAACAGTACTGCTCCAATTCCTGTGTCTGGAGCATCACATTCAATAACAAATGTTAGCTTAAAATCCAGTAGAATCAAGATTGGAGTTGTCGTCATAGTCGTTTTCAATCTTTCAAAAGCAATAACAACCTCATCAATCCAACGGAAAGAATTCTTCTGTAACATAGCAGTGAGAGGAGCAGCTATTGTTTCGTAATTCTGCACAAATTTTCGATAGTAACAAGTTAGCCCTAAAAATCCACTTAAGCCACGAATAGTGTTGGCCTTGGGCCACTCCATAATTGTCGAAATCTTGGATTGGTCTACCTGCACTCCATCTTGAGAAATAATGTGACCTAAATAAGAAACCTAAGTTTGAGCAAAAGTACACTTGGAGCGTTTAAGGAATAATTTGTTTTGCATCAACAACTAAAACACTAGACGCAAATGGTGAAGATGTTCTGCCCACGTTCGACTGAAAACCAAAATATTGTTAAAAAAAAACCAGAACAAATTTTCTTAAGTAAGCCTTAAATACCTCATTCATCAAGGCCTAAACGGTTGAAGGAGTGTTGGAGAGTCCAAATGGCATTACCAAAAAATCAAAGTGATCGTGAGGTGTTCGAAACTTTGTTTTCTCAATATCCGGAGAATACATTGCAACTTGGTAGTATCCAGATAATAAATCCAATTTTGTGAAGAATTTCGCTCCTCCTAATTCTTCCAATAACTCATCAATCACAGGAATAGGGAACTTATCTTTGATTGTTTTGGCATTTAATTCTCTATAATCAACACATAAACGTCAAGAACCATATGCATTTGGAATTAAGATCACCGAGGAAGAGAAAGGTGAACGACTTGGTCGGATTATGCCTTGTTGTAACATGGCAGTACACTGTCGTTCAATCTCATCTTTCTGACCATGGAGATATCTATACTGCCAAACCATAATTGGCCCTGCTCCTAGTTCCAAGGGAATTCGACGATCACAAGACCTACTTGGAAGTAACCCTGTTGGAGAACTAAATAAAGAAACAAATTCAGCCAATAATTTCTGCAGTTGAATGTCCGTATCTTTGGATGTCTGTATAGCATTGAGTTTAGGTTGTATCGGAGAAAAGAACGGATGTATGCCTCACAATTCTATTAAATGTCCCTGTAGAAAAAAAAGACATGCACATGACAGTAAAATCCCAAAGAATGGGTCCTAAGGTGGGAAGCCAATTAACCCCCAAAACCACGTCACAGTCAATTAACGAAAGGACAAATAAATCCACAAAAAAAGAATTAAATCATAGCAGAATCGAAATTCCCTTACAGACACCTGAGCTGCTGATTTGTTTCCTATTAGCAACATTAACTTTCAAGCCATTCTTCTCGTTAACTTCAGCATTCAGTTCGGCTACCTTTAATGCAGATACAAAACTGTGAGTACTGCCAGAATCGATTAGAACTAAGACCTTACCATTGTTCCAGCTGCCCACCAATCGCATGGATTGGGGGTTTCGAATTCCAGAAATTGCATGCAATGAAATCTTAGGTGGTAGTTCTAGATTCTACACATCTGAAATTGTATCACCTGCATCTTCCATTTCTTCTAAATCGATCCAGAATAATTTCTTACATTGATGACCGTGAAGAAATGACTCATCATAGTTAAAACATAGCCCTTTCTTTCGCCTTTCATCAATCTCATGTCTAATCAACCATTTTACCGAACGGTTCAGTTGGAGTTTCAGAATAAGAGCAGTGCATCGATTGTCCCTAACTGCTGAATAACGTGAGAACAATTTACGTTCATACAGTCGTGACATGCTCATTGCAGTCACCAAATCCTTAGGTTGATGAAGTTCAACTTCCACAGCGATTGAATCTTGCAATCCACTGAGATAAAGTTGAACCTTCTAGTGTTGTGTAAGGACACTAGCACGAGACACCAGAATTTCAAAGTTGTTCTGATAATCCACCACCGAGCCAATTTGTTTGAGCTTTGCTAATTCTCCCAATTTATTGCTGCGGATTGGAGGACCAAATCGAAGATTGCATTGGTGTGAGAATTCCTCCCAAGTCAGATCAGGAACATCTTGCAACAATTGCATATACCATAATTGAGCAATTCCCTCTAAGTGATAGGAGGCTAAGCTTACCTTTTCTTCCTCGGTTGTTGATTGATGACGGAAAAAATGTTGACAACGGCTAAGCCAACCCAAAGGGTCTTCTAGCCCATTGAAGCAACGGAAGTCAAGTTTTGTGAATTTTGGCATAATCGCGTTTCCTCCAGAATTTTCAGAAACTGTGGCACTAGAAAATCCCTTATCTTTGCGTGATTTTGCTTGACTTTCAACGACAACCCCTTTTTTGTCAATTCCAAGTTGAGAGACATAGCATCCATTTTAGCATGAAGTTGTTCAACTTTCTCATTTCTGGACTGGTTGGCTTGCTGCCCTGCTAAGAGTAAGTTGAAGAGTTTGTTAAGCTAGTGTTGGATTGATTTACCCATAACTATTGGCTCTGATACCTATTTGTTATGATCCCGGGTTAAAGATCTAGTTATGGGTCTTTCGGTCAAAGGTGTGGATGGTGTTTGAGTAGGTAGGTTGGATTTTTTCTTTTTGCGACCTATGTTGGCCATGATTTTAAACTCTAAAGAGGGAACCTGGAACCCCTTGAGACTAAGCACTCAAAGACTTAATTGATTTTTGGAAGCTGCTTGTGTCATTGATGTTATTGTTTAAATACCTAAGTAAGGCATAACTATCTCCTACATCATGGAGCATTGCTTATAAGTGGAGGAACACCCTCCTCCAACTCGAAACAACTAAAAGAAAATGGAGCAACTCCCTACAAAACAGGAATCACAACTCAAAGAGAAATAATTGAATACATAAACTTAATAAAAAACAATTGGATGAGTCAACTACACATGGCAGTTAGTCTAGGAGTTCAATACGTGGCTGTTTGGTCTTGAGTCCATGTGTGTAACGTGTTTAGACTTGTAGAGGTTTGGTAACAAAGTGCTTTCGTTAATGATCAAGGCCAAAGTCTCTTACAATCCTAAATTCAAGTTTCCCTATAAGTGTATGAAACTATCACTCACTCATCTCTATTTTGTAGATATTCTTATTCTTTCCTCCAAAACCCATCTAGATTCGGTCCAATTACTAATGAACATACTGAATGAATTCTCCAAGATGTCAAGTCTTAAAGTGCATTTTCATAAAAGCCACTTTATTCTATCTACTTCGATAGAATCCCTTCAAGGTACTATTTCCTCTCTAACTAATATAAACATAAAAAATCTCCCTCTACAATACCTAGGTCTCCCTGTTTCCACCAGGAGACTATCCTTCAATGACTGTATTCCCCTTATTTAAAAGATTCAAAGGCGACTGGTCAAATGGACAAAAAAACTTTTGTCTTATAGTGGAAAGGTTCAGCTTATTAAACCTGTTTTACGTTCACTACATCTTTACTGGAGTACTCACATTCCTTTGTCAAAAAAACTAGTAAAAAATGTGGAGAAGATGATGAGAGATCTTTTATGGGGGAAAGCAAATGGAGGTGCAAGGATTCCTAAAGTTAAATGAGTTGATCTTTGCAAACTAAAGGAGAAGGGTGGGCTAGGGATCATCCCCGTAAAAGTTGTTAATAATGTCTTTTTAATTAAAAGGTTGTGGAGAATGATCTAGGACAAGCATTCATCATTGATGAAGTGGCTCCACAGCTGCTTTCTAAAAGGGAATAATATATTGTCTCTTCCTATTAGGCCATCTCACTCTTGGTTCCTTAATCAGATTTTAAGAAAAAGGGAAGAAGTAGTAGATGATGTCTTCTGTAAAGTTGGCAATGGCCAAACTGCTTTCCTATGGCATGATAATTGGACTGGCTATGGTCCTTATCATCAAATCCTATTGTTGTCTCTGCTTTTTCAGAGCATGACTACAAAGTTAAGGTGGCTAGCCTTATAAATCATAATGAAAGGATACAATAAGACATCTGAAACCTACATACCTTCCTGATCTTAATTTGCAGGACTGTTTTCTATGGAAAGAATCCTCTATTAAAATCTTTTTTAGCAAAATCTATCGGAAATGGCTCTATCACTCTGATCAAGACGACCCATGATCCAAATTTATCTGGTGTAATACTCTCAGGACAAATTTTGCTTTTTTACTATGACTGATGGTAAGGAATAGGGTAACAACATTAGACAGACTACAATTTATCCAAAATTTGGACCAAAATTGTTGTCTATGCATAAGAGATATTAAAACTAGGGACCACCTATTCTTCCTATGCCCTTTTTCCAGTTTTCTCTGGAGCAGAATCAGTACTAGCCTCTCTTGGCATGCGATAACTAATTCCCTCATCGAGGTTGCTACAACTCTAGTATAAGTGCAAATCTCCTGTCTATTATGGAAGAGCATGGTTCTATCTTTCGCCATATCTACCTAAGAGATATGGAAAGAAAGGAATAAGAGAAAGTTCTAAAACAAGTAATGTTCAACTGATTTAGTGCTACAAATTATCATATAGAAAGAGAGGGTAATATATATATTGAGAAATGGAGCAAAATCGATAGACAAGGACTAGAAGTAAGAACTTAACTAAGGAAGCCAAATTTCGCAAGTCTTAGGGAGACCTAGTCATGTCTCCATGAGGCACGATCTCCACCTTTAGCAACTATAAGGGAGATTAGGTAAGAAAATTATCATTGGAAGAAGTTTAGACACGATGACAGTGAAGTACTTACCAGATAGTCGCGATTTGTATCGCAAATTGACAAAAGTTTAAACCCAAATTTAGAACATTTTGGGAAGCCCAGAGGATGGGGGTAGTCTCGGTTTCTAATTTGTGATTTGATTAATCGATACGCTCAAACGAGATCGTTTTTTTACTTGCTTTATGTAGTATTCTACCGTGTGTATTAACTACTAGAGATTATCCATCAGAAGTTATGTACTCTTCTCATTTCATTAATTGATTTTTAATTTCTAAAAAAATAACACATCATTCAACTTTATGTCTACACATTATTTGTAGAGAGCTCTTGTGAAATGGAAAGAATCCCAAAAAAACATATTTGGATATTCACATAAGTTGAACTCTTTTGATTCTCCCATCCCTCCACAATTATAAACTCCATTGAATCTCCTTGATCCACAGCAAGCTGAGCTCCCATCTCTGAAACCTACATTTGCAAATCGTAATATCTTATTAAGAAAAATGTATATACTATCTATACCAATCTTAACTCCATTTCTAGATAGGTGGAATTCATGAATGGAACAAATTAAGATGACCCAAATCATGATTTCATATATATTTGACTATAATAGGTCTAAATAGTATCATATTATATTAATTCTTATATGAGTAATTTTGAAGATTTTAAATCGAAGATCACTTATATAATATCACGATAAGAATTTTCATAGACACATAAGTAATGTTTAAAATGAATTTCTCATAACTTATTCTCTAACAAGCACTTGCATATTTGTTTAAGCATCTTCACTTTAATTTATGAAATTGATTAATTTTTTCATAAGAAATAATCATAATATGTGCTAGTGATTTTTATATACTAATACGATAATTAAGAATAATTTAAAGATGATATATAAATACAATATAAATTTCATAATTATGATAAGAATAATAATATATATAGGCTATAATGGGTTGGCTAAAGTAATTATAAAAGGAACATGAGTTTAGGCTACATCAACACACACACAAACATATATAAGAAGAACATGTGGGCTTGGATGTTGATTTTTTGTCATTCATGTGTTTGCATTTATTTTAATTGAATGTTAGACTTGTAAGTATAAATCTTCTATCATAATATCTATTTAAGAAATCAAAATCAATTCACAAATATTAAAAATTTAAATTCTTAATATATTTTAATGAATGTGAAAATTATGCATATTAAGATATTGTGGTGAAAATGATTCTAACAATTAAAATTAATATTTTATATTAAAAACAATATCTATTTATAAGGTCAAGAACAATTTATAAGCTTCAAAAGTTATTACTTGATAATTTTGAAAATTGTGCATATATAAGAATATCATAGGTATATATACTTAGCTTCTTTTCCTTTTCAAAAATATATATATATTTAACCATTTTAGTAGGTAACTAAAGTTTTATGCAAAGTTAATGCATGCATTGATATATGAAAAGAATTCAATTTAATCTACTATAAACTTAACAACCTAAATTTTAATTTTAATAAAATAAACCTTAAATTTTCAAGCTACAATTAAACATACAATTAAACCATAAATGTCATTAGGAGCGACAATTGAGCCCAGGCTCAGTTGGCAATCGAACGTCAAGTTGGGCTTTAAGCCTTATTTTTTGGGCTCAATTATGCCTCGATTCAGGCTGTCCAAGCCCTGTCGGCCCCCCGAGGCCCAATCCTTCTAGGCAAAATTTTAAAAAAATTAGTCAGGTTAAGTGAAATTAGGCTCTGGCTCAAGACCGAACTGGTCAATGTCGTGACTCGGGCATTATGACGCCAAGCCCTATCAAGCCTGAAGCCTAACCCTTCTAAGCAAATTTTAAAAAAAATTGGTCAGGTTGAGCAGGATAAGGCTCTGAATCAAGCTCGATAGGGCCTATTGAAATCCCTAAGTGTGATGCCACCACCTAATTAAGTCTTACAACTTCTTACACTTATGAAATTGAATAAAAATAACTTTGTGAACATAATTCTTCTATATTTAAGGGTGAGGAGGTTTGCTCATTGATTTATTTTTTATTTTGAAGTTAGGTCTTATTTGGTGTAAATATACAAATAGATATTGTTAGGTTTTGATCTTGCCTCACATACATAAAAAATAGAAAACAACAGCGGAAATATAAAACAAAACCCAAAAGGCCAAGAACTTTCAAGTGCCATTAGATGTAACTTTAACAAAACATGAACTTAAGATGTGTACCTTACAATCTCCTTCATTCTTCGTTGTTTTCACCTCTTCGGGTTATCGTAAATCACAACGATCAAAGGAGGACGTCTCTAATCATATTTACATGAAAAGCGAAACCTAAAACCTCTTAGGAAGAATGACTAGAACACACATAAAGTGCTAGCTTTGTGATGTATTCTTTTAGAAAGTGTTTGTAGAGAGTGAGAGAAGATGATAAACACTTTATCAAAAAGTCTCTTGTTTTCACACAACACTTAGCACGAAAATTGATGTTTCTTACACCCTTTGGCTTTTCTCTAATCCCCAACATCAATGGAGAATTAGTGAGAATTAATTGGCTTTTAATCCCGCTTAATTTAGCATAAAACTTCCATCCCTTCTTTAAAGGGTAATTTTGTCATCTTGTTTATTAAAGGATAATTTTTTTATCTTGCTTATTAAAGGATAATTTTGTCATCTTACCTAATAAGTAATATTCACATATGTCATATGATTCATAATTAAATGACCCTAAACTATCACACTTGAGTAGCTTAGTCATGCATCTCTCATATCTTGGATCTTCTTATAAAAGTATTTTACTCATTCTTCACATCTTCAATGCTTGTGACCCATTAGCTTTCTGGTTATGTTAGTCATTTGAATTAACACTTAATTCAAGCAAGTTATGAGTGGTATCTAACAACCCATAATGACCCCTAATTGATTAGAAAGTCAATAGTTTTACTACGAACACTTCCATAGACAATGTTCCCTTGCAATTCATCATCTCATTATCTATACCCTACTTGGTTCAAAGTATGGTTAAAGTGTCAACTCCAACTAGTCTAACTACGTCACATCTAGGCCAAGTGATATTAGTTATTGTCCTCGAGACTCATTACTCAATTGGATATGTCACTCTGACTAGAGATTCTCGAGTAATGACCTTGACAAGAGGTCGTGGATATCATCTCTTTTTATTAGGAGTGGTAAATCCTTTATTGACTATTCAATTACCTTGGAATACCTTAAGCTATACTCAGTCGCCATTCTATGAGCAACCTTTAAGAGGCAACCAAAAATGAAGTCAAAGTACATGATTAGTATCCAAGATATCCTTGAACACCTCAAGTCTAAAGATATTTGCACCATTGATATAATGAGACTATCATGACACTAGAATAGATTATCCATGTGTTTGTCTTATGGCAGGTATCCAATGTACTTACTACTCTTAGCAAGCATCCACATATTAACTCTAAACAACTCATGCTTGTAACTTATGAGATCCACCGCTTGATCTAATTAAGGAATATAACATGTGTTAGTCTATCCAGATTAATAATATCCCGTCTTATTAATCTCATGACTAGGAATAGTTTAGATACTAAAATAATTACACATGATAGGAATCTCATTATCATAATACCACCATGATTTCCTTCATGCTATGTAATGTATCAAGGACTTCATTAATTCGATTTAAGATCACTATCAATTCATAAAGAACATGAATATAAAATTAACTAAAAACTTTTTTAATAAAAAGATTTGTATAATAAGCGTTGAAGGTAATTACCTTTAGAACACTTCTTAACAAATATTTGCTAACATTGGGTATAATGTTATGGGTTTTAGATTATTTTAAATATTTAATATTATAAAATGTTTTTAAATGTTATCATTTATAAACTTCAAAATTTTAAAATAAATTTTAATTAAAAAGATATATAAACTAAGAAAAGTTCATATATGTTACCTTTTAGGTTAAATATGTGCTCATTTTAATATTTAAAGATAATTTATTTATTTGTATTTCTTAACATGTTGTTTGGAACAGAGCGAATTAAATTCATTAACTAATTGAATTCAATTATATTAATGAGATTGAATTGAATTCAATTTACATTGTTTCAACAAATCCAAGAATATTAAAATTGAATTTAATTACACTGTTTTGGAACAAATCCAATAAGATTAGAATTGAATTCAATTATTTCATATGACATATTTACCATTGACTAAAAATAATGTTATTAACTAATAAACATTCACACTTATATAGTGTAACTTATAAACATCAATTTTATTATAAGTAATATCATAAAAAAGTTTATTATTAAAATGAAAGGAAAAATTGATTGCAAATGATATTAGGCTAGACCGAATTAATTATTGAAATAAATAAATTTAATTATTGAAAACAATTATCTTAATTTTAAGAATGTTAATTAATTAATTACAATCTAATTGAAACCAATTAATTCTTATTTTAAAACCACTTTTCTAAAATTAATTAGGAATCAATATATTATTAATCTTAATCATATTAAGAAAAACAATTTCATATTAAGAAAAATAATTGCCTTAAGTTTGGGATTGATTTGATAATTAATATAATTTAATAATTAAACTCTTGAAAAAAATAAACTTAATTCCAAAACAATCCTATTAAAATCAACCTTTGAAAACAATTAGAAAACTCTTTTATAAATTTATCAAGACTTAAAAGTTCTTGATTTTTAATTAAAAACGCTTAGAACATTTTTAAAAGAAGAAAAGAAAAAGGTGTTTGGCGTATGGCGTGTGGCTCGTCTGGTATAGGGTTTGTGCATGAAAACAGAAGAGAGGCGCTGTTGAGGTTCAATTCACGTGAGTTGGGACATGAATTGAATTTGTTAAGAGAATAAGTTTTAAACCCACGACATAATTCAATCCATGTTCTTTTGTTGGTTTCAAACAGAAGGTTGAATTCAATTCATCATCTTTCAATAGCCTGCAAGTAAAAATTATTATATATATTATTTATCTCAAATAATATATAAGGAATTTGCACTCGTCCGGAAAAGAAAGAGCGGGACGAGAGGTAAAGAAGAAGGAACGGCGGAACAATGTTCAGCAAGCATCAGCTGGGGCATTACCCAGAGATTGCTTCTCATGGGAACTCTTTCTCAATGGAGATCATGGCGATCAAGCTGCTTATAGTAATCTTTTTGGCGGCGTTGTTTATTCCGCCTACATAGCTTACAACACATCTGAGAAAATTGTTCCCGGCAGAATCGAATTTCATTTGGTGCCTCACACTCACGACGATGCCGGCTGGTTGAAAACCGTTGATCAGTACTACTTCGGTGGTAATAACACGATCCGGTAAAGAAATTCACCCATTTTCTTTTTTGCATATAAAAAACAGTTGGATTACATATAACTGTTGCTGGGTTTTTAAGTTCCATGCTTGTTTTCCATCATTTGATCTCTGGGTTTTGGTGAATAGGCTGTGTGTGTGCGGAATGTGTTGGAATCTGTAATGTCTGCTTTGTTTGAGGATAAGAACCGCAAATTCATCTATGTCGAAATGGTAACCTTAACCTTTCCTCTTCTGATTTCAAAACTTGGTTTACTGATTTGCAACAGGCGACAATAAAAGCAACCTGTTGTTGGTAACATGTTGAAGGCAATTGTTTGCTGTTACTTCTGATTGGTGTTGGGCTTATGGATCGAGATCATCAACTTAGTAGCATCTTAGGTCCAGTTTGGTTGCATAAGATCATCAACTTATCTGCTTAGTAGCATCTTAGGTCCAGTTTGTTTGCATAAGATCATCAACTTATCTGCTTAGTAGCATCTTAGGTCCAGTTTGGTTGGCAATAGCCAACATTTTTGCATTCTTGCAAGCTATCGTCGATTTTCATGCGAGGCTCTTTTCATCATCTTCATTTCTTGCTTCTGCTAAGAATAATCTGTACATTTTGATGATTAACCTGCTTGTAGACATTTGCAAGCCCCTCTTATGTGTTCTTGTGCATAGTTCTTGTTAATACCGAGTGCATGAATATGTCTTATAAAGTAATGATATTTTCCATGGAGGGATGCACTTAACTTGATAGATGTATATAGTGTTCTTGAGCTTTCTTTTTAAACTTTGTCTAGACAAAATGTTTTATAGACTCTAACCTTTATACGGTCCTACCTTAATTGTTTGCTTAATTATCCTCTTTTCCTTTATTGTCTATTTTTTATTTCATGTGATAATTTAGGGAAGAAATTATTATTAATTATGTTTATCATTTTATTATAATTAGCTTAATAGGAACTATTCTTAGAAAATTTTAACCTTAAAAGAATATTGATGAGATGATTCATTATAAGTTTGATTATTTGATTTCTGCAAGTGTATAGGTAAAAACATTGATTATTTACAATTTGTTTCATTGATTTCAAAATTGAATATTTAATTGGCATTATGATAATTTTGTATAATATATATATATAATTTAGTTGAAAGTTAATTAAGTATTTTGAATAAACCATTGACAAAATGGTAGATAATAAAAAGAATTGTTTTGTTTGAATAAGGGAGCATTAGATAAATTCACTAAGGTGGTTTCAAATTGAAAAAAGTAGTTGGAGTTAATATGGATGTACTTAAATATCTTTATTAATATATATGAATTAAATGACAGTATTTTTTAGCATCTATTGTGTAAGTCTAGGGTGGCAATTGGCCCGGCAGGGGTCGGGCCTAGGCCACCTGACTAGACAATGGGAGACTCGACCGGCCCAACTTAAGTGTTTTTTAAATAATTTTCAAAATGACATAATTTTGTGTTTGACTTATAGGCCTTAAGTCAAGTCGGGTCAGGATAGCTCTATCAAGCCCAAAAAATGAATTTGAGGCTCATTCAATTGAGGCTAACCCGTTGACTTTAGGTCAGGTCTGAGCTAGATTATCATTCCTATGTAAGTCCATATTCATACCTATTTGAAAAAAAGAAACATTTAGAATTCGAGGCTAGATAATTTCTATATGCAATTTTCAATAATATAAAACCCTATGCTTTTAATTATACCCATTTTTTGCAAAAAAGAAAATTTAGAATTAGAGAATTTATAAATAAGCCTGTGCATTGAATTATATTGGTCTCAAATGGTACAAGACACAAAATCCCGTAAGAACTTTTTTTATAATAAAGATCTGTAAATTATATATTGAAGTGAATTATGTAGTAAATTATATAAAATTTATCATAAGAATTTGATATGTTGCGTATTTGGTAAACGTAATATATTAAATCATATATCTTATTTAATTCATTTGATAAGTTAATAATTTAAAAGTAAATAGCAAACATAGTTTATATGATACTTATAAATTATAAATTATTTCTGCTTGTAACGAGTGACTCCATTTGAAATTGTTTCACCACTTAAAACATTCCTTGGATTATAGATGACCTTTGTGTTTGACCCAGTGCAAAGTTAATAGATTTAGCCTTAGCTGAGAGTTCGGAATTTTTTACTTGACTTGATTCAATCTAAACCTTGATAATATATCAAGTATAAATAAACCCTGATCTAGCATCGGACCAGCCAATATTTTTCTTGTTAAAGAGCCCAATTATGAGCTGAGCCGATGTCTTCTTGAACTTGGCTACTGTACGAGTTTACGTGCTTCTTTTGCTTCCACATTCGTGTTACCTCCTATGTTACTTTGTTAGTTGGCTTATAGAAGAAAGCATAAAATGGAAACTCAGATGATGACTTACCAACCAATCAAAGAGAACCATATATTTCTTACCAACTAGCCAAAGGACAAATAACAAATCTTACTCTGAACGCTCCAATTCACTCCAAAATCTATGGAAGCTTGTCAAACCTCTACCAGTTCTCTACCTCTTCTTGAACCTCCCCAAACCACCGGAAAATCCCATCGGAAGCTAGCATTAGTTCCACTCATCTTCATCATCTTCTTTAATGTCTCTGGTGGACCATACGGTGAAGAGCCCTCCGTAGGAGCAGCTGGTCCGCTTTGTGCCATTCTTGGCTTTCTCATTTTTCCATTCATATGGAGCATCCCTGAGGCCCTTGTCACCGCCGAGCTCACCACCGTCTTCCCCGGAGACGGTGGCTTTGTTATCTGGGCTGACCAGGCCTTTGGACCCTTCTGGGGCTCTCTTTTAGGCACATGGAAGTACCTCACTGGTGTCATGAACTTGGCTTCGTATCCAGTTTTATGGATAGATTATCTCAAGTTGGTTCTTCCTGTTCTATCTTCAGGTGTTCCTCATTATGCAGCGATTTTTGTCTCAACTTTAGTTCTGTCTTTTCTGAACTATACAGGTTTAGCTATAGTTGGTTATACAGCGGTTGTCTTAGGTATCATTTCACTGTCTCCTTTCATAGTTCTAACATTGGTGGCAATCCCAAAGATTGATCCTTCAAGATGGATCAGTTTGGGACAAAAGGGTGTTCCAAAGAATTGGACTTTGTTCTTCAATACCCTTTTCTGGAATCTAAATTTCTGGGATGGAGCTAGTACTGTCGCTGGTGAAGTTGAAGAACCTCAAAAAACTTACCCAAAAGCACTCCTTTTTGCTGGATTGCTCTCTTGTTTATCATACTTGGTCCCACTCATGGCTGCTACTGGTGCACTACCATTAGAACGAGAAGATTGGACTGATGGTTTTTTTGCTGATATAGCAGAAATGGTTGCTGGTAAATGGTTGAAGATCTGGGTTGAGATTGGAGCTTGCTTATCAGTTATTGGGCTATATGAAGCTCAGTTAACTAGTTCTGCTTACCAGCTTCTGGGTATGGCGGATATTGGTTTTGTTCCTGTCTGTTTTGGGGTAAGATCAAGGTGGTTCCACACACCTTGGGTTGGAATTTCTCTGTCAACCATTGTTGCTCTCGCAGTTTCTTACATGAATTTTGCAGAAATCATCACATCAGTGAATTTTTTGTATAGTTTGGGAATGTTATTGGAATTTGCATCATTTTTATGGCTCAGGAAAAGATTGGCACGCGTAAAGAGACCATTTAGGGTCCCAATGGAGCTTCCTGGTGTGACCATGATGTGCCTGATCCCATCAGGTTTTTTAATCTACGTCATGACCCTGGCAACTAAAACTGTGTACTTGGTCAGTTCAGTCCTTACATTGCTTGGAATTGTCTGGTATTTCTTCATCAAGTTCTGCAAATCAAGGCAATGGCTTCAATTCAATGAGATTGGATTTGGGTACACATTGGAATTTGAAGATTAGAAGAATACAGAGTCTCTGTTCTTAGTTACTGTTTCTTCAGGATCATATCGGTTCATATGTTAAAGAGCTTCATGTTTTTTTTTTTTTTTTTTTGAAATTTTAAGAAATAATATTACTCAAAAGAGAAAGAGAACAACTATATACAATCCTAATAAAAGGGAATTAACTGAGAACAGTCACACATAGAGGCTATCTAGAAGACCTCCAAAGGAACACCCAACATTAAAGAGCTTCATGTTAGTTTCAGGAAATTCTCATCTCAATTCCTTGTAATTAAATTGTTTTATACGTCATTCACTCAGAATCAAATATAATAAGTCAATCTATAAATTGTTCAAAGCTTTGGATTAAATCGAAAATTTGATTAAATTTAATTTAATACATTAATTTTCCAAATTTAACTAATTTATTATAATAAATTAAGTACAAAAAAGATTATCAAATCAAATCAATCTTAACCTTAACCTTACCCCCTAATTTCAAATCAATTGAATTAATCAACTTTTAACTTTGTCCTCTAATTCCAAATCAAGTGAAATAAGCCTAATGCCAACCCTAATTTACCCTTATCTACCGTTATTACCGACCCATCAACCGTTAAAACAACCAGTCAATGACACTCCAAAATGCCACACTTCAGTCTTAGAGTCGGTTTGTCGTTTCTGTCGGATTTTTCCCATTTGCTATAAGTACTTACTAGGTTTCATCCGATCAGATTCACAGCCAGCTGATCTTACTGCTTACTAGATTTGTAGAATCTTTGGGTTGATCTTTCATTAATGGAAAGTTTCGATCTTTACGAGTTAATTCCCTGTCTACCCGGAGAACTTGGCCTTGAGTGTATGACCCGGTTGCCTTACAGTGCTCACCGGACTGCGTCCGACGTTTGCCACGGATGGCGTCAGTTACTCCAAAGCGGAGATTTTTACTGTCACAGAGTGAAATTTGGATGTACCCATAAAGTGGCTTGCCTTGTTCAAGCTTTTGATGGGGTTAACTCTCCGAACGGAGGAAAGGCCGGCAAATCGCCGGGTTATGGGATCACTATTTTTGACTCGGTGGACAGAACCTGGGATCGGATTGAATCGGTCCCCAAGTACCCAAATGGGTTGCCTTTGTTTTGTCAGTTGGCGAGCTGTGAAGGGAAGCTTGTGCTTATGGGGGGGTGGGACCCGGCGAGTTATGGTCCAGTGACTGACGTGTTTGTCTACGATTTCACGACGCGGAGGTGGAGGCAAGGTAAGGATATGCCGTCGAGGAGATCGTTTTTTGCAATCGGAGCTCTAGCAGGTCGGGTATATGTGGCCGGTGGGCATGATGAGAACAAGAATGCGTTGAGAACCGCGTGGGTTTACGACATGAGGTCCGACGAGTGGGCCGAGTTGGCTCAGCTAAATCAAGAGAGAGACGAGTGTGAGGGTGTGGTTATTGATGACGAGTTTTGGGTGGTGAGTGGGTATGGTACAGACAGGCAAGGGTTGTTTGAAGGGAGCGGAGAGGTGTATGTATCGGGGTCCGGTCAGTGGAGGCAGGTTGAGGGGATATGGGAGGAAGGGAAGTGTCCAAGATCATCAGTTGGGATAGGGAAAGATGGGAAATTGGTGAGCTGGGCCAACTTGGATCCGGCTGTTCAGGTAGGGGCATGTGGGATCATGTTGGATTGCCGGGTTTTAGTCGGCGGATCGGAGAATCAAGGAGCAACGCAGTCGGTGTTTGTGGTGGAGGAGGAGGAGGGGAAGAACGGTAAACTGGAGAGGATTGCTGTGCCAGATGAGTTCTCTGGTTTTGTTCAGTCTGGATGTTATGTAGAAATCTAAAGATGAAGCAACAATTCTGTAGAAATTTTTGTATTATTGTGCATAATCAAGCCTAAAAATCCCGAAGGCGCACGTTTTTTTCGAAAGCGCCTGTATCTTTCGAGTGTGTAATGAATAAATTGAAGATGAATGTATCCATATTTGAACAGTTGTTTGATCTGCTACATTTTACTACGAGCAGAAAGTTCTTGCTTCACCTGGTCTCTCAAAACTCTCCTAAGCAACTTGTTGGAAGCAGTACGTGGAAATTCTTCAATTACCTTAACAAAGCTCACCTGTCAATGGTGGAAACATATCAGCAAGTTCAAATTTATATATTTAAACCAGTCATTTTCCAACTTCTAGAGTCAAACCTTAAACAAAGGATTGAGACTTGTTTGAATGGCCTTAGAGAGTTTAATCTTTAATCTGTTTGGATCAGCAGAAAGTCCTTTCTTGAGCACCACAAACATGACCAACAGCTCTGGACCACCTCCAGGTGGTGCTACGCTGATTGCAGCTGTCTCCACGATGCTCTCATCGGCTCGGTTGCAGACTTGCTCAATTTCAACAGAACTTGTCTGAATATCAGTACAGATTCGAAATTTACTACATGTCAGAAATGTAGTCTGAGAAAATATGAGTTTAAAGAATCAAGAGATATTAAGTGCAGAATGTCAAAAGCTCATTTATTAGATAGTTCATTCCCGTTCATTTTGCAGATGTTTTACCTTTATGCCTCCAAGATTCATGGTGTCATCAGCTCTTCCCTGTACATATAAGTACCCTCCAGCAGTCCTCTTAATAATGTCTCCATGCCTCCTGAGTTGCTGCAGATGGAAATATCCTCTCTCAATAAGTATCAGATCAGATTCTAAAAGCTTGTGCCAAAAGGAATTTGACAGTTCTGGAATAGCAACATGCTCAGAAGCGTCACAGAGTTTTCAGACAATCAAATTTATCAAGCTTTTGCGTTCCTTGTCAAATGAGATTACAATCTAAGAAGGACCAATAAAAGCATACCATTCCCGTGAACATTGGCATTTCTCTAAAGTAAACTTCTTCATGATCAGCATTTAGCAACCTGTCAGATGCTCCAAAGTATACAGGAAATAAACCCACTTCACCGGTGCACGGTTGATCATCAGGCTGTCAAAGAAATCGAACACATATTTATAATAAAAATATAGGATATGATGTGTTTAATCCAACATGATTAAATTAATTGTCATTACATAAGCAACTCCATTTTCATCAAGGATGACAAATCCTGTTGTCATTGTTGCTGAGCTGAATGCTCCAAAAGCTTGTGGAACAAGTGGAGTCCCTCCGATGTATGATGATGCGAGTTCTGTGCCTCCACAACATTCAAGAATTGGCTTGTAATATGATTTTGAAGAAAGCCAAAGGTCGTCATCAACATTGGATGTTTCCCCAGTCGAACAAAAGTACCTGTCCAAGTTCTTGAACATTACCATTGGACGCTTATGCTCAACCTATGAATTTATTGAAGTTCCAGGAAAAAAAGAGAATACTTTATTTTGTTCCAATTTAAGCCCGCCATACAGTTGGTACTCTTCCAAGTTTTCACTAGGCTCGGAACTGTGCCCAAGAGAGTGACTCCAGCGTCCTGGACAATAATAAAAGCAGAAACATATTCACTACAATGTGATATCACAAACCATCCAATGTTCTTGATAATCTTGATACTACGAAGTGGAGAGCCTTTATTCAACAGAAAACGTCAAGGCTTCACTAATATTTGAACTTTTGTAGATGAGGAGGTTTTGAAACTCCTATACTAATGAAGCACAAGGCTTAGTGGTTTCCACTAGGTTTACTATCCTTCTGTATAGGTTTGGTTCACATACTAAATTCATTTTTACCAAATTATCTCAAATTTCATTACTTACTTTCTGATGGAACACGACTATTTCTTAACAACACCATGTCTGTTGTCTTTCTTTATAATTATCAGAGTGTAGATTTGCAAATCATGCTTTGATGATGATATCAGATAATGTTTTACCTGAACAAATTTTCCAAACTCACGTCCAAGAGGAGATCCGTGAAAGAGACCGAGAGTAGCACCATTCAAAAAGCATGAAAAGAGCAGGATTGGTCCCATCACCCACCCTAAATTTGTAGGCCAACAGTAAACATCACCAACTTGAACATCAACATGACCCCATGCATCACTAGCACTTCTTATAGCCGAGAGTTGCGTCCACGGAATAGCTTTTGGCTCTCCTGATTTATATCAAAGATCATCAATAGATAAAAATGTAAGTATGAATGACAATTAAGAAAGACAATGAGCATCAGATGAAAACACTTTGCTGTACCTGTAGTTCCAGATGAAAACAGTATATTAATCGTAGCATTAGCAGGTTGATAGACAGGGGAGAGTTGATTCCATCTGTCAGAATGAAAATAACATTGCATATTAATTAAAATATTGCTAAGAGTTTGACAGAAATGCATCAATTCCAATGTCGACAACAAAGATCAACCGTATAGTAGTTTGGCACCACCACCTAGAGATCATAGGAGCAGAATTACCTTGAGTTATTGGCACAAGATAAAAAGTCTGCCCATGACAAATCCTGCTTTCTTAACTGAACCCCAACACTATTCCCAATTGCAGGGAGCACAATTGTTTTACATGGAGAAGCTTCCAAAACACGACTGGAAACGAGAAAGTTTATCAGAAGCCATCATGAAACCTAATTGAAAAGCCACGATCATATTTGGTCTAAATGGAAAGATCAAAAAATGGTTCGACCACAAGAAGATTTTCAGTTGCACATTTACCTTAGCTATTCAAAATTCCACGAGACCAAATCAATAGAACAAAAGGTTACCATATAAACACAAAATGTTAATCAAAAGGAAAACATGATATTTCTGCAGCAGAAGAGAAGTTTCACCAAATTCACCATACGTGTGGACCATAATTTACGTTCGTAGCAACTAGCAATATTCATTCCGAGGGCTCAGGTACAAGCACCCATTTTTTGACTATTGCTGACAAAATTTTGTGGTAGTGCATACCTGTACAGAGGAAACTTCCGACCTCCTCTGCATATGAAATCCTGTAAGCATGTCAACAAAATCAGAAAACATGGACGTATATATGGATATTTGTTCAAACAGAAATGTAATACATTTAACATCAACTTGATAATTATGGGAGCATTGTGAAATTAAGCATTCTGGAGTGCGAATTCAGTGGAGATAACCTGAGTAAAGATGCCTTTCGCCTTGGATATACGTAAACGAGTAGCAATCTCCCTTGCAGCAAAGCTATCAGCTATGGATACAACAACATATCCAGCTAATATGATGGCAAAATATATAATAACTGAATTGACGTTCATAGGCATGTCGATTGCTATAGCGTCACCCTTTGTGAATGTTGCATCTAGCGCATTGGCCACCAACCTACAACTCATATTTAACCTATGTTAATAATTCAGGACTCTTTTTCCATGTTAACATACTTCCAGCTCTAGACTTCAAAAACCAAATTGACCACATTTCATACACAATTAACAGAATCAAAATTTGCGTATGTGCGAGTGCATGAAGAGTAGAAATGGATGATGCATTACTTTACTTGTTCTCGGAGTTCTTTTAGTGTCAAATGGTTGATGCTGGAATCATCACCTTCATCTCTCCATACAACAGCAACACTATCATCTTCTTTTTTATGATCAATAGATGGCTGTAAGGAGCAGTCAGCAATATTAAGAAGGGCACCTGGAAGCCATGTCCCGCCACGTACAGTTATGTCAGAAGTGTCAAGAATGCACTCTGGACCTTTATGGAATGCTAATGACAGCTCTTTTAAAATAATTGACCAATAAGCCTGAAATCATGTGCCAACACAGATTTAGAAGCATACACTGTTTAATCCGATCCCGTCTAGGAGGAACGGCAAACAGAAAGTACTCACCTCAGGATATTGAACAGAGAACTTCTGAAAGAGGCCAAAACTTGTTATGGGATCTTTGTAGGAAGCTCCTAAAAGCTTAGGACCATGTATTTCCATTACACGTCCCAGGTTAGTTTGTTTAGACTGGTATCTAGCAAAGCATGCATACCATGAACTTAGCTAGGGCAAGAAGAATAACCCTCCACAAATTGAATCAACATCAAGTGTCAATAATCAATTCATAAACAGGTATATGGGATCAAAGTAGCAGGTCCATAAAGAGGTAAGCCAAATTTTACTTTTCAACTGTTTCTACTCTAGAGCAGATTTTATCCTCACTATGCGTGGTTATATATATTATCAATCACCCCAAAAAATTGTGACTAGACCTATACACTTCCATGGAAACTTCACACAAAAATCAACCCCAGAAAACCAAGATCATTAGCGCAAAATGCAATTAGCAGAAAGTTCATAAAGCAGGGCTGAAGGATCAGTCAGATTTTCCAGAATGGAACTTTATCCAAATGAAAAGGACAAAGACATAGAGAAAGAGAAACAAAGAGATAAAGAGATTACAAAGAAGGAAACCAATAAGGAGGCGGTCCGGAAGTAGAAGCATCCCAGAGAGCGTAGACAGAGTAGTAAATAAGTTGGTGGAGGCTATGTGGAAACCATGGCTTTAGCACCTTTTTAGCCATCAATTCTCTCCAAACCACTCTTGGGTCTGATTCTTTTGCCATAGCAATTGCATCTTTCAGAACTCTCTGCAACTCTTTAGCCTCTTCCATGGATATTCCTGCTTTTAGTATATCATCCACTCCCACCTCACCTATGCTCTTCATCTTCTCCATTTTCGCTCTTCCTCCCTCTCTCTCTCTCTTTCTTCTCTGTAGCGTGGTAGCTTGTGTAAGTATTAATTTGATGAAGTAGGTAATGATTGCTGTCCGAGCGGAGGTTGGCCACGTGGGTAAACACTTCGATTTTCCTACTTACCTCAAATGAAAAGCTTCCTACTTACCCCAAATGAAAAGCTTGTGATTACTCACTAGTCAAAGTTCTTCAATTTCCAATTGTTTATAAGGATTTGATTTGAGCTAACAAAGGACTAGTCTTTTCTAATGCAAATCCACTTTCACAAGGTCCAAGATGATTCTTTTAGTTTCACTTTGAATTAATTTTTAACTAGTGAATTCATTATGGTCAAGAAGGTATTAATCCAACATCCAAAGTTGGAAACCTTTTTTCATGCAAATGGCTAAACTTTGCCCCTTGAGGAGCAGCTCGTGCTCGTCCCCTTGAGAACGAGCGTGCTCGTCCAACTTCGCACAGATCTAGCATAAACAAGTTGGTGGCTACAGATCTGATTCTGAGACAATCTGGCTTTCCCAAGTTAGACTTTTGACATATTTTACTACACTTCCTCTCTCTACGTAAAAAAGACATCATGAGTGGAAAAGACATGGTCGACTCTTTTGTTGCAGGTCCACAGCAATTGCTGAAGACTGAATTTTTTTGGCAAACAGGAGAGGATGACGCTTGAGAGGAGATCCAACACCAGTTCATGATATCTACAAGTAGAAATGGTCCTTTTTACAGGTTTTTGGTGATTTAAGTTGCGATCAGGATAAGAACTGATCTTGTGACACTGAATTCACTTTCAGTCCACATCTGTCTCAAGAATGAATCTTTATATAGAAAGTCTTTTGAGACCAACCAATAGCCAAGTAGAAAGATGAAAGTAGAAACGAACGGGGAGAAATACTGACAAGAAACAAAAAAACAAAATGTTAACGAATAGATGATTCAAATTTTCAGCAATTCCTATTCTTTAAGGGGAGCAACTAAGAATGAACTCATGGACGTTTTCAAGTGTCTTCAATCAGGATAACTAAACTTTTTTGACCTGAGAAAATACAAAATTTGTTTTAACCTTGTGACTAAAACAAGAGCAAAACAACAAAAGCAGTTAATAACGGTGGAGTTATTCTCGAAACCGGCAGTTTTGTGCTTCCTCCCATCGGACTTATTGGTCCAAATGCCACTGGTGCCATTCCACTGCTTGTGCTCTTGTTCAAACTGTTTCCACAATTGGACAAGTTCAGAACTTCGAATTTAAGAAAATAGACAGAATCATTGTTTCATTGAGCATATAGATCATTACCTTCCTCTATATATACAGTTTCCATAACCTGCAAGAAGGAAATCGTTGGTACATAAGCTACGTAGGAAATTACACGAGAAAAATAGAAGAATAGAACCGTAAATGCATGGCAACAGATCGCAACACCTTCAAATGCTTGTTTTTTCTTCAAGGAAGAAGTGCAAGTAAGAGATGAAAAGAGTTAAGAAAACAATGTTCAAGGCTAAAGAAACCTCAAATGAAAGGTAGTGAATCGAATCATGAAGATGATAAAAACGGTGGAAGCCATCTTAAGACACATGTGAAAGAAGGCCTGGAGTTCACTGTTAGATTGTTTTCGAGGCAGAGTTTCTTTCTTTATATAGAGCCAATTCAAACATCAGTCGAGTGATTTATGCCAAAAAAATCAAAATCTAAAAGTCAAGGATCATTTGATTGTAAAACAACTTACTTGGATCAACAGAGGTAGTAGTAGCAGTACCGTCAAAGTCGCAAGTTCCTCCAGCACTACGCATTTTCTGATAATAGTCATTATAAGCATACGAAGCATGGCTCTGGAAAGTATTTGGAGAGTAACAAGGCTGCCCCTGTTGGATTGCATTGCAGTTGGCCCCACCTTGTCCACAAGCCCAGTCAATCCCTTCTTTTAACTTATCAGGATCAGCATTTCGTTTTGAAACACAGAAGACAGAAGAAGAATTTCCAGCAATCTGATCAGTAGCAGACAAACTCAGAGTATAAACAGCAGTTCCATTAGTGAAAAACAAGCCCCAATTCTTCTCTGACACAGGACCAGGCCTCTTGTCTTCATTAAACAACTCATAGATGTATGTGTTAATGGGTAAGTTTGGTTGACTAGGTGGACCTGAATCATTTAGAACTCGTCGAATCAAATTTTTATTAAAGGTCTCAGCATTCTCTACAGTAGCATCCGGTTCATTTGTCCCGCCAAGCCAAGGCCAGCCAGTTTCTGTTACAACAATTGGGATCCCAGAGATATTTATTGCATCCATGGAGTAATAGGTAGCATCAACCATGGCATCAAACATGCTGTCATAGTGAAACAGAGTGTTGGGGTCAACAATTTGCTTGACCGATGGAAGTGGTTGGAAAAGAGCATAATCAATTGGAAAAATGCCACCCCCACTTGTGTATCCATAATATGGATATGCATTCAGCATATAGTATGAGTTAGTATTCTTCAGAAATTGAAGAAGTTGGTAAACAGTTGAGTTCCATGAAGAATTGAAGGTGGCAGTGGAAGGAGGGAAAGGCCGAGGGATCATGTCCATAGACTGAGGTGTAGAAACTTTGATCTGAGAGTTTAAATTTGAAGCAACTAGAGCTTTGTGGATATAATTCATGGCAGGAACCAAAACAGGAGCTGCATTAGGAATCGAGGTAAGCACTTCACTGCCAACTGCAATGGCAGTAATATTGGTCGAGGGCAAATAAGCTGCTACATTCTTATTGACCCATGCCGCAGCTGTTGATGCGGATTCTCCAATCCCCAGGACTTCTTGATTTGTAACACCAACTATCACTTCAATCCCTGTATCTGCAAGGGCCTTCAATATGTGAGCATCAGCATCATAGAGGCGCACATGTGTGATCTGATTGGCCTGAAGGATTGCAGCCACATCAAAGGCCGACGGCATATTGGAAACATCAGTTCCAATATTTATTCCCACATAACCACCTAACGGTTGAAGATTGTCAATCAGTAAGATTGTGGAGAATAATGCAATATCAGAAAAACATTGAATTACATATACAGGCAAGTTCCTCGATGGAAGGCCAAGGTCTGAGGTAAGAGCCAAGATTTACTATAGTCCATTTATCTCATAGATCGAATGACTAACACAGAGTAACAGAAGGTGCAATAAAACACTTACAAAATTACCTAATGTGTCGTTGACAAGGCCAAGAAGGAGTATTAGGAGAGCTCCAAGCTGTTTGTCCGGCACCATTTTCCCAAAAATATCCGAAATTGATCTCCTCTTTTCTTTCTACCTTCAGCTTGAACTGTAGCAGATATATGCTACGATTTCAGGATTTCAACTTTTCTGATACGAGAAAGCATAACAAGGGGAAGAAGACAAGTGAGACCTTCCAAGTTAGCAACTATCAATGAATCGACTGAAGACTGAGCACATTCTCAAGATGTAATGCCCCTCAAGAGAGAGGCCCAGTTACTTGATGTTAATGTAATAACGCTTAAGAATGTGAAAGATCTTTCCCAGCAAGCAACACGGAGTTTAATTTGCACCTATATCAATCTAAGCTTCTAGAACTGAAACTCTATAAACAGAGAACTTACCTAAAAGAGACTGGAAGTTCAGAACACAAAAACACTCACACATAGAAAAGAAGCCTAACTTTCAACAACACCAGATGCAGAAAATTCAGATTATCAAACAAGGCCAAAGGATCTTACATCCTAAAATAATCAAAAACAAAAAACCCAGATGGCAAAAGTGAAAAAGGAAATCAAAAGAAGTACCTGATCTACTTTTCGCAGCGAAGAGACCCCAGGGTAATCAGCCTTGCTTCTAAAGAACAAGGCCCTTCAAGACACCACAAAACAGAGCTTCCAAAAACACCAAATGAGTGCAGGAACCAGTTCCAAGAGACAAGACAGACAGATTCCAGAAGACTCCGTTAGAGTAAGGGCATTACTTCCAATGTTCTACACACAAAAGCAACATAGTACAGGACCAAGAATACACTTCGAGAGCTAAGATAAACATCCCAATAAAAACGCATCGAAATGCTTCCAAACTAGACCCCACCAAGTAAAACTACACTTACTAGAAATTCACAGAGGTATAAGAATCCTCTAATGGCAGCTTTTCTCTCTCTCTAATGACTAATCAGACCACTAATAGCTAAAAGGACCCAAAGTTTAAAATTTTCTTTGCTGTGTGCCGGTTTGTCCTTTGTTGTGGCCCTTTTGTTTAGTTGAAAATATGACAGAATCTGGAGCAGGTCATTTTTATTCTGTCATTTTTTGACATCATCAGCATCTAAAGTTCCCAAGCATGTTTACGCATGCAAATGGGCAAGAAAAGATATAGACTTTTCATTTTCTATCAGTTTTACTCTAAAAAGATATTTTCTTTAGCTTGGTAGATGAACCGAGGAGTCAAAACTAAAACGGTTTGGCTTGTGAACGAACGTCAGGCTTACGAAGCAGGAGGGTAAAAGATTCATGACATAAATTTCCAGTTGGTAATCTTTTTAAGGACACTGTCATAATTAGACCAAGTCACTGTCTTTTGAGGAACCAAATGCAAAACCAATTCTAGAGATTCTCATTAAGTGGGGACACCCTTGGCCTTGTCTGTTTTAGGAGTAGTGGAAAGAATGGAGGTTCTGTCGTGTAATAGAACAATAAACATTTCTTTTGGCCACAGTAAGTGATGCATGACTCGGTTGTGCCTTTAATGGGAACATTCCACTCCTTTCATACGCAGAAAGTTGTGATCTTTGGACTACTGAGAAGTGGTTAGACAACCCATGAAGTGAAAAAGATGGCTAAACACACAGATAAATGTACCAAAAAGAGAGTGACAAAGTATGGCTTTGTTGATTTGTTGATTTTATGAGCAAGAATGAAAAAGGAGCCGAGGAGCTCCCAGGCATCTGTTTCAAACTACTTTTTGCAGAGCATTCAAAATGGACAAGATTGATGGAAATGGGACTCCACAAATCCAGAGTAAATCCATATAATGGGACCCTTTCTGAGACTTTTGAGGGTGACTCGCGGCCATTGAAAATCATGAACAAATACAAGAAAACCAATCACTGTACGAAAATGGAAATCTGATGCTTTCTTAGTTGTAAAGTGAAATGCAAATGGGGGTCCAGCTTCAAATTAAAAAAAGTACATCCTTTACACACACTTTATTGTCACCTCTACTTGTGGCCTAAAGACACCCTGTAAGAGAAGTAAGAAAGTCTCCCATATTCTATGAAGTTCTTGGCATTTCGTCAAAATAGCTTTCCAAAGCAAACGAGAGAGAAATTCATCATCATTTAATTGTAATAGTTCAAAACATAACGGTGTATAAGGAAAAGGTCAACTTTTCCAAAAGGGCATCACCACCAGATACAGGAAATTCATCATCAAGCAATAATCAACAAGATTTAAACTTTTTCAGTTAATTTTGAAACACCATATTCTTCTGCCACAAAAAGAAAAGGGGGGAATTTTCCAAGTTCAAACCAAATGTCAGGAAAAACCTAGGTCAGAAAAATCCCAAATACATAGACGAAAATCTTCCAAATGCTCATGTAGCATTTCTATATTCCTCTATCCAGTTCACTGACTGGGAGACCTATCTCCATTTTGTACTCTTTGATATTGATCATGATCGGGTCTGGCAGTTCTGCTTCTGTTTGGGCTGTGGCTTCTGCTCCTGTGCAGACCTCGGTTTCCAGTGGGGCTTCTACTTTGAACCCTATTTGGAGTTTGATGGTGGCTTCTTGAACGTGAGTATGACCTCTCTCTACTATGCCTCCTCGCTTGTGGAGAAACCGATCTGTCTCAAGATCAAACAGTCACATAAACATTTTAAGAGAAGAGACATTAATCAACTCATGCAGGACAGGCATAAAAAGTTTGCTCTTGTTCAGATAATTGTAAAAAGGCAGCTACAAAAGATTCAGCTAACTGTAGTCAATAAACTCTGAAAACTGACTATATTCAGGAGCAAAATATTGACCACTGAACTTTCACCAAGGAAATTAAAAACATAGAAATACAAATGATATGATTCTAACAACATGCAAGAGAAACAGCTACTGCTGCCCAAAATGGGAGGTATTGCTAGATGTATTGGTGCAAACCTTTGACCTTATAACATATGTATCAGATTGAGTCCCAAGCGCAATACATGTAAAACTCTAAAGGGACCCATCTCAGATTCTCCACCAAGATTCATTTCAAATTTAGCAGATTCGTGCAAGTCAATCCAATCAAATAGAATCCATTTCCAGATAAAATTGTTACGTTATCCTGGAAATTGCATGAGAAATGTTGATTGGGTTGCCTAAAAAACCCTAAATGCTTGTACTGAGGCATCATGTTTTAAAATTAGTTATTGTTTTTTAGGACAGAGTTGTGCACAGGATGCTTGACTACAGACAAAAAGAAAGAACTACTCATACCTTGAGTAATGGCCTCTTTTGGGAGAAGGGGAATGATATACCCGACTGTGGGAATGAGATGTTGCATGACGTGGTGGAGAACGAGAATAGTGAGGTGATCGAGAATAACGAGCAGGAGACGACCTTCGATCACGGGCCCTACCCCTACACATTAATACAGCATAAATATGTAGGTGAAAGCTTCTCAATGGAAGGAATAAAAAATGAGAGAGAGAAGGCACATCAGAACAATTTAGGTAAGTAAAAAAATTATCCCTTAGACAAATAATTCATCCTCCTCAAAACTGAAACAATCTGGACAAATAATTTATCCTCCTCAAAACTGAAACAATCTGGGATGTTTAAGAATCCATAAAGTTCTTATTTTCCAAATGGTTATCATGTAATATTTAAACCTGAAAACATTACTTTTCAATTCTATCAATAGTAATCCATAAAGTTCTTATTTTCCAAATGGTTATCATGTAATATTTAAACCTGAAAACATTACTTGTCAATTCCATCAATAGTAATGTGAAAAAGAGATCCCATGCAAATTGAGATTAAATGCACTGTATCAAGCACAACAAATAACAATTACAGCCCACCTCACTCGTTCCCTTGCCCTCATGTCGGCTGGTTTCTTCCTATTTTCCTCAGCAAATACAACAGTCAACTCACGACCAAGAAGAACCCGCCCATCCATATGATATTTGGCCTCAGCAGCATCATGAGGATCGGAATACTGCACAAATCCAAAACCTCGCGGCTCCCTGCAAAAATTAGTATAACAAGAAAGGGTGAAAAGATGAGTATTATGATAGCACCAACCAAGGACATTTGCTGTGCACACCATAAATCTCTTGCTGCCATTCAGATTCACCTATTTCATCATCATCATCATCACACCCAGTCTGAAGTTCCGCATTGAAGCGGAGTCTGGGGAGGTCTGATATTTATTTCCAGTAAATGAAAGCACTGATATGCATGGATGGGGGGGGAAAAAGAGCAAGCACTGGGCTGCTGACCTTGCAAGTGTCAGTTTAAAGATGACTTGAAATTCTTCAAGACTTGTAACATCTTCAAAAAGTATTCAAACCCAACTTCCTTCCAATCTTCACTACCATTAACATCAGCTTCAAAAGAACTCTAATTACTCGAATGATATCTTCAAAACTTTAGTTTCTCTGTTAAATCTCAGAAACTTCAATTAAGAGACTGAACTTCGCAAACTATATGAAGAGAATGTCCAATCAGAATAACAACAGTTTGTAGAAAGGTTCTAGCATGGAAGGGCCTGGTTGGTAAAAACACCAAAGCAAAATTCAAATTACTGTTTGAATTGAGCAAAAAAAAAGAGACAATTTGAAAGCATGAGGACACCACAAAATTAAATTCATCAGACTATTGCAAAAAACAAAACAAAAAACAGAACTTTAAGCTTGGAAACTCATCCGCCATTGAAGGATGGAAACTGTGCTTGGAAAGCACACCAGGAAAAATCAATATGAACTCAGCAGGGAATAAATAATAATATTTTAACCAAAAAAGTTAAACAGGAAAACAAAAAAATGCGACCTCACACATTATCCATCTTCTGTTGCAAAACAAAACATGAAACTTTTGGGAAAGCTATAAAAACCAACATTAGCTTCAAAATAAAATCCAGAAAAGGAGAAAACAAGGAGAAAAGTGAAAGTTCACAAAGAAAAGAATCAGAAAAAGAAAATCCCGAGTTTCAGCAGTAATAAACAGAAAACACATATAAATGCTCACCCAGTATAATAATCCTTAGGCAAGTAAACGTCCTTGAGAGCACCGAACTGTTCAAAGAGCCTCCGAAGATCTTCTGGTCTGGATTTACAAAAACAGCATAGAAAAATACTTGAATGGAATCTATAACATAAATATGCACACAAACGAAGCAAAAGTTGAAACTTTAAAATGAAAAAACAAAAGGGTAACCTGCAATCACGACGAAGGTTGCGGACAAGAAGGCTAGAGGAAAGATCCCTACTTCGGCCACCGTAACGACCCCTAGGGCTAGGGCTTCTAGCTCTCCGACCACCGTAGCCCCTTGGCGGGGACGGTGTGTAACTCCTTCCTCTCATTTAATTGAAAAAAGCAAAGAACACACGCTTAAAGGAAAACCCAACAATAAAATGACCCCAAGATCAAAACTTTACGTCCTGCAGCCGATTCTGATCACAATCGAGACAGCTAGACAGAAAGTGAAATTAGGGTTTTTGAGTGTGCAAATAAAAATAATATACCGCGAAACAGAGACCGAACGACAATGGATAACGTTATATTGTGTGTGCGGTCGAGTGTATGATGCTCACGCGCGCTTACAGTTGGCTAACGATTGTTGTTGCCCTAAATCCTAATTCACGCGATTTAGGGATTCGGGCCCGTTTTCACTTCGTTTAGGAAAATCTTCGTAACTGCCCTTTCTCTTCACTCGCAGCTGACGAAAGCGCCCGAAATTGGCAGGGTAATCTTGTCTTTTCATCTTCTCTAATCGTTTGACTTTATTGTTGTGACTTGTGATTGTTCAGCTATTTGGGGAAAGTTCTTAAAAATCCATGCTTTGACAAAAGAGCTTCTGATTTGATTAGACGATTAGCTCAGCCATGTGGGTTTCTTCAGTTCGTTGCTTTCTTGCTATCGGTTTTTTCTTTTTGCTCCACAATTGTAGGAGAAGAAGTTCTTTATGTGAGTGTCCATTAGTATGGACGAGCTTCTTCCATTGTGTGATTCATTTCCATGTTTCCTTCTCTGATCTGAATTGTGATTGATTCACTTCTGATAAAAGCGAAAGATGGAATTTTTACCTTGGGCATCACTGAAAGCGTAAGTTCCAAGCTTTTTCTTCCTGAAGATATATGTTCTTAATTTATAGAACCCATTCTAGTCTTCACTCAACACGGAAACTTCAAAGAAAACCCTCAACTGAATCCCCATTATTTTAGGATAGTGGATTATGCAAAAATGAGTTCTGGGTTACAAATTTGTTTTACGGATTTGTCATTATTGTGTGAAAGATTCCATTTTTGGTGCTGTTTGCTTTCTGGAGCTTACTGAGGATATGTTCTTTGTTCCATGTTGTAGTGTTTAGATAGAGGTTTCGTTGGGATGGAGGAACAATTCATATTAAGAATGAACGGTTGGATTGACTATTGAGTGAAAGTGCCTCTTCTTCTGAATATTTGTCATTTCTGGTGAGATTATGTATCTTGCATGTATTTTACAGGAACACTCCATGTTTTAATGTTAGATATTGTCTATTCAACTGTAGTTTTTGTCATTATCATGTGAAAGATTCCATAGCACTCTTTTGCGTTCTGGAGCTTACTGAGGATATGTTCTTTGTTCTATATTTTGAGTGTTTAGATAGAGGTTTTGTTGGGATGGAGGAACACATCGTACTAAGAGTGATTGGTTTGATTGACTATTGAGTGAAAGTGCCTCTTCTTCTGAAGATCAATCCCTAGATAAGTCATTTTCTGGTGAGATTATGAATCCTGGCATGAATTTTTCAGGAACACTCCATGTCTCGATGTTATATATTTTCTATTCAAGTGTCGTTTTTGTCGTCACCATGAGATTTCTTGACTGCTTCATGAAAAGCTGCTACGAAAGAAGGACATGTAATTGAATCCTTGCAATGTCATGGAAAGGAGAAGTAAAGGGGACAATAAGATGTTGTTACAATGGATTCTGCTAGTTGTCCTAGGCTCTGACATATTAGTTTCTTATAAATTTCGTATGTATTTGCTAATCAAACGTTAATTTATGTAAAAAATCAAGGAATGCTGCATCTTTTGTGTCAATATCTTTTGGGAACTTGTTTCAAGTATCTTGGCATAATTATCAGATGAAATTGCATATTCCAGAGGATAGGAGATCCCGAACTGAACCCCAAATTGATGGATTGGTGTGAGCTTATCCATTCAGTTATGCACTCTTCAAATTGTTTTTCATTGTCTAATAGCATTTCCTCCCATCTGTCTTTGATCTTCCTTTTTATGCAGGGGTCCTTTAAAACATACGATCATTGGACACTCCTGAAAACTGCAGAAATTGTTCAGTTTGAGGTTGTTTTAATTGATACAGATGTTTTACTACACACTTCAATTTCTATTTACGTCAGACAGTTGGCTATAAGATGACTATGGATAGATAGGAGGTGTGTAATAATCCAGAAGTGTTGTATATATAGACATGGCATCAATCCTACAAGAGATTTTCGATACCAAACGTTGCCTAGAGATCCCGCAATGCGAGTAACTGTCCAAGTGCCTGGAAAGTAAGAAAATTGAACCTTCACCTTCAGGTGCAGCCAAGACTGATGTAAAGGTGGCGATAGCTAATAGTGAGCAGCCAGAAAGAAGTGACTGATGGAAAACGACGACTTCGTGGGATAGGACATTGAGAAATGGATAACATGTAGCTGAAGAGGGTGCAGAGCTGTGATGGGCAAATGTTCCTCTTTACTTCTCCAATGCTTTGAGCTCAAAGCTGTATTATCCATTATCCCTCACATCAACCTTTGCTCGCCTCGAGCAACACATCAAACTATTAACTCAATCAATTTATCCTTCAGAAATTAAATGCACACAATCTACCAACTTAGGCTAACCAAATTCAATTTCATGACATACATCGTAATTGCCTTTCACTAATGCCAACAAACCAAATCAAAATTCAGCACCTTTGTTCAACAAAGAAACATGAAATTAAGTGAATTCTTCTCACGGATTTCGCTCTTACACTCAAGTGTTTATGGGTGGGTGTTTCACTCAAATCTCACTCTACCATGTTGCCTACCATAGCTTGCAATTTCACCAATTCTTATTCATTTAGATCACATGGGCTCATAAATCAAAAGGACTTTCTTAATGGTTGTAATGGGGCTCGGCTCATGGGTGAGATAAAATATGGTAAAGAGGTTTTGTCACAAGTTTTCACAAAGCATCAATTAAAAGGGACAAACGATTAAATTCGAGACAAACATGAAAAGGAGCTACATCTACTCATCTTAACTCAAGCCACTATACTTTATTCTTTCTACTCTTTCCTTTTCTCGATTTTCTCTTTTCTGTTTTTTTTTATATACAGAAAATAACGACAAAAATAAGAGCATGAGCAGATGTACCTTGAAAGTATCTCCCAATACCTAACATGAATCCCAATTTAATTAATGCTTCATTCAACTTGTGAAAAGGTAAGCTAATGGGGTTGTTAGGTTTCTAATGTGAGGTAATAACTCAAAGAATAAGGTTAAGGCTCAAAATTGTTTCCAAATGAAGAGTAGTAGGTGAGTCAATTTTTAAGCCAAATGGTTTTAAACAAAGATGGCCTTAATCACTTCTAAGTCCTTGTGATCAAACAATACGCAAACCGGTTCCATGCAAGTTCTAGAGGCAACACAACTAGAGGAGCACCACTCAATTCAAGAAAATGTTATGACATGAAAATGATGTCATTTAGGCTCAACGTCACTCATTGGTTTAATTCAAATTAAGGATTCACCCCGTCATCATTGCGTTGGGATGTGCTAGCAGGGTTTTCCGTGGCTGATTGGATGTCTAGAAACCTTGTGGAGGGAAAGATAGTCACCGGAATGGTAAATGTAAGGCGGCCTTGGCTCAGTCCACAATCCCATCCTGCATAAACAAATAACATCCAAAGGCTCTATACCACAAGCCACACCATGTTAGTATTATCAAGATCAAAACGCCCAAATTAATGTACCATCTGTAATATAAGAACCAAGGATTAATGGTTTCGATTGCTTGTTCAAAACAGAATGGAATTGATGCATAAACCAGAAACCCAAATTGATGGGAATGTGCCTATCCATACACCACAAAAAATAAAATTCCACCTTTGACAAAGTTCCCGCAGCATCCTTTCGACCAGAAAAATTAAATGCTAGCAGCCTATGAATAAGCTTGTGAACAGGATTAATTAAGAAAGAACTTTTAGACAAGCTAGCATTGTAAGGACGGGAATCAACAGACCATTGCCGCCACAAATCTGAAGCGTTAAAATCAGAATGAAAGTCACATTGAGAGTTACGAAATAAGTCAGATGTAATATCGGCAGTAGACATAAATCCCAATGCAACATTAAATTCAGCAATCGAAAAGGCAAATTCTTTTCCCATTAACCGAAACTCAACAGCGTCTTCAGTATGCACATTAAAAGATTCATCACAATTACACTGAAATGTAGTGTAAAACTCCCTGGTTAATTCGTGGAAAGCAGGACAGGTAATACGAGCAAAATTACTCCACGCAATTGGACCCAATAATTGCACAAAGCTATCATATATGCCTAAAGCTTGAAGTGTATCAAAATTAATAGACTTACAAGGATAGATCTTATACCGTGAAGTCATTTACTTTTTCGGTGTCTTCGTAACACAAAGGAGGTGCACCCAGCGTTTGAGATCGTGTGGGACTCCACCCTCTACCTTGTTGGGACCAAGACGCGTTCTCGAGTGGGATACCGGTCGCGGTGTGGAAGTTGAAGTCTGCGTTCTTGGTGGGGCTTCGGTGGGTAAACAATCTTAATAGGGATGGGTTCATCAATGCTTGGCTCTTCTGTTGGGCATTGTTGCAATCGGTGAATTAAAACCGCAAACACAAGATACAAGAGTCACGAAATTGCCAAAACGTGAAATGTAAGGTGGAATGGGAAAATTAAAATCGATGTAACCAACCCGATTTCGTCGAATTGCTCGATCGGTGAATGTTCATAATAAGGCTTAAGGCGATGTCCGTTAACCTTGAAAACTTTAGAAGTCTTTCTGATCAATGATTTGTAACTTTCATGCTCATCTAGCTATGACTTCCAGAATCAACGATGATATAATATAAAGCCTTCGAATTGATTCCTAGTAGTTCTTTACCGCCGCAACGTGATTGCCTTTGCACTGTCTCAGGATTTACCGTCAGGTTGTCTTGGAAAATTACCGAGTTCCGCGATTCTAGTCGGTTTACCTGCTGCAATTTGACCCAATTGATTGTCAAAATTTCTTTGTTGATTTTCCAAGTTCAATGCTCGCTCAGAGACCGAAATGCCAAAGTATTCGTGGTTAAAGTTTGTAATGCCTCTTCTAAAGAAGACTTACCTTGAGCTCCTGTTCACCAACACCCCTTAATTTGGCAACAAAGTCTTGTGTCATTAAAATCGATTGGTTTGAACGCGAACGCATATAAACCGTCAAAAATCCCAAAGAACGGCGCCAAAATTTGGTGATGTGTCGCCGCAACCAAATTTGAATTAATCAGTATCTGGATTGTGCAGAAGTGCAGCAATTCTGCAGCAGTCTGAGTAATCTGTTTGCTTTTACACCTTCAATGGCCCCCATTCTCACTATTGATGCTTATACTTAATATTGTTTGCTAGTAGAGCAAGATCAGGTGTTGTTAGACTGCTTTTCTGGATTATTAAGTACCATGAACACAATTTCCACAAATCAACCACAATTAAATCCAACAAATATGCATTATAATTGACTTAACATGTATTGCTGGAAACCTCTTTCTGATCAATGATTTGTAACTTTCATGCTCATCTAGCTATGACTTCCAGAATCAACGATGATATAATATAATGAAACATGAATCGAGCTAATATTACCTTTCATAGTTTCCATGAGCTTCAAGCTCCTTCTTGAACTGATTATATCATAAAAATACTGTTCATAAGTCTTGGCATTTTGATTCGTTAAAAGCTGTTCATTTAGATCCAAGATTTCGCATAGAGATAAACGTACTCCGCATTGGTTACGAAAGTTCCTGTTTTGTTACAGTTGTTTGAATTCCTGTGTTTCAGGACATAAAGCATCATGTAGGAACACCAGACTTTATAACTCGGAACTTGTGATTAAAGGAGAGCCTTAGCCTGATAGCCTCCCCTCATTTAGCAGCCATAGCCTCCCCTCATTTAGCAGCCATAGCTGGCTTAGTCCGCCATTTTTACTGATTATGGAGTTGGCGTTCTTGACTTGGGAATACGCCGCAAATACGTAACTTCCACTTGACATTATAGGATGAGGATAATATCAAAAGTTGCTGTTTTCTTTCAAAGAAACTGTGTAATGAGTAGTCTTAGGTGACTCTAGAAAAGAACATGCATGGAATGGAACAAAGAAATGTCTTTGTCTCACCATATCTTTCTTCACAATATCAGAACTTCACCATTTTGGAATTATGAACTTGGAAGAATAGAGGTAGGAAAGTCAGTTGTTGAGACCATATATATATATATATATATATAGGAAAGTCAGTTGATGAGACCATATATATATATATATATATATATATATATATACATATCCCTGCCACAATTAAGGATTCATGTTTGGTTTATACCCTCCTAAAATAGATTTAAAGTTTTAATTAAAATTAATACTACTATATTGTTGAATTAATTATTAGTAAATTAGTTACTTTCTCTCTAAAATCATCTAAATAATGTTTTCCTTAAGAAATAATACTAATACGTTAAATCATAATAACTCTCTAATCACTTAAACTATAATTGTGAGAAATTATTTATTAAAAAATTTAGCTTAAGGTATTAATTATTCACACGTAATAATTTTTAATCATGCAAATTACGTAATAACTTTTTGATTATGTAAATTATGTGATTTGTTTAATCTTTGTTAGTTTCTATTTGACAATCAGCAGATTGCATTAGCTGTTAACTGATTCTATCAACGATTAGCTAACAGTGGATTAATATAGTTAATTGGACCAATAGATAACATCAGTTATGTGTAAAATGACATATTAAGGCGTGTTATGAAACAGAGTTAATGAAAAAATTGGAGGTGTTGAAAAATATGAGAAGACTGATCAAAGAAAGAGACAGACAACAACATAAAAGCTTACTTACCAATCTTTAACCCTGTCGGTTGATACACTACTAATCCCACGATTGTAGGTGGCACCCACTAAAGTTAAATTTGAAAAATAATGAAATTTATCATAATAGGATAAACTTATCTCTATCTTTGATTATATCTATATCCCTATTTCTATCTAAATTTTCATCTCTTTAATAATTTGTAATAACTTTTGAATATAATTATTTTTTTGCCTTAATTTTTTAGCCATTGTTTGAAAACGCTCGAAGTGTTTTTAGAAACAACAAATTTGGTTCAATCTGTCAACCCGATCTGTTGATTACCAAATATGATTATTGATTATTTAATATACTCATACAATTAAATACATCTTAATCTGTTAAAAAATAATTGATAAGTTATTGGTCAAGCAAGGCCCTAATCTTTGTGGGAGGAGTTGCTTAAAATGATTGGAATAGGATTCATGCAACCAAACCAGATGTAAACAAAGAGACTATTTAGGTCAAAAACCAGTTAAACATGCTCAGAATCTGGAAGACAAAAAGGAAACTAAGAAAAAGAAGAAGTTAAATGAACTTGGAAACCTCTGATTCTTCAAAAAGGATATTAAAATAATGAACTTGAAACCTTAAAAAATCATAGTTGAGAAAAAGATGAAGTTAAATGAACTTGGAAACCTCTGGTTCTTCATTAAAAAAAATGAACTTGAAACCTTAAAAAGTCATAGTTCAGACAGTGGGTGGTTGAAGAGCCTCAAAAATTGGGTTACATTTAGCAGATAACATGAATCAATTTTTAAAATTGGATTAAAAATTAAACTAATAAAATAAAAAAGATTTAAATTTTAATTAATATTAAATTGTAACAAAATTGATATATAATGACAATTGAACAAAATAAAATTTACTTTTAAAAGAGGATATTAAATAAAAATTAGTAACTAATTTATTATAATTTATGAAATTAATTAATTTTAAATTTTATTAATCAATTAAAATGTATTAATTTTAATAACAAAAATATTAAAATAAATTAAACTAAATAATCAAATAATTGTAATTTTTTAATCATTAATACGAAACTGAGTAGATCGTGATCTTATTATCACCGTATAAAGTTGCTTAAACCCTACAGCAAGCCTTGGAGACCGTGCTCCTGTAGGTCATATACGAAGCAGTGGCAACGTGGCCAAAAGGGTGTCCGCCACGTGGCCGCCACCCAACTTGTACGGTGCAAAGTACCCAACTCAGATGAAAAGTTCAACGCACGAATATCTGAAAGATGATGATGACAGTTGTATGTGACAATGCAGTGTCTTTTAAAATGTTGTGAATAAATAATAAACAAATAACAAATTAAATAATTGTTAAATAAAAGAAAAGACAAAACCTAGACCTTAAAAAGAAAATAGGTTCAAGGAAAAAACTCGAAAAAGTGTAGATGTGATCTTACTTTACAGATCATGAATTTGAATTGCAGATATTTTTAATCTAGTAAATTAGATCTAGATTTGGTCAAAGTTTGAGTTGGCATTAATTAAAATTTTTAATATTTTAAAATTAGATTAAAATTAAATCGATAGGACAAAAATTAAATATTTAAAATGTACAATCTGTATTATAATGTTATAAAATTGATTAAATATCGAATAAAGTTGAAAATTTAAAAATATGGTTGTAAGAGATTATATTTGTTTACATAATTTAAAGTTTAAGTAAAAATGAAACTAATAAATTAAAAATCGTTTTATTTATTTTGGCTTATAAAAATTGACTAGTTTATTATAAACTGATCAATTTTTAATAATAAGGTTAGTAAAATAAATCAAATTGAAAAATTGTAAATCGACCTAAAATTGATTAATTAAAAATTTTATACTTAAACTAATAAGTCGATTCGACTTTTTAATATTTGAAAAACTTAAATCTAAGTTAAAATTATGATTATTTTACTTTGACATATTATACATTGATGTTGGATTAAGGTTAATTGATTAAATTAGGTAAGTTAACTCAAAATTTGAACATTAACTTTGTATCATATCGAATTACAATACTGCTCTGTTAGTAATGATAATTACTATGTAATTAAATGATGAAAATATTAAGAGAAAAATAACAAATTTGTCTGATAACATTATTTCTTAATTTATTTGGCATCAAATCTCCTATATTATTATTAGCTACCCAAAATCTTATTATATAATTTGGCTTTGTCTTAGACTCTAACATGGACCGTTGCATAGATAATCTACAAAGAAACAGCTGTCGTTTCAAGAAGAATTTCTCGACATTAGCAGAGACAGATATGTTCTTTTTTGAAAATAATAATAATTAAGTACTTTTGTTATATAATAATTTGAGACAATTTAAGAAACATAGTGTATGATCATGTATCCTAAATGGTTGGTGTTTTAGGCTACACGTGATTAGATTTTATTAAATGTGTAATCTTTAAGTTCCTAATAATTTATGCATGTAATATATGTAACACTAAATATTTCGTTCAAATGCAAAGTTTGCAAAAATTTAATAATACGTAACCCTATCTTTAAGTAATAAAGAAATTGTTTCCAAATGACTCATAAGAAAAAATAAATATAAAAATTTAAATAAGACCTAACGTTTACCGACTTGGCTCGTTGTTAAGCCAAGTCAAGTCACGAATTTTGGTAATAAATGGAAGCTTCACTCATGGATGAGTTTAGATATTCGATCCAATTTTACTATCTTTAGCCTTTAGTTAGTTGAGTTTATATTAGTAGAGTTTTTATCAAGAGTTTTTTTTCCTGTAAATTTTTTATGAGAAGAACTTTTTAAAGAAGTAGTAAACTATTTAATTATCATTTAAAAAAGAGTTTTTTTTGAAAAAGTTTCATACAAGAAACTATTTGACAACATAAAAATAAAAATATTTTTAATTTTAACTATATTTTATTTTGTAATAAAATTATTTATGCAAAGCACAATATATGAATTATTATATATTTTAAACCATATGAAATATAAATGAAAATATAGCTAACCAAATATTTTATATGGATTATAACATAAGTAAAACTAGTATAAAAATAAATATAAAACATATAAAAGGCCAAATAATATTATATAAATTTTAAAATAAATATTAAGGTTGAATAATAGTTAAATACATAATAAATAGGAAGATGAGTTTGTGAGTATTGTGAAAATTATGTGTAAAACATAAGAATAAAAATGACTAAAATAGGCTCATTAATTGATATAAAAAATCTACCATAAAAATTCACTTGTGAAGTTTTTTTGAGAAACTCTAAATTTGAGCTTCTTAAAAAGTTATTTATTGGTTGCCAAAAAATCATATTTATTATAAAAAAAAATTATTTTACAATCAAACACTTATTTAAAAATAAAAAAGACTTTTGTTACGAAGAAAATTGCTTATTGGACCTCCAAAAATACATTCAAAAGGTAACTTAACGATGTCGTATGATCAAAAGATAGGATAGTTTAGTCATTGGTCCAGAATGGGATGGGTAAAATTGGAAAAAGGGTCCACTCGCTGCTAGACTCCTAATCCTAGTCGTGCATGGTCATGGCTTGAAAACTGTAACCATTTCTTTCTGTAAACTCACTTTCTATTAAATTTTCACTTTCTTGTGTTGTCTCTCTGTATTGTATATATAAGTGTGATCATAAGGTCGAGGTTGGCATTGTTAGTTAGAGCTTGGAGGAAAAGCTTAAGCTCTCTCTATATATATACAGAGAGACAGAGTTATGGCAGATAATGTGAAAGTGAATCCATATTCAAAGTCTGTCCTCTAAACTTGGATTGGATTGGATTGTATTGGATTGTCTATCTTCCAAAAATACCAAAAACCATCTAATCCATTTTTGGGGTCTTATGACTCTTATCTCCATAATTCAAGGTAATGATTTTGCTTCCCTATGTTGCCAAGTTTTCTTGGTTTTATCCAGTTTGTTTGGTGCTTCTTCTGTTTACCCTGCCATGGTAAAGAACATGTTCATGGTTTATGCATGTTTCTGGTTATTGTTTCCTCGTCTTGGTTTACATTGGAACGTTGTTCTGTTTCTCTAAAGACTGGTACTTTTTCTTGCGAGTTTATTCGATCTGTTACTTGCTCGTGGATGCTTTGGATTCAGGGATTAAAGTAAAAATGCTAGCTTGTCTGGTATTGGGTCTTCTTTTATTCCTTTATAGATTGAGGTTGCAGAGAAATGGGTGTTCCCATTTGGGTTCAGGATTTAAGCTGTTTTAGAGGTTTGTTCTTGGTTATCCTGCAGGTCCCATGGCTTCTTTACTTGTAATATAGGTTGGAAACTGAGTGTTTTTCTTCACATAGGTCTTGACATCGTAATCTCATTTTGGAAATTGGATATATGGAAGGGATTGTTCTATTTAAGCATTCACAAGCAACTGGATAATTTCTCTAGAATGTTAACTGTAAATTTTCTGTTTGTTTCAATAGGAAAGCAGAGCATATAGATTGCCAGAAGCACGATTCCCTTTCGAATGGGAATTTCTTTTACGGGCCCATTTGGTGAGGACAGTGATGTGGAATATGCCATAGATTCTGTTAAAGTGATATCTATTAGCTTTGGAGATGATCAAGTGAAAACTCATGCACGATCAGTAAGTTTTGGTGGTGAAGATCTGGAGCCATTGATATTGAAATCTTTAGGTTCTGGAAAGATGGTAGTTGAAAGATCTATCAGCTTTAAAGGAAGAGAATTTGATAAACTGACCTCAATTAAAGATGCAAATATGAAAGAGCTAAGAAATGACTGCCTGCGTCGTCATGGCCTTACGATAACAAAAGTTTTGCCATTTTTTGATCCCAACAATCCCAAGCACGAGGCTGCCGTCAAGTTGCAGAAAGTGTACAAAAGCTTCCGAACCAGAAGAAAGCTTGCAGATTGTGCTGTTATTGTGGAACAAAGCTGGTGGGTGTCTGTTGCTATGTTCATGATCTTTTCATCTTTCTATAACCTGTTCAACAATGCATTATCATTCTCTAACATAGTTATATGATACTGTTTTTAAGGTGGGAACTCCTAGATTTTGCAAAGCTCAAAAGGAGTTCTATTTCGTTCTTTGCTACGGAGAAACATGAAACTGCTATTTCACGTTGGTCACGAGCAAGAACACGAGCTGCAAAAGTTGGAAAAGGTCTATCAAAGAATGGAAAAGCTCAAAAACTTGCCTTACAGCACTGGCTTGAAGCAGTAAGTGTTGCTTAAAAGAATTTATTCTTTTTTCACATTCATACTAATACTGAATTGATATGGATATCAGATTGATCCACGACACCGATATGGACATAATTTACAGTTCTATTATGTTAAATGGCTTCAATCTAAGAGCAGAGAGCCCTTTTTCTACTGGTAACTTTCTGACATGTTTTCTTTCCCTCCAGTAGCCATTATTGATAAGTCAAAGATGTTCAGATTGCACTTACAATTTTTTGGTATCTAACCTGCAGGTTAGATATAGGAGAAGGGAAGGAAGTAAACATAGTTGAGAAATGCCCCAGATCAAAACTTCAACAACAGTGCATCAAATACCTTGGTCCGGTAAGGTTTTATACACCTTTTGCTCTATGATTATTACTGCTCAAGTTGAACGGTTTCACTGATAGATTCTGACAGTTGCAGATGGAAAGGAAGGCCTATGAAGTTGTTGCAGAAGATGGAAAATTTATCTACAAGCAGACTGGGGAGCTCCTCCATACCACAGATGATGCTAAGTGGATTTTTGTGCTTAGTACATCCAAAGCATTGTATGTTGGCAAGAAGAGAAAAGGCACATTTCAGCATTCAAGCTTCTTAGCTGGAGGAGTCACAACAGCTGCCGGTCGATTAATTGTGAAAAACGGTTTGCTTGAGGTATAGCCACAACTATCCTTGGTGCTCAAAAACTGATTTAACTCAGCATTATTTTGTCTGTTAACATACATTGCTTTTCACAATTTGGTAGGCGGTTTGGCCTCACAGCGGTCATTATCGTCCTACGGAGGAGAACTTTAAGGACTTCCTATCCTTTCTCAGAGAAAACAATGTTGACCTCACAGATGTTAAGGTATAAGAACAAATCTCTGTATCTGGCTTAACTTATTTGTAGAAAACATGGCAATGTTAAGCTATAATCACTTTCTTGCTCCTGATTCAGACTAGTCCTGTGGAGGAGGAAGAAGGGTCACTTTCCAAACAAAGAAGCACTCAACATTTAAGAAACAACTCATGTGACGAGGACTTCTATCGCATATTTAATGCCTTAGACATTGAAGAAAACAATGTCGCGGACTCAACCCAAGTGATCAGTGATTCGTTGGAAGAAGATGCCTCTGCTGAACTGGAACAAAAGAAGTCACAGAGACTTGATAAATTTAGTGGAAAGTTAACTAATCTCCAAATACCAGAAAGGGTTGAATTGTTTGAAAGGCTGGATGAAGATGAACCTGTTAAGCTCAATAGGAACAGTATGTCTGCAGATTCTCAGTTGAAAAGTGGCTATGAATCAGCCGATAAGGGCATTGCTAGGGAAAAAGATTGCAGCGATCTGGATAAAAAATTGTTTCGTAGAGGACAGGAAGACAATGACGTAGAAAACATTCCCAAAGAAGCAATCCTTCAAAGAATTAACTCTAAGAAGGAAACAAATTCATATCAACTGGGGAAGCAGTTGTCTTGCAAATGGACAACAGGAGCAGGTCCAAGGATTGGCTGTGTGAGGGACTATCCCTCAAAACTCCAATTCCAGGCTTTAGAGAAAGTGAACCTGTCCCCAAGAAGCGCTACTTACCATTTGAGCAGAAGTACTACCATACTGAGTAGAAAGTTCTCTGTAGCCTCTAGTTTTGCTGGGAATTTAACTACAAACTCATCATTGTTCATAAAAGGAAGAAATCAGTTCGACTATGAAACACAGTGCTCCCGATTGTTCAAAAGGCAATCATGACTTCCAGTAGATAGTGCACATGAATGAGGAATAGAATCCAATTCATTCATTAATTTTTGTGAATACAGAAGATGGTATAGGAATTCTTTGCCATTCTTTTACTTTCCCATGTAGGTAGAGATCTCTTTGCATTACATCTCCTTTTTCTACACAATCCTGTTGTACAATATCAGATCAAATTTGTTAGATCTTCATGAGTTTTGAATCCCATTCCATATGAAGTATGTGTTCAACTTACAGTCAATCTTCTGCACTCAATCTAAACCAATGGTGATTTATTTTACAGATGGTAAACCAGTCCGAGTCAACGAACAAAAAGTAATCTCTTTTTCACCTGAATCTAGTTGGACCGATTTGAACTCATTATCAACCAAATGTAATTTGGCCTAAAGTTAGATTTTTTAAAGTAAAAAGGACCAACTTTTATGGTGAAACCTACTTGCCTTTCATTTCATGACAAAGGAATATAAAAAGAGCATAAGGACAAAAAGACAAGTGACCGCTTGTTGGTCCCGTGAAATGGCATAAATTGCAAGAATTCGAAAGAGTCCATAATCAAAAGACCAATTGCTACTCTCCAACTTAATAAAGTTAAAAAGCAGAAAAGCCTCGCACGAAGTTGCCAAAGTTCAAAAGAAGCTGTTGATTTTTTTGTTGAAAAGTAAAAGAAAAAAAACTGTTGATGGTGGAGGCGAACTCAAAGTTCTTTTTTTCCCCTAAAAAGCAACAGAATCTCGAAGACCGAGAAAAAGCTTTAAACTTTATGTGAATTATCAATGTCGTATCTTCCCTTATTCTCTTTCTAAGATTCAAATCCCTCCTATCAACAAAAGCTGAAAGAGAAAAGAAAAGGGTTCATCTTTTTAACTCTCATCTCGTTGGAGCTCAAGTTCCACTTAAGAAGTGTTCCCTTCAGTCACTGCAACTACTACTGGTACTACATTCTGAGAGCCTGATAGCTTGTGTTGGTGGCAGCTGACATGAGTGTGGCTCGGGCAATGGAGCTGAACTTTGAGATACCAAGCAAGAATTTTCTAGGTATGGCATGCAAAGTCTGTGCTTTTGGAACTTTTAACAATGCCTTCACTGTGTTTTTGTTTCTGTGTTCCTGTTTCTGTGGCTTTTGTGATGAGCTTGCAATAGTGTCAGTACCACTTGGTTTTGAGATTTCTGGAGTTTATAGAAACACTCTGGTGTCTCAAAATGGGATCTTTGCATTTGGGTTCTTGGAGGGTTGTCAAAAGGATGATGATGTCGACGGTTTGTTAGTGGGTATTAGATATAATTTAGGGAATGATGCTGCAAATGTGCCAGTATGGACTGTTGGTGGTGGTCTTAGGGTTTCTAGGAACTCCACAATCAAGCTCTCCATGGATGGGAGGTTGATTTTGTTTGAGAACCTCAGTGGCTTAATTGTTTGGAGTAGCAACACTTCTACTCTAGGTGTTGAGAGAGCTAGTCTTTTGAATAATGGTAACTTAGTTCTTATGGGAAGTGGGAGCAATTCACTCTGGGAAAGTTTTAATAGTCCAACAAATACTCTCCTTCCTGACCAATCTCTGCATTTTCCCCAAACCTTAAGAGCCCCTTCAAAAAAGTCAATTTCAAGTTATTATAATTTTGTGATTCGCCGCTCTGGAGAACTTGCTCTTGTGTGGGAGAGCAATGTGACTTATTGGAGGACTCATTTAGGACTTTCTGCTAGTACTGGAGAAGCAAGATTTGATGCTGATGGTGTGTTGGGGCTTATTGACGACACGAATAGAACTGTTTGGTCTGCAGCTAGCAAGGATTTTAAAGACCCTTCTGTGTCTTTGAGGCATCTTAGGATGGACTCTGATGGGAACTTGAGAATCTACTCATGGGACCCACAACTTCATGAGTGGAAGGTCGGCTGGCAAGCTGTTGAAAACCAATGTGAAGTATTTGGTGCTTGTGGTTTGTATAGCTTATGTCGATTTAATTCCACGGGACCTGTTTGTGATTGTCTCCACCAGGATTTGGTTGATCAGGACATTGGTCTTTCTGCAATGGATGCAAGTAGCTTTGGGTGCAAGAAGATGGTCGACTTAGGAAATTGCAAGATGAATACAAGCATGACAGTTTTGCAACAGACTGTTCTCTATGGTGTTTACCCCCCTCAAGATGTTGATATGATGTTAAGTGAGAAAGCCTGTAGAGATTATTGCTCTAATGACAGCACCTGTATTGCAGCAACTTCAAAGAATGATGGTTCAGGACTTTGCACAATTAAAAGGACGAGCTTTATTAGTGGCTATAGGAGCCTTTCAGCTCCTGCTGTATCATTCTTGAAAGTTTGTTTGGTCCCTCAAGCTGTTTCAGCTCGAAGAGCTGATCCTTACCTTAGCAAACCAATTCCTATGCAGTCGAAGGGATTCATTCATCATGAGGGTGGCAAGAAGAAGTTTGTTGGAGCTATTGCTTTGATAGTTTTCGTAACAGTCTCAGCTTTTCTGACTATTGAAACACTTGTATTCTGGTTTCTCTACCGCAGAAGGCAAATGAAGGCTCAAACAAGGATTCCATTTGGCAAATATGATCAAACGAACCCTCATTATAGCATGCTTGTTAGTTTAACCTTTGAAGATGTAAAAGAGCTAACTGCCAACTTTTCAGATAAACTTGGTCCCACCACTTACAAAGGTTTACTTCCAAACAAATTGCCAGTTATTGCTAAGATGCTGAATGATGTAAAAGCAAATGAGAAGGATTTCCGATTGGCAATCTCTACATTAGGTGGAATGCATCATCGGAACCTTGTGCCGTTGAAGGGTTTTTGCTTTGAATCAAGTCACAGATTTGTACTGTATGAATATGTTCAAAATGGCTCATTGGATAAATGGCTATTCAACATGGAGGGAGAACCGAACAAACAATCTTGGCAGCAGAGGCTGGACATTGCTCTTGGAGTTGCACGAGCCCTTGCATATTTGCACTCAGAGTGCCAGATATGTGTGGCCCATGGGAACCTGAAACTTGAAAATGTCTTGCTTGATGAAAAACTAGTTCCTAAGTTGACAGATTTTGGACTTAGAAGCTTACTCCAGAAGGAGACAGCTTCCTCTTCAGAGTCTTTATCAGAGGGAGACATATACAGGTTCGGGGAGATGCTACTTCAAATTGTGGTGTACAAGAGGGACGTTCTTGGTGACAATCTTCGTCATTTAGCTGACAATATCAGTGAAAAGCTGCATATAGAGGATAACATGGATGCTGAAGTAGTGGAAAGGGTAGTGAGGGTTGCGCTATGGTGTCTGCAAGAGCAACCTTTCTTACGGCCTTCCATTGATGAAGTGATGAAGGTATTGGAAGGTACACTTTCTGTAGACAAGCCTCCGCTGGTTTTTGACTTTAGACAGGATCAAATGGACGAGCCTTCCAACTAAGAAGTAGTAGACTCCTAAGCAAAGCTGACTGTAACTAGGAAGAGTGTATGGGCAGACTTGAACTTGTAAGTCTTACAAGTTGAGGTTTGGGGAAATGCGACAAAAGTGTGAGACTATTGTTTGTGTCATCCACAATTCTGCATTTAATGTAAGAGTATATATGCATCTGGGTTCATTTTTTTTGCAAGGTTGAATCCTGGTTTGTATGATCATTTTTTACTGATCCGTAATGCAAGAAACAATAGACTGTTATTAACTCAATCCCTTTTTAATGGTTGAGCAAAGACACCTTTTTGTATTGTTCAATCCTTTCAAGGGAATCAAACTTGAGTTATATGCTACTTCGTTACAAGCTGAGGAGGATTGATACTCTTAAGCTACAATACTCCCTAAAATACACACTTTCAAATTTGTCTTCTTTCTATTCAATTTACGGAGAAGGTGAAAGGCCCTTAAAATCACTTTTGATACTGGTCTTTAAAAAGAATTGAGACCCCTTGAAAGAGTTGAACCTAAAGTTGGCTACAATTCGGTAGAACTGGATCAACCTGGCTCACCTTTGGATGAAACTGCATGAGGCCTGTTCTGGGATTTCACCAAGAACATGAAAAGGCCCTGTAAGTTGTTTGGGAAGCTCACATGGATTGTTGGACATTCCAATTCCAAGTTATTTTACGTTTATGTCCAAATTACATACTCACATCAAGGTATAGGCAACCTTATCCTAATACTTACCCTACCTAATGACTTTCCAAAAGTTGCAACGGAAATTTATCGACCACTCAAAACAGCATTTCCGCAATCGAGGAGTAGAGGGTTGATGTTATGAGAATTCTTCTACCTACTCAACCTAAAAAGCCTAAGTTCTTAACTTTCCTTGATGATTCAATACCCATTTCTTGTTTCTTCAAGATTGGAGGACTCACATTGAAATTGGTCACTGATCATTAACACTGAACGAGGACACTGCAGTCTTTTCAAATTAAAAATAAAAAGAGCAAGAAAAAATGTCACTATTTCAACTGCCTCGTGACAATTGTTTCAACCATACGAATATAGCTGAGCTATCCATATTACTATGAATACTTGACTTAGCCAACTAGCCATTCCTATCCTCACAGCCTCAGTTCCAAAATGGGGGCTCTCAAAGTCTCATTTTTTCCTTCACTAAACTCATCAGTACACTCTAAACTTTGTAGAACCCACATTCAGCATTTACACTACTGTCCAATATCCAGTACTCAGCTTGTGCAATCGATTCCCAGCAACTTGTCAAGATCCAAGCTTTTTAACACTTTCTCATCAGCCTCAGTTGCAACAGAACCTGATGGCTTGACAGAACCGGTTCTTGAAGACGAAAGTCAAGGGGATAAGTTTGATTGGTTTGCTCAGTGGTATCCATTGATGCCTGTTTGTGACTTGGACAAGAGAGTGCCACATGCAAAAAGGGTGATGGGTCTTGATGTTGTGGTGTGGTGGGACAGAAATGATAATTCATGGAAAGTGTTAAATGATGCTTGTCCTCATAGATTGGCACCCTTGTCTGAAGGAAGAATTGATCAGTGGGGGAGGTTACAATGTGTGTATCATGGTTGGTGTTTTGGTGGCTCCGGTGACTGCAAATTTATTCCTCAGGCACCTCCAGATGGTCCTCCGGTTCGAATCTTGTTTCTTTTCAAATGCTAATTTACATAGTCTGACATATGCTAATCATTTTGATGACTCTTCTGTGCGCTTTTATTAAGTTATTGTTATTGATTTGTCTAAAGTCTCAGTTTTTCTTTTGTACCGTGTCAAGGAAAAGGAAAGGAAAAAAAGAAAAAGATCAGAACTTGCAAAGTTGCATCCAATTTGACATAGTTTCCGATAGCATTTCAGGAACAAAGATGAAAGTTGATTGGACTTTGAAAGCTATACGTGTTGATTTTCTGACTATATAGGCATTGCAGTAGTTGGAATTTCGTTTCAGTAGTAGGATGTCTGTAACTTGAACTGTTGATAAGAACATGTGCAAAATACTCATTTCAGATTTTCATAAACTGATTTTCTGAGTTTAAATCTCCAGGTCCACACATTCAAGAAAGCATGTGTAGAATCTTATCCAAGCACTGTCCAGAATGGAATTCTGTGGTTTTGGCCAAATTCTGGCACACAATACAAAGATATACTTTCAACCAAAAGTCCCCCCTACATTGCAGTGTTGGATGATCCATCCTACACAAAATCAATGGCAAATAGAGACTTTCCCTTTGGGTATGTTTTCTTATAAAATGCACGGATAACTTGTGTTTTCCTTTTGTTATGCATACACCTATTGCACCTGCAACAGAAATGTTTTAATGCTTGTCAAGTGGAAAAACTACATCATTATCAACTTCTGTGACAAAGTCTTCCTTTCCCGTATCATGTTTCGGTCAATGTTCCATAGAATTTAGCCACTACAGCACTATATACTTCTGTTCATAGTTCTTACATGTTTTATACAAGGTTATCTTTCAAATAAACTAAGTGTTTATTGCAGGTATGAAATCTTGATTGAAAACTTAATGGACCCAGCTCATGTCCCATATGCACATTATAAGTTGCTGCCTAGTCTACCATCCAAGAACAGATAAGAACCAAGACCAATCCAATGTTCAAACAGTATTTTCCATGCTCGTTGATGTATAATATTGGCTAACATTACGTTCATTCACTGTCAAGCATGACAGAGAAGGTGGTTCACCACTTGACATAGACATACATAGATGGGATATTACCGGTTACAGTGCCACTCGAGACGGAAACGCAAACACTGAATTTATTGCACCTTGTGTATTTTGTTCCGTGTCTACTCTTCCGAATGCTAAAGATAGTCTGGCGGAAAAAGGCAATGGATCAGCATCTTCTGAGGGGAATGAGGAGGTAATTTGTAATTGATAAGATACAATACATTTTATATGATGGTAACTTGATATTTCTTCCAATTTCTCAAGTTTCTTCTTCAACTGCTTAAGAACAAATGTTACTTTTGTTGAACTTGCAAAGGGGCAGCAGTCATCATCTCAGATGTCACAGCGGCAAGCTGTTCTTATTTTTATTTGTGTACCAGTTGGTCCTGGAAAGAGCAGATTAATATATTCATTCCCGAGAAATTTTGCAGTCTGGCTTGACAGAATTATTCCAAGATGGGTTTATCATCTGCAACAAAACCTGGTTCTAGATTCAGATCTGTACCTTCTCCACCTCCAGGTAATGACACTGAATCCTAAAATATGGCCAAACTTCCATTGACAAGTTCAAGTCGAAGAGAAGAGAGTCTCTTGTGATCTACAACTATCAGTCATCTTCTTGCGATTAAAGCTGAGAATGAAAACAAACAAATATCCTGATTCATCATCTTTTCATTGTAGGAGCACAAGATACTCGATGTTGGTCCTTCCAATTGGCAAAAGGCTTGTTTTGTGCCAACAAAGTCAGATGCCCAAGTGGTTGCTTTTAGGAGATGGTTGAAGAAGTATTCAGGTGGCCAAATTCACTGGGAAGGCAAGCTTAGTGAAGCCCTCCCTCCAACTCCTCCAAAAGAAGAACTTATGGACAGGTAATTGGTAACATTACAGAGTGTTTCTCTTCTAGTTTTCAGATGATTATTCTCACGTACTGATAACATTTTTGTCATTGCAATGAAGGTATTGTAGTTTTACAAATTGCTATCCCGCCTGAATCTTAAGAAGTCTCATCAGATTTGACCCTGAAACTTTTCTCCTGTCTTTTCCTGACTTCTGAATGTGGATAATGCAGATGTTTTTGGCATTCCGAAAATTTTGTATGCTTATGAAGTTCATTCACATGTTCTTCCAGGTACTGGTCCCATGTGGTGAATTGCAGCAGTTGCAGTGTTGCATACAAGGTTCTCAATACCCTTGAGGCCATCCTGCCAGTTATCTCCATTGGTGTGCTTGGCATAGTTGCTGCAGCCAAGCCGCCAGGAGCGATTCCGGCAGCCGCAAAAACTACCCTAGTCTTAGTAGCAGTTCTGTTCTTTGCTGCTTCAAGATGGCTGACACACTTTATTTACAAGAATTTTCATTTTCATGACTATAGCCATGCACTTCTTTAAGCTTGGCAATTACAATTCTGATATTGTGCATTGGTAATCAAATAGTTATAGGTAAATGCTTTTATGATTCTAAACAACTACGTTCAAGTACTGATATTGAATCCAGGATCTGAAAATAATATGGATAAAGGGTTTTTGCATATGTTGAATAAGAAGTTGATTACTTGTGTTAAATGTCATTCCTGCTTCTAAAAATGGTGTATCTTGCATTTCGATTTTATTTTACATCCGAATATATGAAGAATTTAAAAAATAGTGATTATGAATCTTATTATTATTTAAAAATATATATATATATAACTATCAAGTTTGATACAGTCAATTGGGAGGTTATTATACTAGGATTAAGGACTATTGATCTTCCTGGCTGCATGATGAGTTGGATTGAGGCATGTTTTAGATCTGCACATTTTTCTGTAGCACTTAATGGGGCATTGCATGTCACACAAGGGGTACGATAGGGGATCTCGTCTACCCTTATCTATTTGTTCTAGTGATGAAGGGTTTGGATGGGATCTTAAGAGAGGCCACTACATTACCGAGCTACCATTATCATTAGCGATGTAGGCAGACTTTTCATACTCATCTTTGCTTTGCAGATAAATTGATGATTTTCAGTTGAGCAGATTTAACTTCTCTTGAGATTATTGCTTTAGCAGATTTTGAGAGAAATTTAAGATTTTTTTTTAAAATAGAAAATTTAGGGGATTATTTCTATTTTATTTTTGTTCTCAAATTCACGAAAAGATCTTGTTTGTTTGAGTTTTTAGTTTATGTTTTTTTTTCTTTCAATTTTAAAAATTATGAAAACCATTAAAAGTAGTTTTTATTTCTTATTTTGTTTTTTTCATAATTTGATTTACTATCATTTAAATATATATTATTTAATTTTAATAAAATTATGAATAATTTAATCAACATTATATTTATATATTTAATAAATTAAAATTAATTATCAATAAAATGTATGAATAAGTTAATTTAATTTAATTTTAATTTTAAATGAAATTTTATTTTATAATCAAATTATATATAATTAAATTTAAAAAATATAATTAAAATAATTCATTTTAAATTAAAAATATAATTTTTTAATAAATAATTTAAAAAATTAAAATTAAAATTAAAAAAAAAATCAAACGATACTTAATTATTTATTTGGTTATTTATTTATTAGAATTTATAGAAGAGAGAGAGGGAGAGAGGGAGAGTCTTGCCGACAGTGCTTCAGAACATACTCAACTATGTTTAGCTTTTCTTCTAACCAAAGCTACTAACATCAACCCATGATCTTTGTCTTGCTCATAGCAAGTAATGTTTAAAAAATTGCTGCTTGGATCTCTCCTAAACTCCCTTTACCTCCATTCCAATCCTAACTAAGTAAATCTCAGTCTCCGGTCTCTGTCTCTCTTCCGTTCAGCCTATCTCGCTTTTACGTTCCAGTTCTTGGTTCTTTCAGGGGGTTACCGTCATTGGCATAAAGATTGGATTTTGAGAGAAACCCATGAATGCCTTTGGTGAAACTAAAGTTGGATTCTTTCCATTTTGATTGATTTCAAGTTTTGGTTGAACTTAGAATCTGGGTTTTTGAACTTGAAGGAAACCCCAATGAATGAGACAAATCCAACTAGTGTGCCAATTGGGCAAAATCTGATAAAGCTTATAAGCAACCTGTGCTTTTCTGTGTTTGTATTCTCAGTTTTAGTATTCACTGTTATTGCAATCACTTACCAACCTCCGGATCCATGGCTGGAATCAGCTCCAGCTCTTACCAAACTCTTCACTGAAAGAGAGAATGCTACCTTCAAGGTTGATAATTCTGTCCTCCAAACGGGTGAGGACTTCCAAATTGCATCTACACCGGCGGCTGCTCCGAGCTTGGCAGTCCAACCAATCACCGAAGAAGTGATTGAGAAAGCTGAGGAGCAAGTGACCAACTTGACTGTCAATTCATCTGGTTGTGAGCACTTGCAGCTGGTGAATTGCTCAGACCCTATGGTACTGATTACGGTTGAGAAGTTTAATTTGAAGCTTTTCAAGTCAATTGTGTTCTTGGATTATCAAAACCCAGTTAACGGATCGAAACCGGACGAGTGTGACGTGACATGGAGATTTAGGAATAAGAAGGAGAAGTCATGGAGGAAATATAGAGATTTTAGAAGGTTTAGGTTTGGAACTGGAGAGAATTGTACCTACAAAGTTATACATGCAAGTGGTTGGCATTCAGGCATCAATGCCAGGAGACAAAGGAATAGATTAAATACTACTGCTGGAAGGCTCCCAAGAACTGCACCTCCATTGCCTGACAATGAAATAAATGATACTATTCCGACCGTGGGATCGGTGACAAATTTCCGGAAAGGGAAGTACTTGTATTATTCTAGAGGAGGAGATTATTGTAAGGGGATGAACCAGTATTTATGGAGTTTCTTGTGTGGCTTAGGGGAAGCTATGTACCTGAACAGGACATTCGTGATGGATTTGAGGTTATGCTTGTCAGGAGCTCACAATCCTAGTGGTAAGGATGAGGAAGGGAAGGATTTCCGGTATTATTTCGATTTTGAGCATCTTAAGGAGGTAGCATCAATTGTGGAGAGGAGTGAATTCTTGAGGGATTGGAAGAAATGGGATCGTTCTCATAAGAAGAAGATTCCTTTTCGGAGGGTTGTGACCAGTAAGGTGACACCAATGCAACTGCAGAGAGACAAGAGCACAATTATCTGGCGGCAGTTTAATGCCCCAGAGCCAGATAATTACTGGTACAGGGTTTGTGAAGGACAATCTGCAAAGTATATACAGAGGCCATGGCATGCTATTTGGAAATCAAAAAGATTGATGAATATTGTTACTGAGATCAGCGGTAGAATGGACTGGAACTTTGATGCAGTTCATGTAGTTCGAGGAGCAAAAGCTCAGAATAAGGAGCTATGGCCTCATTTGGATGCCGACACATCTCCGGATGCCATTGTTGCAAAGCTTCAAGGGATGTTCAGCCTTGGAGGAACCTGTATATAGCCACCAATGAGCCATTCTACAATTACTTTGATAAGTTAAGGTCCCATTACAAGGTACATTTGCTTGATGATTACAATGAATTGTGGTCGAACACCAGCAATTGGTACAACGAGACTATGCTTTTGAATAACGGACAGCCTGTTGAGTTTGATGGTTACATGAGAGTTGCTGTCGATACAGAGGTCTTTTACCGTGCTAAGACGCGTATTGAAACGTTTTATAACTTGACCAGTGATTGCAAGAATGGAATCAATACATGCTAGCCAGGTCGAATACTATTCTTTGCTTTTACGGGTTGATTTGTATAACTTGTTTTTCTTGATTCAATTCGTAATGATACCATTGATTTGTATCATAAAACTTGATTCCTATTGCTGTTCAGTTTATTCTGTTATTCCATATATCTTATGTCCTCGAATCAGTCTTCTTTTGATTGCTAGAAATAGGATGCAAGTAGGAAAACATAGAGAATAAAGAATGCTGGGCCATCACGTCTTGTGCATGTAATGCTGACGTTCCAAACTTCACCTGTATCCCAATGCTTGAGCTATATTCAGTTTCCTGAAAGCAATTCTTTGCAAACTTCAACTTGTAATGTTATATGTTCTGTGCTACATGTGGGATCAGTTAGATTTGGCATCAACTGGCAGAATTTTGATTGTGTTATCACTTGATCATCTGATAGGATTGTGTATGAAGTTAATTTCTCTATGCAGGTTGGTCTTTGTTAAATAACACAAATGCGTGATATAGTCTCAACTTGCATAAGCTTTTTCTGTTGTACAAAATGAGTCCAAGAAGGAGCTTCCTTCCAATTTGGCACTTCAGGTTAGTGTTTCATCTTACAGATTATGATATATCAAAACGGTTAGAAGACAATTGAGATGCATCATTCGTGTGTATGGGTACAAACTTGTCGTTGGATTCTTCCATTTTCCAGCTTTGACTTGAGCCACTTGTTCGTGTAGTGGAACATAGTCCTGCAAAAACATACGCATATGCATATGCATATGATTTTTTTTTTCTGTAACATGCAGATGAAGAAAATAGTACTTATAACATGATTTACATCTCAACGTTTCATACAAAATTTAAGAAATATTTACTCTGCTTTACCCCTTATTGGTACTAACATTGTCTGAGGTGGTGAGAAGCTTAAGCTTCCCTTTTGTTCAAACTCTCTGTCTTTTTCTTTGATATCTACTTCAAAGTTTTGTTTCCCCCACTCTTGTTTTCAACTGCATTTAGACATTTACTCCCATAACTTGCACTAGTCCTAAGTTGTCTCAAGCATGAACAGTTAAACAACGTTTTCAAGCAAAAACAGTAGGTAATAATCATGGGGGGCTAAGATATGGTTGTTAAGTCCCTTTCATAGCCATCACTTTCAGTGTTTGGAAAGCTGTCAAGCTCAAGGGACAGATCACACTCTTAAACCACGTGTGGCTTTCAGCATCTCAAGCAATTCCTTCAAGGTTCCATACACTCCTTTTAATTAATAATCATACATGAAGTTTAAAATATCCAAAAGCAATGAGCTAATCAACAAGATTCACAAAACTTGTCGTAGTTAACATTTAGAGAGAAAAAAAAAAAGAGAGGAAGGGTAACAAAAGCATCAGCTCACCTAATCATCTCAGCTTCCCTTTCAAGCATACCTGAAACGAACAACACGTCTATTGTGTGACCTGAAATCTGCAACAAACGGTTGGTATGCACCTTTTTATGAAGTGAATTACATAGAGAGAAATTGAAGGACAAACCATATACATCTCAAGTGGGACAAGAGCTGTTGGGATAACTCTTAAGAAAACAAAACAAACAATAATGAAGTGATTTCATGGCATTCTTTTTTGTCTTGCTTTAGCTTGGTCATGACGTGCCCATATTCACAAGGCAGCGTGGGAAGGCATAATTTAAGTTTTCAGGCCCTTCCAGGAGATTGATTAGAGGTAGCTTCAGGTCAGATTTAAGTAAAAAGTTTAAACCCCGATCTAACAAATGAACTCAAACCTGTTTATCCAAACTCGAATTCAAACCAAGTCAAACAAATCATTTTTGAACATAAACTTCCTAACCCATTGCCATCCCTAATCTATATACTGGAGCTTTTACACTTGAGGAAGAAGAAAGCTAGAGCTTCTGGGTTGGAGTAAAAAGATGGAAATCAAACTGAGGAACAAGTGTAAAGATGGGCATGCTTAACCCAGCCACAACGCTCTATTTCCATCAATATTTCTTTTCAAGGCAAGCTTGCAAATATAATGAAAGAATCACCATTCAAAATTTTGGTTCATACAATAACCATAATCAATATGTCCAATTTGAAACACAAAAACATAATTTAACCAAAACTGTGACTAGAATTGTGTCTCCTCAACAATTCCCGGACCTCATGCAGCAACCAAAAATTGTTCAGGAGAAAGAATTGAAAAAAGCCCCCAAAAACCATATGAAACCTTCATTTTTCCTTTCTCAAACTTGACTCAATTGAGAACCCTAAAGTTGACACTTTGCAATACAATATACACATTTTACAAATAGGATTCATTCTGAATCCCAATGACGACCTTCACAAGCAATCTCAATCCAACCGAAGCCAAGTCACCGTAACACGCAGAAAACTAATTGATGGGGACCATCTTATGCAAAGGATGGGAATCTATTAACACCTGAATAGTGCAATTTCAGCCTTCCAATATGATGCCAACTACTAGCCAAAGAATTATGATGAGAGAATTGACTGCAACGCCATCTGCTGTTGTGGATGTAACATGGACCAAGTTGAGGCCAAAGTTGCAGGTGGCAACGTCTGCTGAAGGCGCCTCAGCAGATTAACCATTCGGTTTGCAGTTTGTTCTGTAGCTAGATCTTTACCACACAAAACCTACATAACCAGTACATATTTACGTTAATTTTTTGGCCCTACTACTACAATCATCTGTCTGTAAGTGCATTGGAACTATTATTTCATGAATCATAAATGAAATACTAAAAGAATATAACCAAGTATGGGTAACAATTCCAGTATTTTCTTTACCTAAAAATTAGTGTTCACCAATTATTGAAATTTTGAGTTAGCAGCTGTCCAAGGGGATTATTACTTAAAGTAAATATCCAACTGGCCCTCATCAAACAAGATTGGCTATATGTGTGCGTGTGCGTGTGCGTGTGCTTGTGTATGAATATATAGTTTGGAAAATGGGATCTCGATATCATAAGACAGAAGTAATGAGTTCCAAATAGTCTATTCATGTTGTATTGGAACTTGGAATTACAGGTGAGTCAATAAAATTAGAAATAAGCAACTAACCTCAGCAAATACCGAAACTATTTTCGGAAGATACTGATGATTGGGACCTAAAAGTTCAGGGTCTGACCTGTAAGATTGATCACACTTGGATAAGTCAAGGCATAGTCCGGTTTGAAGGAAAAGATACTTCTGAAGAAATGGGACCATATATTTATTCCCTTACCTCTCTACCATTGAACATAGACGGTCATGAACAAATTTTGCCTCAATTAAATCACTTGTTATGGGCAAACAGTTCAACCATGCAGGAACAACCTGCCAAACACATCTGACGTTACGAATACAGACGTAACAAATAACTCGGTAGTGGGTTCCATGATAGTTTTATAAGCAGACGGTGCACTGTCAAGCCATATGCATGCATGGGGAATATCAGACAGGCTAAACTTTCCTAAGAAGTACCTGTGCTGAATCAATACTGTCCCGATGGAACTGGCAAATTTTCCCCAAAGCAGAAACAGCATTATCATATGCCATTACATTCTCAGAATGCTTGGCATTAGGCTGTTGAATCACAACATTCAGTCTTGAAAGTGCCTCTGTGCCAAGTCATTACAAAATTTATTCAAATAGAACATCAAAATAGTCACTCTTGCAGCAGAAAACTCCTAAAAAGTTTAGGCAAGATTACCTCCAACAAGGGGTTTAAAGACAGATCCACCAAACTCAGCACAAACACCAAGTCCATATACAGCAGCCTGGATAATAATTATCCATCGCACTTACATACTAAAACATGAATCAGATAAGCAGCAGAGTTCAATGAGTAAATACCTGCCGAACATCTGAGTTTTCATCATTGCAAGCCTCCAACAGGAAAGGAAGATATGTATCATAGTATCTGTTCAAGAAGTTGAACCACAAGCAATTGTAAGTGTTCTTTACAAAGATGATGGCCATGTTCATAAATTACATTTAAAAAGGACTTACTTAAGAGCTGTCTCACGACATTGCTCTGCAACATCATCAAAAATGCAAATTGCAATCCTTCTTTCCTCAGCTGTCTTATCTTTGCCCTAAATTCATGACAATATATCAGGCCAAGACCTCAAAGAATACAACAATACAAAGACATTATAGAAAACTTTGCAAATAAATCACTTGCAATTCTTTCATTCTGCATAGTACTTACCCACATAGGAGTTAGGTAAGATGACAGCCCATCAAAGAAAGGTAAGAATGAGCCTTTAAATGTCTTGATTAATGTTCCCAAGATTTCACCCACCTGAAAGAAATGCTCATATAAATGTTATAGCTGTAAAAATTGCATTAACAGTTATGTAGCATTTACTGACTTGGTCAAACACTTCCTCCTCTTGCTCATTTTCCTCTCTAATAAATTCTCCCTCCTCAGCATCAAAGTCTTCAGCCTTGGCTCTCTCTGCTCTCTCTCTCTTTCTACTTGAGCTAGCTGTTATCGCCTGCTTTATCTCTTCAACTATGGACCGTACCTGTGCTTCATCAACTAGAGGTCCAGCTATCTGGAAGAGAAAGGAAAATGTAAAAGAAATTTAAAGATCCAATCAATATCAGCACATAAAGACAGTGTCGTTCTAAAGTTAAAAAATTCCCACATGATATCTAGTTATTGATAGTTCTTCAATTGCTATAACTTCTAATGCTGTGGGATTTCAATATTTTATCGAACAAAGCAGACCAAAAAAATGAGGAGGACCAACAAAAGAGGGTAATATTTCACATTGTTGTGTTGCAACAAACCTGTAAGCATTCATTTAATGCCTCCAACATACTAGCACAGATCTCAGTATCAGGCTCCTGCAAGCATATTGCACCAATTGAAAGTTATCATTCTCAACACTCTATTAGCTGAAAACTTGTACCAAATTGACATAAAGTTAACGAATACTAAAACTCTGAAAACTTATAAAGAACCTTGTGCAGTGCTTCAACTAAAGCTGGAATAATGTAATCTGATAACTGTTTTACATATGTTTCATTGCGACCTTGTGCAACACCCTTCTCCACAGCTAATTTTGCAGAGCGCATGAGCTCCGGCATGGCTAAAAATGAAATTTAAAGCATTCCAGTGAGAATCGGTGACCTCCAACGAAGACCGTCAGAAAGACTTTAAAAAAAAGGACAATTTGCAATTTGCATGCCCATTTACTACCTGAAACAGCTGCTTTCCTAACTTCTTCATGGAAATAGAATTTGAGAAGAGGAACTAACGTTGGAGCAACCTGTATGAAAGAACAGGTTACTCAATATCATAATGCTAGGACCTTGTGCCTATATTCAATGAGATAAATGCACAGAAATGTAGGTATATCCACATTTTTTGCCGACTAAACAGAACCTGGTCAATCCATGGAAAAAATCCTTCTTTCAGCTCATCAGCATAGCAGCATAACATGTTACAGGCAGTAGCTTTTTCTTCCAGGACACTAGTCTTGATCCCTATTCTCTTGTCACCAAGGGTAATGGTCTCCATACTGTAAAAGGTACAACTCTTAGAAACATGTCAAAAGTTTCCATGGTTCAAAAACATGAATGTATTTGATTGCGTTTATGAGAAGAGAAACAGGTTTGCCATAGTGAGAGCAAACTACTTGAGATAACGGAATGTAAGGACAAGGAAAAGGAAATGCACAACTCACGGCTTTTATATTATCATTTGACTTTTTTATATAAATTTAGAAGCAATAAATTCAGTTTGAAATAAAATGCGAATGAACAAACACATGAAAGAGATATCATTTCCTCATTTCTCAAGAGAACAACAGACCTTTCATCATCAGAATCATCAATATCATTATCTGAATCTGCAGATGTGATGGTCACATCAGGCTTCAGTTGAGCAGATTGAAGCAAAGGTGGCATAACCACACTCATATATGGAAGGAAATCTTGCCCCAAGCATTTGCAAAGTCTGGCCCAAGCCTAAATATTATAATAACAGTTAGAAAATAACAAAAACTAAAAATATAAATTTCATGATAGTCATCTAAGCATTGTTTTGTAGAGAACACCTACTTGTAGCATGTAACTTGTGGTTGGATCATCAGACTCCATCTGGGATCCTTGTAATGACATAAGCACTTCCATAACCTTGTAAAGACAGAGAATGGAATTTCGAGATAGAACCAAATATTAGAGTACACGTACATACATCAGGAGATGCTAGTATCAAACCAAGTAGTTCGATATTAAGAATAAATGATTAATTCACAAAGTATTCATTCACCAGCACTAAATGATATTGCTCATAGTGTGATGCTGTCGCAGTATGAGTTAAAGCCCTAATATCTGGATAAATAAATGCATCCATGACTAATTGAGGATCACTCTATGCTTAATTCTACCTACCTGCTTAGCATCATCTCTAAACTTGTCCTTTCCAACAGCCATCCCAACCAGACTAATGCACTCCATAGATTTTGCACGAAGCATGCGATTGGACTTGTCATTTGCGTTCACCAATATAGCCTTCAGGAAGGGCATAACTGCATCATAATACTTTTTGAAGTGTTCCTATAACACAGATTCTGTTAGATTAAGTTCTACACAGTAAAATATCTCTGAGAAAGGAAGCAGATGCCACAATTTACTTGAGAAGAATCAGCAACTGAAGCCAAAGCAGTCAATGCGCCTTCTTGCACCATTTGTTTTCCATTCTGCAATATGAATGCGCAATATTTAGACAAAGAAATTCTTTTTCCTTTGCATGTAAGTGAAATAATAAAAAGCCTAAATAGAAGCAATTGATACTTCTCTTCATTTACCTGTAAAAGAACAAGCAATTTGCTCACAACTCCATCTAAATAAGGTGTCAAAATTTCTGGAGTACAGTTCTCACTGAAGTTGAGAACTGCTGAGGCAGCATGAGCCTGTCACGAAAGAAGAATCAAAGAATCCACAATGCTTAGTCCACATATATAATCATTTATTGGAATAATATAAAGAAAAAATAAGTAGCTGAAACTGAAACAAGTACGCTACAAGCAAGACACATGATACAGAAGTCGTAGTTAAAAAGTGAGCACTAACCATGAGTATACTTGTACATAATTCCAAGTCATGCACAGCATCTGTTACAACAATTTGCAGGAATGCATTTTTGTGCGTTCAATAGGGTAGTTACAACAGAAATGTTGGGGGAGAGAAGGGAAAGAATGGAGAAAAGATACAAGGACAATGTCTTGTTTCTTTTTACAGCAATAAAGGTTTATCCAACCTTAAAGAAAGTGACACATAGTTATATAGCTGAAACCTACATTAATTTAGGGAATTAAAAACTACTTGTTTCTTTTTACAGTAATTTAGGTTTATCCAACCTTAAAGAAAGTGACACATAGTTATATAGCTGAAACCTACATCAATTTAGGGAATTAAAAGCTAATAATTATATCCCCTGCCCTGAACTCTGTATCGGTGTGTTTCTTATCTGCTTGTTGATTCATCCAGTTCTAGACCTGTCGGAGGTGAAATTTGGCAGTCGCTACAGATGCTTCCCAATCCTGCATAATTTGATCCACTGTCAGATTCGTGGAGTCGCCCGTCAAGTATGGTATGTACCCTCCCGTACAATAGTTCAAACTGGGTGGAGTTGGTGGTTTCCTGGAACATGGTACTGTACAACAATTCTACCAAGGTGATCCACTCTGCCCATTGCGTTGGGATATCACTACTAGAGCATCAAAGGTAGGTCTCCAGGATGTGATTAATGGCTTCGGTTTGTCCTTCTGTCTATGGGTGGTATGTTGTGGAAAATCAAAGATCAACCCTTGTAACCTGAAGAATTACCTCCAAAACTTGCTCTTAAAAAAATGGGATCTCTGTCACTCACAATTCGCTCAGGCATGCTTCACAACCTAAAGATATGGTCCACAAATAACTTTGCTATGTCTGTTGCACTTGTTAGATGCTTGATGGGGATGAAGTAGCCATACTTACTAAAGTGATCAACAACCAACATGATATTAGTTTTCACACATGAGGGTGAGAGTCCTATAAAATCCATACTCACATCTTTCCAACATCCTTCCCCAATTGGCAATGGCTGTAACTTCCCTGGGTATTGCACATTCTTGTGCTTATTCCTTTGACAAGCAATACAATTCTTGATGTAGTTCCGCACATCTTGTCCCATTCCCTCTCCCTTCCAATGGAAGAGGTTCTATAGACTTTTTGTTGTGGTAGTTACTCTTGCATGTCCCCCCAGTGGATCATCATGGCTCGTAGATATTAATTTCTGAGGCAAGCTCTCGTACAACCCCACTACCACCCTTCCCTTCCATTGCAACAAAACTTATCTCTACTCATAGTTGCTAGAGTTCAGGGCATCTTTCTCAACTTGTTGGATTATATTAATAATTGTTCTATCATTCCTCCAGCTATTTTGGATTTCCTCCCAAAGTCCTGTGTGTACCTATGATCAGCCGCTTGGTTCTCTTTTCCACAACTTTACACTACTTCAAAGTCATATCCGAAGAGCTTTGGAAGTATGACTGATGGATGGGTATGGTGATCCTTTGTTTCAACAAGAACTTACGACTCCTGTGGTCCATCTGTATTTGGAACCTCCGCCCACACAAATAGTGATGCCACAATTTTACCGCCTTAAAGATGGCAAAGAACTCCTTTTTCGTAAGTTAACAAACCGCGATGTTTGTCTGCCAATGTTTTGCTCAGATACGCTATGGGATGTTTTTGTTGTTGTACACAGCAATGGCCATCTCACTTGCATCCGTCCCCAGGACAAATGATTTATAGAAGTCGAGTAAGGCCAAGATCGGGGCAGAAGAGACGGCCTCCTTTAAAGCCTTAAAGGCCAACTGTTGCAACTCCCCCAAGCCCACTGGCCCGCCATTAAAGATTTGAGTAAGTCCTACAGAGGTCGAGCCATATGAGCATAGTGACAAATGAAACGCCTATAGCGGCCTATGAGCGCCCGAAATCCCCGTAAATCCTTTAGGGACTTTGGAGTGGGGCAGTGTTTAACCATCTCAACCTTCCTTTGATTTGTCGTCACCCCATCACAGGAGATTGCATGACCTAAACACTCCAATTGTCTAACTCTGTTTAAGTACAATTGGTGCTTTTGCAAAACACCAAGGGTATCTTTCAAATGGCACTCATATTGCTAGAAATCACAACTGTAAACCAAAATTTCATCGAAAAAGACAAGTAAATTTTTTTGAAGGAAATGTCATAATATTTTGTTCATCAATCCTTGGAAGGTGGAAGGTGCATTCGCTAACCCGAATTACATCACAAGGAATTTGTACTGCCCCTCGTGGGTCCTGAATGCAATTTTCGGATTCATAACTAGTGGTAGTCGGACTTGAGGTCCAATTTAGGGTACCAACTTGATCCTTGAAGTACGTCGAGTAGTTCCTCTATTATAGGAACCGGGAACTTATCTTTTACCGTATATTTGTTCAGCTCTTGGTAGTCAATACACATTCTTCACAAATTATCTTTTTTTTTTCACACGAAGCCTACGGGGGAGGCATAGGTACTGAGGCTTATCCGAATGAAGCCTTGCTGTAAGAGTTCCAACACTGCTCTTTCAATCACATGTTTTTGTTCTCTTGAATAAGGGTAAGGGCGAACTTTGATTGCATGTGTTATGTCCTTGAGGTTGATCCTATGATCATGAGCATGCTTTGGGGGAAGTTGATGGGGTTCTTGGAACAAGGTCCTATAGAAGGCGAATAGCACTTGCAGTTCTTCCATGGAGAGCTCTTGCTCCTCCAAAGACATCTGTCAGAATTGTAGTTCCAAAGGGAAGGTTAGAAGGATCATGTATAATGCTATAACACGTGTTCCTTGGATCATTTTCTCCAATCTTTTTCCTAATACTAGTTTAGCCTCCTCTTTCAAGGTCCTTGTTCTAGAGTTTCACAGGACATCATCAAGTGCAGTTAACCACTGTACCCCAAGGACTGTCACAACTCCCTAACAGAATCACAAGTGCTTTGGTCAAGAATGACTATCCTTGCATGCACCAAATAAATCCTCAGTATTTGCTACAACAATTTTATGTGTAGGCCCCCTCCCACGGTGATGTGAACCTTTAGAATTCTTTCCTCTTGATCAACGCTTCTTTTAGCTATTGCTTTGTTCACAAAATTGTGAATACTCTTGTTATCTATCAATATCTGCAAGGGCCTTCGGAAGTGATTACCTATCACTCGAATTTGTCAATATTCCTCGTTCGTGCCTTCATCGTCTGGAAAGAAATATTAGGAACCTCATCTCCTAGAGTTCCTTCTTCTTCAAGGATTTCGTCTCCTATCTCTTAATCACTTTCAATCATGTGAAACTAGAGTTGCTTGTTTCTACAACATTGGCCAGGGACATACCTTTCATCACACCAGAAGCAAAGTCCTTTAATTCTTCGTTCATCTAATTCCTTGTTGGTGGCTTTGGGTGGGTTGATATGTTTGGTTGGACCGCTCCAGAGTCGGTAGTAACCCTTCTTCCAACGAGGCCTTAGATACCAAGGTTTTAGGGGCTCCACTTTTAGTGATGGAGTGGTTGCCTCCCCTTATCAAGGTCCCCACTAGGCTGCCTCTCCTCATAGAAGGTATTGTTGCATGGGTGGTCAAAACTGGTTTCTATTTTCTAGCGAGCGAATATGCATGTTGCAACGTCTGAGGTTTAGGGAGCTTAACAAAAACCTCCATTTCTTGCTTCAATCCCTTTAAGAAAATCTCATGAGATATTCCTCTAGCAATGTCAACTTGTTGGAATATCGATCAAACTTCGCACAATATTCTTATACTGAACGTTCTTGTCGAAGCCTTTGAAATCCCCCTACCAGACCTTCATACACCTCCTCATCAAATCTTTGTTGAATGGAGTCCTTTAGTTCCTCCTAGCTCCAAGGTTCCCCCCGTGCTTCATCGTCAATTGACCAATTGGTAACACTCTTAGGCTTCTCGCTCCAAGTGCATGGCAGCAATTCCTACCTTCTGCTCCATCAGTGTGTGATCCAACAAAAAGAACTGCTCACTCGTGTATCCAGCTTCTCACTCCATTACTTTCGAATACAGGAAACTCTATTTTACTGAATTTTATGGGTGTAGTGTACACCTCCTTCCCTTGGATAGCTTCCGTGGTGTTGATCATTGATTCCTTTACTGGAGAGTTTCATTCGGTAACTCCGGCCATAGTCTTCATGAATTGGTGGAACATACCTTTAAGTTCCCCAAGTTCCCTTTCATGTCTCTCTGTGCTGTTTTGGTTTTCAATCAAAAGATTTTAATTCCTATCTTGGTTTTCCAGTAAAATCTTCAGATTCTCTTCAATCCTTCACAACTCAGCAACTCACGTCCCTTCTACCATGATTGGTTTGAGGCCAACTGGTCTGATACTAAGTTGTTACAACAATTTACAGAAATGCATTTTTGTTGTGTACGATAGGGTAGTTACAACAAAAATGTTGGAATGAGGAGAGAATGGAGAAAAGAAACAGGGACAGTATCTGCAAATTCATAAATGGGTTGACCCTTCTTACAGTAATATAGGTCTCTCCAACCTTACAGAAAATGACAAATAGCTATATAGCTAAAATCTACATCGATTTAGGGAATTAAAAACTAATATTTAAATGGCTTGTTTGTTCTTTGCATGGATTATGTATACGCATGATTTTTTCCCCATAATTCACGTAACAGCATCATTCTCAGCCAAGAAGTATAAAGCCCATTACTAGAGAACAACATTTTCCATTTTGCATAAGAAGCTGCATCCCAAAACCCAAGCCTTCACACATATGATTACAAGTCCAAAACCTTAACAATTCGGCAAGCAGATTTTATAAGATACGCAACATTTTGATCCTTAACCTACAATTAACCAGGACCTTAGTAATGATATTGTATTGGTATTATACGACACATATCCATGAGAACTACGATAATGCGAATGAACTCTGAAATTGCTTTGAAAAATTCACTAACTCAAGAAAGAACTTTCTTTTCTTGATCAAGTTATTGCAATGACAGAAACCAACCTGTACTCGAGGGTTTTGGAAATCATCCATCGCCGAGGCTAGTGCTGGCAACACCCTTTGATGGTATTGATTTTGCAAATCTGGACCCAAATCTGTAGACAATTGCCCAATCGCGTTAATTGCAGCCCATCTGACACGGGGATGAGGATCACTTAAAGAGTTCAGCACCATCGACACCACTTGCTCAAGATTGGTTATCATAACCTGCAACAGAATATCAATTTTGAGTGTCTTAACTCTTTTTCCCAATCAATCTTGATTAGGAATATCAAACAAAGTAACCACCACTCTGCATAAACATTCCAAGAAAAAAGGTAAAACGTCAACCTTGAAGTTCAAATCATTGGCAGAACAATAACTTGAACTTCAAGACTCAAATCAAATTACGAATGTAATGAACTGTTCATTGGCAGCTTAATCAAGCATGTGAGAAGTAAAAATGAGGGAACTGAGCATCATAACCCAATGATATATAATTGTCTATACCTTAGAGCAACCTTCGGCAATCTGAGCAAGAGCAATAAGAGCTGCATGATGTTTCTGCCACTCTGGAGCAGCCAAAAAAGCAGGAAACTGCTCAGAAGCCACGGGAACAATGGTATTCCCACCCAAAGAGATAGCCAATCGATCCAAACACTCCTGCCCAACACTATAATTACTCGTCTCTCCCGCATCTTCGTCTTCGCTCTCTGCAGTATACCATGCAGGATCATCCTCAATGTCCAACAGCATCCTCATCAATATAGCAAACAACCTGCTTATAAACTGAGGCAACTTCCTCATCATCCCGGGGGCTCTCTCTCTCGCCTCTGCCAAAGTTATCACAAATTCAATCGACAAATGGCGAGTCCCTTCCTCCAAGCTCTCAGCTTCCGCAATCTGCAGCATGGAGCCAACCACATCCACCAGTTGCCTCCTCAAGAAACGTGGCTCAGTCCCGGCCAATTCAATCAAGAGCTCCAAGGCCTCCTGCGCCGCGGCCTCGTTGCCATTATTCAAAGCCTCGGTCAATGTCCTCATCATCGCCGGCAACAAGTCTTGGAAGCGATCCCGGTCAGATGAACTCTCCAAGCACTGGATGAAATTGATGACAGCATTCAAAGCCGCAATCTTGACATCAAAATTGGTGGAATTCCCCAAGCACTGCAAGAACACTGCGTGCAGCTCCTTTATGAATGGAATCAAAATGTCGCCGATGTACTGCGAGAGCTGCGCAAAGATCAAAAAGGCAGACTCCTGAAGCTTGGGGGAGTCGGAGGAAACGCACTGGAACATGAAGGGAAGGAGCTCGGGCCAGCCGTTGTCGGGCAAAATGCTGGAGGCGAGCTCCGAAACCGTATCGCACAGCTTCTTGAGTATAGATTTAGTCTGCTCGTGTTGAACAGATGCGAGAAAAATAGACTTAAGGGAAGACTGAGTAGAGGGGGAAAGGCGAGGCCAGAGATAGGAGTCATCACGGGTGAGGAGCTTGCGGAGGAGGACGGCAGACATGGCGCGAACTTCAAGGTTGGAGCAGACTTGGAGGAGGTGGGCAAGCTTGAGCGATAAGGAATCTGGGTGGGTTTGCTTGCAGAGATTGAAAAGGAGTTCCGCCTGAGAGCGGTGCTCGTTGGAGGATGACATGAGCGTGGAGATTAAACTTTCGAAAGGGGCGGCGTCAGGGCCGAGGATGACGGCCAGCTGCTGTTGTTGAGCCGCCTCATCCATGGCTGATTCTGGTTCTGATGTTATGAAATTAGGGTTTTTTGGAGGAGGATGATGAATTGATGATGATGATTGCTGAAAATGCCCTTTATGTGTTTGTTATTTGGCCTTAGGCTTCTTAATCGCTCTTTCTCTTTGGACGTGGGCTCTTTTAACCATCAAAAGAGCCGGAATTTTGTGTACACTCATCATTATTCTCTTCTTTTTATTTTTTATTTAATCTTTAAATATATATTAAATAAAGTCATAATTTATATATTTTTAATAAATTATTTATGAAATCAATAAACAGCCTCTTTATTATACAGCCTCTTTATTATGTCAAAATAAAGACTATCAAAATTTCTCAGATCTTAATCACAAAATTTCGAACTGAATGTAATGATAACGACACCAACGACTTATTCTCCACCAATCTATGAGATATTTATGTTAACATCGGTGGGACAAGACTAATGTTTGATATTACCGACCAAGTTAAGACAATTAAGTGGTTTGTAGCTGGAGTTTTAAGAGAATCAAAAGTTTGGATATTTTGAGCAGCAGAATGATTCTATCATTATTACATCAGAAGACAAGCTGATAAGCTGGAAGAGAAAACAGAACCAGAAAGGTTCAGAACATGAACATAATTGGTGCTATACACAGGCACCCACACACCAGAAATATGACAAGTGTTCAAAGTTGATATAGTAAGGAACCAAAATCCAAGTGTTTTTGGAACCTATCAGTAATCTTCACCTTCATCTTCCTCTTCACCTTCAGCACCAACTTCTTCGTAATCCTTCTCGAGGGCGGCCAGATCTTCACGTGCTTCCGAAAACTCGCCTTCTTCCATGCCTTCACCCACATACCAGTGCACGAATGCTCTCTTGGCATACATGAGGTCGAATTTGTGGTCGATGCGAGAGAACACCTCAGCCACTGCTGTGTTGTTGCTTATCATGCAGACGGCACGTTGCACCTTGGCAAGATCGCCACCGGGGACTACTGCCGGAGGCTGATAATTGATGCCACACTTGAAGCCAGTTGGACACCTGCGTAATTTCAAGCAACAGAATTTCTTCAGGTATGAAAGGAAATCAAAAAGAAAAACAGGTTCATTATGTACACCCCCCTCAACTTTAAATTTCACATTGATAGAATCAACCTTGTTGGAATATTTGAATGTTAAGCACGTAAGTTTTGAAATCGGAAGTTGAGATGGTGACCCACAAAAAAAGTCAATACCTCAGGAGGTGTATAGATATAACCCAAATCAAAAACCCACAACTCTTTAGTTAAAAAGCGTGCATTATGATTTGGAAGCACAAAAACAACTCCATGGAGTAAGATGAATGAACTATGTATCCATCATTCAATTCTGATAGCTATATGCATTTTCACTTACCAGTCAACAAATTGAACAGTCCTTTTGGTTTTAATGGTGGCAACAGCAGCATTAACATCCTTAGGAACAACATCTCCTCTATACATCAAACAGCAAGCCATGTACTTTCCATGTCGAGGATCACACTTGGCCATCATGCTTGACGGCTCAAAAACGGCATTTGTAATTTCAGGAACTGACAACTGCTCATGATAGGCCTTTTCAGCTGAGATAACAGGGGCATATGAAGAAAGCATAAAGTGAATGCGGGGATATGGTACAAGGTTGGTCTGGAATTCTGTAATATCCACGTTAATGGCTCCATCAAATCTTAATGAAGTTGTCAATGATGATATAATTTGAGAGATCAATCGGTTCAAGTTCGTATAAGTTGGTCTCTCAATATCTAGAGATTTTCGGCAAATGTCATATATGGCTTCATTGTCTAGGAGCACCGCAACATCTGTGTGCTCGAGAAGAGAATGTGTAGACAGGACACTGTTATAGGGTTCCACAACTGCTGTTGAGACCTGCAATTCAAGATTAAACCAATACTGAGTTCTACAGAACCTCTTAATTCTTATTTTTCAATTAACTACCAATGACAGGGAAAACAGAAAGACAATATCTATAAAGTTTGTAACTTAATGTTAGACACAAATCGGATGAAGCAATTTTCACTAGAACAAATACCCGGAATGTTCTAACAGAAATTGAGATATGTTGTATATAGTCCACAAAGAGGGGTAACATAAACCTTGTTTATGTATAGCCTGTTAGAAAATAAAAAGAAATAGATGTTATGAACCTGCGGAGAAGGATAAATGGTAAAGCCAAGCTTTGACTTCTTTCCATAATCCACAGATAGGCGTTCTAATAACAATGATCCGAGACCAGAACCAGTTCCACCACCAACAGCATTGAACACCAGAAACCCTTGCAAGCCAGTGCAGTTATCGGCTAATTTCCTCACTCGATCAAGGCAGAGATCCACAATTTCCTTCCCAACTATAGGCCATGACCGTGTCAGCTTAACCCCTACCTAACATAAAAGAGCAGTGTGATATGATATAAAAAACTCTCTTACTTGTGTAGTGCCCTCTGGCAAAATTGTTGGCAGCATCTTCCTTTCCAGAAATGAGTTGCTCAGGGTGGAAGAGTTGTCGGTAAGGTCCAGCTCTAACCTCATCAATCACAGTTGGTTCCAAGTCAACAAAAACAGCTCTAGGCACATGCTTGCCTGAACCAGTCTCGCTGAAGAAGGTATTAAAAGCATCATGTGCAACACCCACAGATGTGTCACTGCAAGGGAAATTAAAATTATGTCTTGTTAAGGACCAAGCACAAAAAAGAACACCAAGAGCAAAAGCTACAGACAGGCGCACAAGCACACGGGCATTCCCGCTAATCACCCGAGATAATCAGCATGCATTCTAATTCACTTCAAGGAGTACATTAACAGAAGCAGTAACTTTCCATGTTGATTATTCTTGTAAATGTGCAAGATCTCGCCATTTCAACACTCAAAAATCACATACTATTCCCAAAAGTGTTGGTACTTCATTGCAAAGAGATGCCTTGTCCGTTCATTTTACAGTAACAACACCACCCGAAATAGATCCAGACATAAACCAAAAACGAAGATCATAAAAATTATTCATGATTCAGATCAGACTTCCATGTAATTTCATTTCATCAATATGAACAAGAGACAGAGCCACCGAAGGCGTATAAACAAGAGCAAACGCCCTGAAAATACAAAGTGTTGAAGAGAATCGAAGCACCATCAAAAAGGAAGATGAGTGCTGATGGTTCAACGCAAAATATGAACTTCGATACCCATTTCTATACACAGAAGGTTACATAATAGAACATAAAAGGCAAGCATAAGAGCAACAACAGATAAACATAGATCTATCAAGTTGCATTACAGAGAACAGAACAGAACCTCGCTAGATTCCATAAAAACAAAATCCCAACAAAGTTTTTGTTAAAGAGAAATGAAAAAGAAGAGCATGATCCCCAATACTTCCAAGCACCATTATCCATAAAGATAAAAGAGACAAAAGGAGAAAGCTTGAACCGATCAAAAAAAAAGTTACCTGGGCATCATCCCATCTGGACTGATGCCATGTTCAAGGCAATAAAGCTCCCAACAGGAGTTCCCAACCTGGATTCCTGCCTGCCCAATGTGAATGCTTATGATTTCTCTCATCTCTCTTGCCTAAAGCTTGAATCTTTATCCACTTTTCCCTCAGATTTAGATTTGATTTTTGAATCGGGTATAAGAAAGATAGGAGCTCAAAAGGGTGCTGAGTACTGACTGAAATTTTTCTTAGCTGTGATGATGTGAAATACGAATTGGTGCCAGGCTTTTCCTGGGTCCTCCACACTGCTTTTCCTGACAATGACTATACTGCCCCTGGCACTCCACTGTCATGGTTAAAACAACAGTTACCGTTTCAATTAACCGATCAATGTCATAAATGGTGTCTCCTCTGCACCAAGTCACAGGATCTCATCACTCAACAACACCATAGGAACTCATCACTCACAAATTCAGAAAACCTAAATTTGGTTTGAGAAAACAGGTTGGTTAACAATCTCAGGGAAGTCATAGAAGGTGATGTTGTCTTACAATTTGTATGATCAAATCCGTTACTTTTTAAAATATGTATTGATAATTACATCCTTTTTATATTGGTAAAAATTATTCATTTTAATCCAAGTATAGGATACCATATTGTACCAGCTACTATATATCGTAACGGACTAAAACCAATATGAAACGAAGAGTTGATTGCATCGGGTTTAAATATTGACTGGTTTCAGAAGGTATCGATCGATTGGTTCAATACGAAACGAAAGGTTAATTGTACCGAATTTAAATACCGATCGATACTAAAAAAAATTTAAAATAGGAGGACCTTTTTGTAAAATTTTTAAAAAAATTTACACTCTCTCTTCCTCCTTTCTCCCCGCCTCTCCTTCCCCCTCTTTTTTCAAAGTTTTTAAATTAATTATTTTATTTACTTTAACTTTTATAATTATTGTAATTTTTAATTTTTTTTAAAATTAAAATAAATATTTTCATTATTAATAATAATTATAAATTAAATAAAACTTAAAAATAAATTATTTTATTTTATTATTTTATATAAAATTTATTAATAATGTACTATTAACTATAATTATTTTAATCGATTCAATCCGTAAAAATTATTCATTTGATTCGATTCAATCCAATTTAATTTAATTTTAATTTTAAATTAAACTTGAATTATCTAATTTGAATTTGACTAAATTTCAAATATAAATTAAACTAACTCAAATTATTTATTAAAAATAATTTCAGTCTAATATTAAATTAATACATTAGATTTAAATTAATTAAATTTCAATTACGTATCTCTTTATTTTAAATAATATTATTTTGGTCTAATTATCCAAAATAACATAATTTTAAACAGTTGAAATAAATTCAAATTAAATTTAACTTAAATTATTAATTATAAAAATAACTGGATCTAAATTATTGTTATTTTTATATTTCTTTTATTGTGTGTCGGTGGTGGTTGTGACCATGGTGAGGTGGCTTCACGTGCCTATGTTCCTATTAGCTAACAAAAATCAAAGATTAGGTGCACATTTTGATTTTGTCCGCATGCATGCACGCCTTCATATTCTATATTTGTTTCAAATTCAACTAGCATGTGGATAAAGTTACCATCTTCACTATGTTTGGGTAAAAGTAATAAATCACTTTGGCTCGGTTTGATTAGCACGGATTACTGTCAAGGAAAGTAACTTTTTCTTAAAATTTAAATTACTGCGTTTGGTTCATTTTTTTTAGTAGTTAAGAAAGTAAAAACTTTCCTAATTTAAGAAAAGCAGTGACACTTTTTTTGGAATCTAAATCCTAACACCCCCTTAATATTTAGATTACTTTCTTCAGGAATTTAATCTAAAAAATACGTTAGACAATTTAAATATTCATTCTCTCAACGACTTTAAAATATATAAATTTTAAATAAATTTTAATTAAAATATATAAAATAAATATTAGTTGATAAATAATAAATTATTTATTTTAAAAATAAAATATTTTATTAATACTTTATTATATAAAATATTAAAATAAGTTTAAATAAAAATATTTTTGTAAGTTTTATTTAATTTATAATTATTATTAGTAATAAAATATTTATTATTATTTTAAAAACAAAATTATAAAATCACAATAATTATAAAACTTGAAATAAATAAAATAACTAATTAAAAACTTTGAAAAAGTGAGGGAAGGAGAGATAAGAGGAGGAGGAATTTTTCAAAATTTTGAAAATTTTGCAAAAAATCTCCTATTTATTAAAATTTTAGTATCGGTAGGTATTTGAATTTTGAATATTTTTGTTCAAAATTTCAATTGACTATCTTTATGTTTATATTTTTCTTATTTAATAATTTCAATTTTATTACTTTGTAGGGATATAATTAAAAACAAGTCAAAATTAAGTTACATTCTATAAAATATTGTTACATATAAAACACTATAATAAAATCCACCCAACTTTCCTATTAAAATTATTATAAGTATTCAAACATGTAAATATCTTTATTTTTCATAGATATATTTTTCAATGAATCATATTTCAAATTTATTTTACTTTCCCGCCAAACCAAACGGATCTTAGTAACTTTTGTGAAGGATTTTGAAGTCTAAACTCGTGTGTTTAGTGTGGATAATTCAATAATTAGAAATAGTCTTGCGTATTCACTATATACTTAAACGAAAGATGTCGATCTCGACTCAGCTTATCATAGTATAAAACTAGCATGTTCGATTGAAGTTGATTAGGTTTTAGGTCGAGCCTGGTTTTTTTTTCTTTTGTGTCTTTGGGGTTGATAGAGTTTTGTTTTTGAATTTTAGATCTGGGTTTTGATGGGGGATATGGATTATGGAATGGTCGCATTGTTGGGCGAAGCGGGTGTATTTTGTGAAAAGGAAAAATAAAATAAGCAAAATGGACACTAGGATTTTTAACGTGGTTCACTCTTAACTTTGGGCTACGTCAACGGACAAAACTCAAAATATTTCTTCCACTATTACAAATAGTAGGTATACAGAGATAAATCAAAATAGTGGCACACAAGGTGTTTCCCAACCTAAAAATACTAACCTCACTATTTTGTCACTCACCAACCCTTTAGGAATAAATTTCCCAATTTCAGAGCAAAAACAACGCTCTGGTTTATCTCTTTTTTTCTGTGTTTGTTGTGATTATGTTTTTCATCTCCTGCCTATTTATAGACAGCAGGCGTGGGATAATTGACAAACTTCTCTTCAATATTGGTAGGCGTCAACTTTTCAATAAATGTTGCATTTATTCTGTTCAACAAATGCAGCATGTTGCGGCACCGAAAGCAGCCACAACATTGGAATGGAGTCCCTCCATATGAGAAGGACCCAGCTCCAACGAATCTCTCCCTCCCGATTATATGAAGGGCTCTATCAAGCCTGCTATTGATCGACAATACTCGAACTGGCCTTTTGGTAGAATCTCGGTTAACATGTCTGATCCATTTTCATCAGTATGGATCTTTTCTAACCGTAATTGTTTCGTCTCCATCACTTCTCTTATCCAGTATTGATCATGAGTGAAACGAGGCATTCTTACCAAGGTGAATAGCGCTCTGACTGTCACAGAACAACCGATACTGTTCTTGCTTAACACCAAGTTCATTAAAGAACTTCTTCATCTATAGCAACTATTTACAGGCTTCCGTTGCTGCAATAAACTCTGCTTCAGTTGTAGAAAGTGCAACACACTTCTGTAACTTTGACTGCCATGCCACATCTCCCCTTGCAAAAGTAATCAAGTACCCTGATGTAGACTTTCTCAAGTCAACATCTCCAGCCATATCCGCATCTGTATAACTAGCTAACACAGGTTCTGCTCTTCCAAAACATAAGCATATTTTGGATGACCCTCGAAGATGTATGAGAATCCACTTGACTGCAGCCCAATGTTCCTTTCCAGGATTAGAAAGGAAACGACTTATAACTCCAACTGCATGAGCAATATCTGGCCGTGTACAAACCATGGCATACATCAAACTTCCAACTGTTGAAACATATGGAACTATGGACATTTCTTCCTTCTCTTCATCTGTAGAAGGGCAATCTTTGGAACTCGATTTAAAGTGATTAGCAATAGGATAACTAACCGCTTTAGTTTTGTCCAGTTTGAATATCTCAAGTACTTTATCAATGTACTTCTCTTGTGACAACCATAGTTTCATGGCGCTTCTAACTCTAATAATCTGCATGCCAAAAATCTGCTTTGCTAATCCCAAGTCTTTCATGGCGAAAGGCTTATCCAGTTGTTTCTTCAGATTGTTGATTCTAGAAACATTATTACCAACAATCAACATATCATCCACATAGATCAATAAAATAATGAAATCATCATCAGAGAATTTCTTCACATATACTCAGTGATCTGAAGTAGTCTTCTTATAGCCTTGCTCCCCTATAACAGACTCGAACTTCTTATACCACTGTCTTGGTACCTGTTTTAGACCATATAGACTCTTCTTTAGTCTACAAACATAACCTTCTTTCTCCTTTTTCACGAAACCCTCTGTTTGCTCCATATATATCTTTTCTTTCAAATCTCCATGTAGGAAGGCAATTTTGACATCCATTTGTTCAACCTCTATATTAAAACTTGCTGCTAGCCCTAGCACTGTACGTATGGATGTCATTTGCACCACCGGTGAAAATATCTCGTCAAAGTCAATACCTTTCTTTTGGCTGAATCCTTTGGCCGCTAGTCTTGCTTTAAATGGAGGATGGTTGTTGTGTTCTTCATGCTTAATCCTGAACACCCATTTATTGTTCAATGCTCTTTTGCCTTCTGACAACTTTACCAGCTCGAATGTTTTATTCTCGTGTAAGGATTTCATCTCATCTTGCATGGCTTCTTTCCATTTCTTCTTGTGTTCATCATTCATAGCTTCATCAAAGCTTTCTGGTTCTCCCCCGTCAGTCAGCATTACATACTGATCAACTGGATATCTAGTAGATAGTTGTCTATTTCTACTAGATCTTCGTAATGGGACTGGAGAATCTTCAGGTGCTGGTGGTTGAATGTAAACATCATCATCATCCTCTGGTTCAACTTCATTGTGGGCATCTGCATTATCAGCTTCTAGTTGATCATTATGCACTTCATCTCCAACTTGTCTCGGCACCACTGTTGAGGATTCAATCGGAAGCTTGTTGAGTCATATTCAGAGCTTGGAACTTCCTTCTCCACCTTGTTGATATCTTCAATAGTTTGATCTTCAATAAACATAGCATCACGACTCCTGATAAGTCTTTTCTGCACCGGATCATAAAACCTATAGCCAAATTGATCTTGACCATAGCCAATGAATACACACTGTCGTGTCTTGACATCAAGCTTTTTCCTTTCATCTTTAGGAACATGGACAAAGGCCTTGCAACCAAAGACCCGCAAGTGGTCATAGGAAACATTCTTTCCTGACCACACCTTTTCTGGAACTTCATACTGGCGAGGAACACAAGGTGAACGATTTAATGCATAAACAACTGTAAGTAAAGCTTCACCCCAAAATACCTCAGGCAACTTTGAATGTGAAAGTAGATATCTGACTCTTTCCATCAAAGTCTTGTTCATCCTCTCAACTACGCCATTTAATTGCGGTGTTTTTGGTGGAGTCATTTGATGTCGAATATCATGCTCTTTACAGTAAGCATCAAATAATCCGATATACTCTCCGCTATTGTCTGTCCGAATGCACTTCAGCTTTTTCCCAGTTTCTCTCTCAACTGAGACGTGAAATTGTTTGAACACATCTAACACTTGATCTTTAGTCTTCAGAGTATAAGCCCACGTTTTCCTGGAATGATTATCAATAAAAGTCACAAAGTAATGTGCATTACCTAGTGACTTTGGAAATGGTCCGCACAAATCTGAGTGAATCAGATCTAAAACATTCTTCATTTTAGATGGAGGAGAACTCTAGAAAGAAACCCTGTTTTGTTTCTCTGCTAAACAATCTGCACATTTCTTCTTATGTATCTGATTTAGACCAGATAGCATATTCCTCTTTACAAGCTGACTCATCCCTTTCTCACCAATGTGACCTAGTCTTTTATACCACAAATCAACTGTAGTATCATTCTCCACTATATTGATAACATCATTGGAGAGCTTTGCCTGCATCATATACAGTCTTGAGTGCTTCTGACAATGGCCACTACTAACGAGCCCTTAGTGAGCTTCTATTTTTTGTTTCCAAATGTACTTCGAAAACCTTTATCATCTAGCATGTTTACATAAATCAAGTTCAAACGCATATCAGGAATGTACATGACATCTTTCAGTAATAGTCTTAAACCATTCGCTGTCTCTAAAAAAACATCTCCTTTGCCAACAACATTCGACAGATTTCTATTTGTCATCTTAACAACGCCATAATTCCCAGGTGTGTAAGATGAGAAAAATTGTCTGTGAGATGTAACATGCACAGTAGCTCCACTGTCAACTATCCAATTTATTTCTTGCGAGACCAGGCTGACTATCTCTGTATCAATAACAAGGTTAAATACATCAACAATGTTACCTTGTTCATCATCACTGCTTTCTTCTTTCTTCATATTTTTGCCTTTTTCCTTCTTCAACTTTCGGCAAAATTTCATGATGTGGCCCTTCTTCTTGCAGTAATGGCATTTCACATTTGTATAGCTGTTTGACTTTCATCTGCTCTTGTCTCTGGACTTTGGACCTTTGGATTGACTCCTTCCTCTATCTTTTGTAAGCAGAACATCTGAATATGATGTAGAGGTTACATGCGATGATTTACGTCTCATTTCTTCATTTAGTATGCTGCTTTTAACAGACTCCATATTTAATACATCATTTGGTGCAGTATTTGTCAAAGACACCTTCAAAGTCTCCCAAGACTCTGGTAATGAAGCTAGCACCAACAAAGCAATCATCTCGTCGTCAAATTTCATCTTGATTCGCCATATACGGTAGTTAATACCGTTTAAATTGATCATTTTGCTCGTCTTTACCTCCATTTGTCAAATTAAACCAAATTTGAGAAAATCGACCTCAAATATGAAACCAGGATGTCAAAATCTGGTAGAAAAAATATCTTCTAAATTTTTACCACGGTATCGAAATAGTATTACAGGACCCACTAAATAGTAACTCGTCGGACCCCACTGGAATAGTATCGCGGGACCCAATAAATAATAAATCAAATAGTATCACAGGACCCAGTTACTATTGTTGTACAGTGCGTCACCTTGCAAATAAATTAAAACAACCTTTGCCATTTTACGTCAACTTTTCGAACAGATCACGCCAAAAAATTCGTTGTAATTTTCTCTTCCCGATGATGTGCTTCTTTTCAAAAAATATCTTCAATGAAAACACAACTCTGATACCACTTGTTAGGCGTAGCGGGTGTATTTTGTGAAAAGAAAAAAATAAAATGATCAAAATGGACATAGAATTTTTAACGTGGTTCACCTTTAACTTTGGGCTACGTCCACGGACAAAACTCAGAATATTTCTTCCACTATTACAAATAGTAGGTATACATAGATAAATAAAAATAGTGACACATAAGGTGTTTCCCAACCTAAAAATACTAACCTCACTATTTTATCACTCACCAACCCTTTAGGAATAAATTTCTTAACTTCAGAGCAAAAAAAAAGCTCTGGTTTCTCTCTATTTTTCTGTGTTTGTTATGATTCTGTTCTTCATCTCCTGCCTATTTATAGACAGGAGGCGTGTGATAGTTGGCAAACTTCTCTTCAATGTTGGTAGGCGTCAACTTTTCAATAAAAGCTGCATTTATTCTGTTCAACAAATGCAGCATGTTGCAACACCGACAGCAGCAGTAACATTGGAATGGAGTCCCTCCATACCAGAGGGACCCAGCTCCAATTTGGAAGAGCAAAACCTGTGTTAGCTAGTTACACAGATGCAGATATGACTAGAGATGTTGACTAGAGAAAGTCTACATCAGGTTACTTGATTACTTTTGCATGAGGAGTTGTGGCATGACAGTCAAAGTTACAGAAGTGTGTTGCAATTTCTACAACTGAAGCGAAGTTTATTGCAACAACGGAAGCCTGTAAGGAGTTACTATGGATGAAGAAGTTCTTTAATGAACTTGGTGTCAAGCAAGAACTGTATCAGCTGTTCTGTGACAGTCAGAGCGCTATTCACCTTGGTAAGAATGCCTCGTTTCACTCACGATCAAAACACATTGATGTGAGATATCACTGGATCAGAGAAGTGATGGAGACGAAACAATTACGGTTAGAAAAGATCCATACTGATGAAAATGGATCAGACATGTTAATTAAGATTCTACCAAAATTGAAGAGAAATAAAAGCAAGCGATCCCGCGTCTTCTGTTTATAAATAGGCAGGAGATGAACAACAAAACACACATAAATATAGACAGAAAATAGAGAGAGAAAACCAGAGCATTGTTCATGCTCTGAAGTTGGGAAAATTTTTCCTAAAGGTTGGTGAGTGACAAAATAGTGAGGTTAGTATTTTTAGGTTGGAAAATACCTTGTGAGCTACTATTTTGATTTATCTCTGTATACCTACTATTTGTAATAGTGGAAGATTTATTTTGAGTTTTGTCCGTGGACGTAGCCCAAAGTTAATGGTGAACCACACTAAAAATCCTGTGTCCATTTTGTTCATTTTATTTTTTCTTTTCACAAAATACACCCGTTGCACCCAACAAGTGGTATCAGAGTTGGATTTTAGATCTGGGTTTTGATGGGGGATATGGATTATGGAATGGCAGCATAGGGTTTTGTGTTTTGACAAGTTATTGTTTTTGTCGTTCTTGTCTATTGTAGGTGAGGATTCAGTTAGGTCAAGGTTCAGCTGCTCAGGTCACCAAGAATATGCTAAAGGAGGAGGGTCTTGGTGCCTTTTACAAGGTTTGTTTCTTTATCTTAATCAAACTGTAAATTATCGAAGTGCATTGGCTGTTGATACCTGCTTTAAGGCATAGAGTTTGAGTCAGGATCCGTGCTAAAGGATGAGTTTTTTTGAACGATTGGTTTTTAGCTGGTTTTAAAGTGAACGATTCAAGTTCTAGTATTTTAATCTCAAATGAGACATAATGTGGAGTATAAACTCCTGAATGGTGAGTTCTAATTTATGAACACTATCCACTTAGAAATGTTTGACAAATGGATTTATGTTAATCAATGTGTGCTCGAAGGATTACTAGCATAACTATAGAGCCTTCTGATTATGATACTATGCCACATATTCATATTTTCCATTGACCCTAAATCTTGGGTTGAGATTTTACTTTTAGGAAATTGGCCTGTTGTCTCACACATCCAAGCATCTCTTTTTTGTGTATCTTCCTGGGAAAATTTTGTACCAATTTTAATTTCACTTTTGCTGAATTTCACTTTAGTTTCTGATTAATTGCTTCTGCAAGAAGTTGAGACTTTTTTCCTGTTGATCCATATGATTAAACCTAAGCTTCTGAATGAGAATTTCCTCTGAAAATCAGTTTTTCTGTTAATTTTGAGTAAAAGTAATAGTATTGTGTTCCTAACTTAGTTTAGATACTTGCAGGGGGAGGGACAACGGAGAAGGATAAGAAGACACAAAGAACAACAAATACCGATTTTGTGTTAAAATGGGGAGCTAAAAATAGGTTTAGATTTGTGAAAAAATATCAGAACTTGGCCAACAAATCTAAGCCAGCTGAGACTCTGCCTAACAAGAGGCTCACATCTCATGTTATTATGAGTGAAAAGGAATCTTCTTTTCTCCATGTTATAGACGCAAATGAAGAAGACGGTAACAGAGGCAACGTCACTAGCCGTTAGAGTTTATTACGAAACGCTGCGTTTTTAAATAACGTACACCGTTGTTAACATACGGACTAAACTACGATATCATATACCAGCTGTATTTAGGTTGTGTTGTAACGAATACGAGATCATGTCATAACTAAATGTGATTTCTTCTCTCCTTCTCTCTCTATCACGTGATTCTATGTATGTTTTTTCTCACCAAATTCTCTTGAATCTCTTCCACTCTCGACTCTCTTTACTTCATTCTTCTGGTTGATTATTTCGTACAACAAATTGGTATCAGAGCATGCGATTCTGGGAGACATCCATGGCTGAAGGTACAAGAAATGCAGAACTACATAAGATAGAGGATAATCTGAAGGGTTTGATGGAAAGAACGTTTTTAGAAATGAATAACAGAATGTTTTCATAAATGAATAGTATAATAGAAAAAGTAGAGAAAGAAATGTCGGAGTAAAGACACATGATGATGCAAACGCTACAGAAAATAGGAGACGCCGGACTAGCATACCCTACGTCCTAGAGTAGCTCGGAGAGGTTGACAGAAGAAGAAAGAGTAATGTCGGCACAAATGAATCGAATAGATTTTCCATTATTTGATGGAAACAATGTCAAATTATGGCTCTACCTTTGCGAGCAATACTTTTCCCTGGATCAAACATCAGAAGGAGCAAAGGTGAACGTTGCAACTCTCCACATGGATGAGAGGCGCAATAATGGTATAGATTATACGTTAGAAATCACAATAAGAGGAAAATAATAGATTGGAATGAGTTTACCAAGGCACTTAAACAACAATTCGATGCAGAGATTTTGACGACCCAGTGGGAGAATTTAAGGATTTAAGGCAGGAGGGGACGATCTTGGAGTACTGTGCATTATTTGATCATCACTCTAACTGATTATCATTACCAGAGGAGTACTTGGCTGGGTTCTTCATTAAGGGACTTCGGCCAAAAATAGGGATGACTGTTAAACTACACGAACCTAATTCCGTGCATCAGGCATATACACTACCGAGGAAGTAGGAAGCAATGTTGGCGTCAGCGGGCCATACTCTTTTTAATCGAAACAACACTACGAGGAATATGAGTAATAGTGGGCATTCTAACATTCACTCAAGAGGGCCATCATCTTCTAGCATAACGAGAATCTCAAGCTTATATGGTTTATTGCCAACTCCAGCGACTGTGCCTCTATCATCCTCACAAACGAGAAGGCAAATTAGCAGTAAGGATTTCAATGAGAAAATAGCAAAAGGATTATGTTTCTAGTGTCATGAGAAATATACATTGGGTCACAAATGTAGAAAACGACAACTACAATTCTACTTGGTGTCGGAGTTTAAATCCCTACCGAAGTAGAAGAGGAAGACGCAGAACGATACTATAAATAAAACAACGTCCCTTTAGTCTCGATGCAGGTAATGCTGGGCTGCTCAAGGAACATGGAGTTCAAATAAGAAGGTAGTAGGCATGCATCAGAGAAGGCAGATCCACATCTTGATTGATAATGGTAGTACACACAACTTCGTGGATTCTTCAATTGTTAAAAGAGGAGAGTGTGACATACAGGATATAGAGCCAATATTTTATAATAATAGGTGGCGGATTACAACTGAAATGCCATCAACGTTGTCGAAATTTTGCATGGACCATGCAAGGATCTCAGTTCACCATGGATGCCCTGGTTTTGTCATTGGGAGGCGCGATGCAGCTTTGGGGGTATGGTGGTTGATCGACCTAACCGATGTGTTATGCAACTTTAAAGAAACAACCATGACATTTCAGCAGGGAGGCAAGGTGATGACTATTTACGAGAACTCAGAGGGGAAATCGCAGATCCTTTCAAGTAAAGAATTTGAAAAACTTATACGCGGCCCATCAGAAGGACAATTATTCATGCTGAGATTAACAACACCCCTTGAGTTTCAATTGCAACAAATGAGCTTAAGAGATGAACAGTAGAGTTCAATTGACAAAATCAATTCTATATTGTCGGAATACGTAGAGATATTCCAGGAACCTACGCAACTACCCCCAAACCGTAAACACAATCATCATATCATCCTGAAGGAAGGAGTGGAAAACATTAACGTACACCCTTACAAGTACTCAAAAGTACAGAAGGACGTAATTGAATAGACGATGAGTGATCTTATGAAATAGGGGTTCATTCGGTATAGCTACGGACCTTATGCATCACCGGTGGTGTTGGTGAAGAAGAAGGACAATACCTGGTGAATGTGCATGACTACCAAGAACTAAACAAGAGCACGATTAAAGATAAATTTTCGATATCGTTAATCGAAGAATTGCTGGATGAGTTGCATGGAGTGAGCTTGTTCACCAGCCTAGATTTGCACTCCGGGTTCCACCAGATCTGGATGCAGCCGGAGGATGTCTCAAAGACAGCATTTCGTACGCACGAGGGCCACTACAAATTTATGGTCATGTCATTTGGCTTGACAAACACCCCCTCAACGTTCCAAAGGTTGAAGAATGAAGTATTCAGACCATACTTACACCAGTTTATATTAGTTTTCTTCGATGATATATTAATTTACAGTCCATCTTTGCAATCACATGTGGAGCATATTTCGGTAGTCATGCAGACGTTGAAGGAAAATCAACTATTTCTGAAAGGGAACAAATATAACTTTGGGGCACACTAAATTGAGTATTTGGGGTATACGATTTCAGAGGGACGTGTTGCAACAAATTTTCAGAAGGTGAAGACGATAGAGGAATGGCCATAATCGAAGGGAATTACAGAACTCCGAGATTTTTGGGCATTACTGGATACTACAAACGTTTCAGTAAGGGGTATAGGTTAATAGCCAAGCCATTGATAGAATTGTTAAAGAAGGGCAGAACAATAAACTGTTGGGAAATCAGGTCGGGATCCGATCCGAACCGCAACGGAATAATCACGAAACTTTTTTGTGACTTTTGAATTCACAAAAACCAAGATCTATTTAATTCTATAAAATGATTAACACGAATCATAATAAAGCAAAATTTAATTCGTAACTTATTCCGAAGCTTGATCTTTGTCTTGTCGTATCTCTTAAATCGTTTCCGAAATCGATCCGTCTCAACCATCGTAGTCGCACAAGTGTCCGGCCTCTAACAGTGTCTACAGAATGAGTTGAAAGAACTCTGTAACACTTACAGAGAGGGTTAAGTATGGAGTGCTAGCTACATAGAGCTTAAGCCTATTTATAATAGCCCAAATAAGATTCAATATCTTATATTGATCCTTATTTATTAAATATCTTATATTTAATCATAAAATTTCTCCAACTTTATAATCAAGTATAACTTGATTAAATTAATTTTGCTCTCTTCAACCAATTCTATATGTGAGACCCATTAGGTTCCCAAATATGTTGGCAAATGGCAATAATTATAAATTATAATTATAATTCATAATTAGAATTAAATAAATTAAAACTCCTTTTAATTTATCTTTAATTCTCTAATTAAACAATTTATAATCACAGATCAAGATTGGCGTCTAGCAACGTATCATGATCACCCAAATATTTAAGAATGTCAAAGTGATTTTGACTAACCTTTCTGTCATGATTTTTTCGTATAATTTGATCCTTTCATCAACCAATGTTCCAATTAAACATAGAGCATGAAATTAATGTCTACTCTAATTTGAGTTTAATCATATTAGTTCTCCGCTATTAGCTTTTGATTCAATTAATGATATTTATAAACTGTTTACAAAATATCATTCCACCTTGGCCAAGGATTTTTCGAATCAATATTAATCGAGAACAATAGAACATGCTCCCTAATTACTTTAGGGTGATGAATCATATCTTGATCATTTAACTATCTCCATATAGTTCATGCTATATCCAATGACTACTGTTTAACGACCTTTGATAAAATAAATCACGAGTAGTATCAAACATAACAATCCCCATACAAGATAACTTTGATGATCTCAAATCAAAGGATCACTTATATAATCATCACAATGAGAATTCCATAGACATACAAGTAATGTTCCAAATGGATTTCTCATATCGGGTATGTTCAATGAACTTGTTTTCTAGCAAGCACCCACACTTTTGTTTAAGTATCTCTATACTTTAGCCTATGAGATCGATTACTTCCTTTATAAGGAAAAACAAAATGTGTGCTAATCTTTTTTCGTTCTATTCATGTTCAATCTTAATAGAACAGTGACTATAACATTTAGGAATAATACATAAATGCAATATGAATCTCATTATAATTTCATTTGCAATGTATAATTATCCCATGTACTTTATCATATACATCTAAACACGTACAAGATAAAGAATGCCTTTAAATAATTTGTCACTAAATTACAACCAAATCGATTGGCTGTAAGGCATAAACCAACAATCTCTCACTTGCACTAAGCCAATCATTTAAGTATCTTATGCCATATCGTTATATGACGATTGTTCTACTACTGGCTTAATGAGAGAATTCTACATGATTCTCTAGAGTGAGCACTTGCTTAAGTCTTACAACTACTATCTTAATTATCATCATAATTAAGAAATTTTGCCAAAACACATTCTTTAATCTTTGATGAGACATTAACTCCTTTTGCATGCATAGTGGCTATAATGTTCTACAGTACATTACTGTCTTGAACAATGCAAAGAAATTATATCAAATTCACTAAAGAACTTGTTGATCCAATTAATCATTTCCACTAAACGAAAAATGTATTATGGCTTAATTAGCAACCAATTGCTACATTGGAACTTTTCCAATCCTAAATGATAATGTTCTAAGTAAATAAACCTTAATTAGGATTTACTTATAAAGTTATATCCTTATCATCTTGAACTCAAATATTAACTCATACATATAGTAATTGATATCTTTAATACTTCACAGGTATCCAATATCTTAAATACTAAACATATTTAGTACATTTTTTATGCACTTGGACTTAGAATAAGTCAACCATGTCTAAGCTATCTCCATAGATCTAATTCCTAGAATTAAGTTGTTACCTTTTCATATCCAACAATAGTTATTCATGGACAATTATATGTTCAACAATTGAAAGTTATAACTTTTGTTCTCTGTGAGCAATATGTCTCCACATCCCACTGATGAGGATAACTATACTCTCACTTACCTTCTTGTAGATGTGATAAATTCATAATCATCTCCAAAACAAACTATTTGAATTCACCGTGAAATGAATCTTTCAATGTCTCGTAGCCTTTCAACTATACATCAAATGTATCATTAAAGGCATTAGTTCCAATTAAATGTATAGTCATGAGATTTGAACCTTTCAAAATCCTTCTTACTCCCGCTACTTGTCTTGAGAACCATTATCCTATAAGTATACATTGAAACAAACAATTTGTTCAATAGGTTTGTAAGATTATATCCAACTTTTTGGATATCTTATAACCCTTTATTACCCATTTTAGTTCTAAACTAAATGGATAATCAACTAAGCATCACATCATTGAATCATTAACTTTGACTATTTCAAAGTCCTAACATTGCATATCTAATATGAAATCTAGCTAATTGATTTAACTGGAACTATAGAAGGTAAATTATTGTACTAGGCATCGCTATAGAAGAAATAATGTTGCATCCTACAATATCTCATATTGTATGTAACTCCTTACATAAATCTATACCCTTATGGAATTTTATTGTGAAGGTATTCACCAGAGAATCTCATTCCCTATAGATAATCGAAAATTTAAGAATCACCAAATCGATCTCATTCTCAATGCTTAATTTCTACTTAGATTTAAACAATTTAAATTTTCAAAATTTTAAATCAACATTTCATTTAATACATATGACTATATCACATAAAGTCATTAGTAATATAATGAATTATAATATTATCCTTTTATGAATTGTTATTCCATCCAATAAATCACATGCATAAGATTTAACAATTCAATACCTTCGTCATCATTTCACTAATGGTTGATTTGGTTATTCTTCAACTATACAAGTTTCACAAGTTCCATACGATTTATAATTAAAAGGATTCACATATCCTTGTATGTAACTTTATAATTCTCATTTTATTGATTTAACCAACATGTCATAAAAGGATTGTCTCGGTTATCTAACCTTTTATTTTTGCAATTTAAGTTAAACATAAGTCTCCTTTTAATCCAACACATATACATACTATTTTCATAAACTTGGATCAACTACTTTGACTTAACAATATATTTCTAGCTATGCATTGAACATTACAATAATGTTGAATCTTAATTCAGTATCAAATACTCATAAGCATGAATTAGAAATACATATGATCTCTATATATCACATATAAGCAAGAAAAGTTTTGCAATTGTTTTCTATTAATGACAACTATTATCATATTATAGCAAAGCCTTTAATTGTAGTCCATAATTATACTTTTAGTAGGCTAAATTAAGTTGAACAATTCCAACAAGGTACTATACCTTTCAGCCCTACTCCATGCAACCCCTTGCATTTTGCTATCATGGTGTTGACATACATCTTACATGTTGTCGTCAAAGTTTACAAGATATTTTCAACTCAAAATGTCGATACATTTTGTCATCTATATGATTTTGATATATCTCTACAACTTTGCCACCATATCCTCAATGGGGATTATAACAAAAGTGCATAATGAACATACAATTTTCTATCTAAAATTTTGAGAACTTTTCTCAAACATATCCTATGTCCAAGAACTTGGGTTCACCAACTTAGTTTTAACTATACTAAACAAGGTGAATTCTACTAAGAACAAAATATAAATGTAAGAAAAACAAATTGCATAATGAACATACAATTTTCTATCTAAATTTTTTAGAACTTTTCTCAAACATATCCTATGTCCAAAAACTTGGGTTCACTAACTTAGTATCAACTATACTAAACAAGGTGAATTCTACTAAGAACAAAATATAAATGTAAGAAAACAAGTAATCAATTATATGCCACCACTACCAAATAAGATTAGGACTTTAATCATGCATATAGTTACTCCCACTATTTTATTCAAAATAATAGCTCTCATTACTATTCGGAAAGATTACTCTAATCTCTCTATAGGACTAGGATCACATTCAAATATAGTTGACCTTGAGTTTACTCAACAAACCAACTAAACTCAAATTAGGTAGATAACAATTTTATCATTCACATCTCATGTGACTCCTAGATCCGTTAGATGACAACTCTTGCCAAAACATATCTTATATGTCATTCCTAACCCTGCCTCTAAATTCGTGTGATCATGAGTTTGCTCATCCAAATCACACAAATTTAGTTAAGTAAAACCCACTATTATAAGATTAAACATATTCGGGTTAAAGGGGCCTTGAGTTTACTCAACAAGCCTTATAATAAACAAAACTCTGGATTATTCTTATAACAATGGAAGACAACAATCACGTTCTTAACATGTACTTAATATTTTGATGAGAGATTTTAACTTCATTTGTCTCATCAAACACAAATTTGCATGTAAAATATCTCACATATAAAAACATACAATTTATCATGCCTCTAATATATATATCAACCATATAAATAAAGAATGCAACTTATACACTCGTAATTAAATTATATGCATAAAATATCAAGCTTCGTTTGATTATAGTTATTGATCTTTATAATATAAAATAACATTTCCAATTAAATTAGATTAAAACAATTGATTCTTAACTAAATTAAATTCCTATTCCAAATAGAAATTTAATTTGATTTGAAAACAAATTTTCAAATCCAATTGAAACCATTTCTAATTTATCTTGACTTCTTTGATAAAATTTAATTGAAAACAATTTTCAACAAATTGTACTTCTTACTTATTATAATTTTGAAAACTTCTTTCAAAATTATATAAGTAACACATTCTAATCCAATTAAAAACTATTTCTAATCTAATTAGAAATTATTTTCCTTAATTAGAAAATATTTTCTAAAATTAAAGGAAACTACTTTCAAAATTAAATAAAACACCTTTAAATTTAATTAAGAAAGTTACTATATATTATTTATTTAGAGATTTATTTCTTGACTAATTAGAAAACTTTCTTTAATAAATTAGAAAACCATTTTAAAATATTAAAGAGTGTCCCTTTCTTGATAAGTAAATGAAAACACTTTTCAATTTTTAATCAAGATAATATCCTTTCTAATAAATCAAGAAACTTATTATTTATAAATAAAGAAACAATTTCTAAATAAATAAAATAACAATTCTCTAAACAAATAAAGTTTAAAATTTAATTTATCTCAATCAAATTGAAATAGATAAATTTAATTAAGAAACAATTTCTTAATAATTTAAGAAAACATTTTCTTAATTTTACGAAGTCTAATTAATTACTTTCAATCTAATTGAAAATAATTAATTTTATTTTAGAAACTACTTTTCTAATTAAGGAAAAATAATTTCAAATTAGATTAAAATAGTTTTCTAATTGGATTAGAATGTGTTACTTATATACTTTTGAAAATAAGTTTTCAAAATTATAATAAGTCAAGTACAATTTATTGAAAATTGTTTTCAATTAAATTTTATCAAATGAGTCAAGATAAACTAGAACTGGTTAGCCAAATGATGACTTATACAATCATCACAATGAGAATTCCATAGACATACAAGTAATGTTTCAAATTGATTTCTTATATCGAGTCTGTTCAGTGAACTTATTCTTTAGTAAGCACCCACACGTTTATTTAAGTATCTCTATACTTTAGCCTATGAGATCGATTACTTTCTTCATAAGGAAAAAACAAAACGTGTGCTAGTCTTTTTCCATTTTATTAATGTCCAATCTTAATAGAATAATGACTATGAACATTTAGGAATAATACATAAATGCAATATGAATCTCATAATTATAATCTTATTATAATTTCTTTTGCAATGTATAATTATCCCATGAACTTTATCATATACATCTAAACATGTACAAGATAAAGAATGTCTTTAAATAATTTGTCACTAAACTACAACTAAATCGATTAGTTGTAGGGCATAAACCAATATAAACTGGGTTTGGCAACAAGAAGAAAGAACTGCCTTTAAGACATTGAAAAGAGCAGTCACTTCAGCTCTGATTCTAGCCTTACCAGATTTCTCTAAACTTTTCGTAGTGGAAACAGATGCAAATGGGCAAGGGATTAGTGCGGTGTTGCAACAGGAAGGGCAATCAATTGCCTTCCTCAGTAAATCATTAGCCTCACGACACCATGGATTATTAACATACGAGAAGGAGATTTTAGCAATCATCAAAGCCGTCAGGTATTGGCACCATTATTTGGGTTATAAGCAGTTTATTGTTAAAACAGATCATCGTAGCCTCAAGTATTTGCTGGAGTAACAATTGTCAACCCATTTCAACAATCGTGGCTTCTAAAGCTTTTGGGTTATGACTTTTAAGTATAGTACCGGACTGGAAAGGAGAATGTCGCCGTCGATGCCTTATCTCGGATAACAAGCACGAAAATGTTAATGTTCACAATAACCAAGTTTAAGGAGATTTAATAGAGGCAATCAAGAAAAGTTGAGAAGAGGATCAAGCAATCGGAGAAATTAAGAAACAATTGGAGGCAGTTCGAATGAAAACAGGGGCATACGATGGAAGGATGGCCTACTAAGATGGAAAGGACGACTGGTAGTTGGAGCTAACTCTACATTGCGACAACAAATTTTAGCTATCAGCCATGATGATGCTATGGGTAGACATGTTAGGGGCGCTGGCGACAACGAAGAAAATTCAAAATATGTTTTTCTGGAAAGGGTTGGCAAGAGACGTGAGAAACTATGCGCAGGCATGCATGGTTTGTCAAAGAAGCAAGCACGATAACTCGGCTTATCCAGGGTTACTTCAACCTCTTAAAATATCCTAAGGAAGTTGGAGAAAAATTAGTAAGGTCTCCCTCGATCAAAAGGGAAGTCAATCATCTTGGTGGTAGTGGACAAATTTACAAAATACTCTCATTTTGTTCCAGTTAAACATCTATACATAGCAAGTGAAATCGTAGAGTTATTTCTCAACCATATATTTAAACTACACGACTTGCCAGAAGTTATTGTTAGTGATAGAGATCCAGTATTTTTGAGCAAATTTTGGCAAGAGTTATTCTGAGTACAAGGTGTCCGTTTGAAGTATTCTACTACCTATCATCCGCAGTCAGATGGCCTTACAGAAGTGATGAACAAGATCTTGGAGACTTATCTTCAATGTTTATGTGGAGAAGAGCCTCAGAGGTGGAGCGAATGGCAAGCGTTGGCTGAATGGTGGGATAATACGACATATCGATCTTCCATCAATTCAACGCCATTTGAAGTTCTCTACGGATACCCACCTCCGGTTTATACACCGTACGTAGCAGGAGATTCAAAGGTGATAGAAGTTGATAAGGTATTATTGAGTAGAGAAGGAATGGCGAAGGTGACGCAATTTCATTTGCAATGAGCTCAAAACAGGATGAAACAATACACAAACTCACAGCGATCAGAAAGGGAATTCGAGGTGGGTGAAATGGTGTTACTAAAGCTACAGTCGTACAGGCAACACTCGCTGCAGAGAAGAAATAATCAGAAGCTAGCACCGCTTTACTATGGTCCATACATAGTATTACAGTGTATCAGTGCGGTGGCATACAAATTGGAGTTGCTTGCGGAATCACTAATTCATTCGGTGTTTCACGTTTTGCAATTGAAGAAAGCTATGATGAAGTTGGGCAACACCTCTTCAGTGTTACCCAAATTTATCAATCCCATCGAACGAACACCAGTGGCGATATTAGGGAGACGGATGACTAAAAGGAACAACCACGTGGTAACTCAGTGGTTTATCCAATGGTTAGACGGAGATGACACCGGCGTAACATAGGAATATCTCTTCAACCTTCATAAATGTTTTCTAGAGGTGAATTTAATGGACGAAGTTATTAAGGAGAAGGGGATTGTTACAGACGCAAATGAAGAAGACGGTAACAGAGGCGACTTCACCAGTCGTTATAGTTTATTACGAAACGCCGCGTTTTTAAAACATCCATTGCTGTTAACATATGGACTAAACTATGATATCATATACCAGTTGTATTTAGGTTGCGTTGTAACGAATACGAGATCATGTCATAACTAAATGTGATATGTTCTCTCCTTCTCTATCTAGCACGTGATTCTTTGTATGTTTCTTCTCTCTGAATTCTCTTGAATCTCTTCCACTCTTGACTTTCGTTACTTTATTCTTCTGGTTGATTATTTCGTACAACACTCCATATCAAGTAAGGATGCTAAAAACCCTTTCTACAAACTTCTTTACATTTTGAGAATGTCTGGTATTTTTTCTATTGAAGATTAGATATTAGATGTCTTCCTTTGGAGTCCCTGTTCTTTAGTTGTGACCATTGAAGACATTATAACAAGTTTTTCTTTTTGGCACATTTTTGAGACATGCATGACATGTAATTTTTTGATCTTTGTTTGGTAAGAAGAGAAGGAAGTGATATAATGTTTAGCCAATGAAATATGGCTTTTTTACTTCAGAACTGAATTTTGAAAAGAAAGCGATGTAATCAAACTTAAAATTAATAAAAAATTAATTAATTAAATTATGATTTAGTTTATCATATATTTTAAAATGTTCAAAAATAAAAATGTTAAAATTTGAATTTCAAAAGAATTAAGTTTAAAAATTAAGATTCGAGCATTTTAAAATTATTTTAAAAAGTAAGTTAAATTTTATTTTACCAATTATTAATGTTTTATATTAATCATTAATTTAATTCAAATAAATTTATTAATGCACCATAAGAATGAGAATTTTATAATTAATTTTCCTTTATTAGTAAATTTTAATTCTATTTATTTTAATTTTTTGCGTGTCTTTTTTTTTACCTGCATCACGATTTTTCTGTCACGATTTTTCTGTCACATCTGCATGTTGGTTTATAGGAAACAACGTTTCTATTATATAAGAATAAGACTGCGTACTATTAAACCTCTCCAAATCTCATTTCACTGAAAGACTTCGAACTGAATGTGATGATGAGTGTATATATATATATATATATATTGGCTTAGTGTATTTACTATTTAGATTTGTGTTGGTTCTTTGAGTACACAGTACTGTAACTTTTTATTTTTCTTGAAAAAGTAGTAGTATAACTTGCCTCCTCCTTCAAGTTTGCCTTCTTCTCCTCCCTCCCAACATCTCTCTCTCTCTCTCTCTCTCGCTCTCTCGCTGCCATTCTTTGTTTTTGTGTGTAAGCAAAAGGGAAGGGAAGAAAATGGGAGAGGAGAAGAAGTCTCAGTCTCAGCCTGCTGGAGTTTGGCCTACTGTTAAGCCTTTTGTTAACGGCGGTTGCTCTGGGATGCTTGCAACATGTGTCATCCAGCCCATTGATATGGTCAAGGTAGGTCTTTTTTGTATATTTATTCTTATGCTGCAATTGGGTGTGTATTAATTGCTCTTTTTGATGGATCATGTCTCTGTTATGGTGACGTGTTGAAGTTTGTGTCTTTGGGGCTGATGGGGTTTTGTTTTTGAATTTTAGATCTGGGTTTTGATGGGGGATATGGATTATGGAATTGCCGTATAGGGTTCTGTGTTTTGACGAGTTGTTGTTTTTGTCGTTCTTGTCTATTGTAGGTGAGGATTCAGTTAGGTCAAGGATCAGCTGCTCAGGTCACCAAGAATATGCTAAAGGAGGAAGGCGTTGGTGCTTTTTACAAGGTTTGTTTCTTTATCTTAATAAAACTGGAAATTATCGAAGTGCATTGGCTGTTGATGTCTGCTTTAAGGCATAGAGTTTGAGACCGCGTAGTTCTAGGATCTGTGCTAAAGGATGAGTTTTTTTGCACGTTTGGTTTTTAGCTGGTTTTAAAGTGAATGATTCAAGTTCTTGTATTTTAATCTCAAATGAGACATAATGTGAAGTATAAACTCCTGAATGGTGAGTTCTAATTTATGAACACGATCCACATAGAAATGTTTGACAAATGGCTTTATTTTAACCAATGTGTGTTCGAAGGATTACTAGCATAACTATAAAGCCTTCTGATTATGACGTCAATTTGTAGAAAATGACTGAATTAGATTTAATATATTCTTGGCATCTCTTAAACTTTTTAAAAATCCATTTATTTTTCTATTTGGAGTTTGTAGATTTGTGCTTTGCCTTGCCCTTTTTAAACTTCATTCTCTGAACAGGGGCTTACAGCTGGACTGCTGAGGCAAGCCACGTATACCACTGCCAGACTTGGATCATTCAGGTGAGTTTCTGCCATTATTTGGTATCAAATAGTATGGTTGTCCAAACTTCACGTTTTTCTCATTGAATTTCCAGTTCCAATTCTATAAGTGCTATAGATCGTGATTGAATTATGTTTACTTTGGAAGTTTGTTTTATTAGCCTGAACAAATTCTTCTGTTTGTTTTTCTAGGATCTTGACTGCCAAAGCAATTGAAGCCAATGATGGGAAGCCACTGCCTCTTTATCAAAAGGCTTTGTGTGGGCTAACTGCTGGGGCTATTGGAGCATGTTTTGGCAGCCCAGCTGATCTAGCACTTATCCGTATGCAGGCTGATGCCACTTTGCCTGCTGCACAGCGCCGAAACTACACAAATGCCTTCCATGCTCTTTATCGAATTGTTGCTGACGAAGGTGTTTTGGCTCTTTGGAAAGGTGCAGGACCAACTGTCGTCAGAGCAATGGCATTGAACATGGGAATGCTTGCTTCTTATGATCAATCTGTAGAGTTCTTCAGGGATTCTCTTGGTTTTGGTGAAGCTGCTACAGTAGTAGGTAAGAATGCACTTTTTAAGTACCAGATACAAACCTAATAGTTTTCCCATCCAGGTTTATTCTTCATCTTTTGTTATCTCCCAACTATTGCTATGAGCTTAAGTTTGTTTCTAACAATTGATCTCTTTGTATTTTTAGAAGTATGCAAATACCTTATTTTTGGCAATACTTAATGGAGTGAATAATAGTTGAATGTGAACATATAATAGATTGGTTAGGGTTTAGGAAGTTTTGGGCTTCTGTATTTAGTTATTGGTTGAAACTTTCTCTCAATGAATACTCTAATCTGGAAAGCTTATGCTTTCTCAATGAATCTGTTCTGATCGTAAAGTGTATTTTTTTTCCATGTAAGAAGTTTGTTTAGACTTATTTTTAACATATAGTGGCATCTGGCTGAGCAAGCATTATATAGGTAAAGATTTCTTAACAGGCATACGTAGAAACTAAATAGTGAATGTCTTTTATTCTTTTTTAGTGACACGCGTTTCTCGATTCCAATGTCTTTTTTTCTATCAAGAAAGTGACAATTAACACCTGTCTTTTCCTTCTTACCCTCAGGAGCAAGTGCTGTTTCAGGGTTTTTTGCTTCAGCTTGCAGTCTTCCCTTTGATTATGTCAAGACTCAAATTCAGAAAATGCAACCTGATGCTGCGGGAAAGTATCCTTTCACTGGTTCATTGGACTGTGCCATGAAGACACTTAAAACGGGAGGACCGTTGAAATTCTACACAGGATTCCCTGTCTATTGTGTTAGAATTGCTCCTCATGTCATGGTACCCATCCGTCTCTCATGTCTGATCTTATGTGAATGATTACTTGATGAAGCTTCTATGAAAGATCTGATTTGTGAATAATTTTGTCTATCCAGATGACCTGGATTTTTCTGAACCAGATCCAAAAGGTGGAGAAATCTATGGGGTTGTAGTTCAATCCAGAAATGCGAGATTCTATCCACCCGGGTTACAAGAGTAATAATGATATCTTGGTTGCATTTGTTATAAACTTTTGATTAGGATCAGTTTTTGAAGTGAAGCAGATTAGTTGGAACTATCACAGTTCAGTTGAAGTAGGATTTATATAAGCTTAATTGCATTTTCAGACACAAATTTTGGGGTGACAAGAAATTTGGACTCTGCAACAATCCCATTGATGAGAACAGTTTTCTCCAATTGGAAATTTTTGTTGAGCAAGGAAAATAAATTCTGTAAACTTTTTGCCATATGTTTTTGTTTTGGGTTTGGTTCTTGCAAGTGTAAGAAACAAAGACAAAAAATTTGTTTGAAGCTTTCTTGCATTTGATTACATGGTTGATCATTTTATTCCCTCCAATGACTATCCTAATCTTTAAAAAGCTACTTGTAAGTGAAAGCAACATGTTTCCTTTTGCTTTCACTCCATTTATTTAGAAAGTGATGGACGGAAAACGAAAGGATGAACTGTTCTTTTGTCTTTTTTGTTCTTTTATCAAGAGAATTGGAAGTTAAAGAGTAAAAGATAGTAGAGGGTAAGTGTTTTAAGTGTTGTAGACCCGAAAAAGCATATGAGAAGAAGCTTTTACGTAGGAGTAAATGTAACTTGACACAAACTGTTCCCTAGTTGGCTTATAAACAAAAGTTACCACCAACCAACCAGCTTTGACAAGACTCCATTTGCATGGAATATGATGTTGTAAAAACCAAACCAAAATGTGAACGTTGCTCGTCTTAGTTTTAGTTGATTGTACGTGTCAAGAAGTTATGGAACATCTGTTTTAGAAGAATCTCAATCAAGAACTTTGAGCCACAAGTTTGGCTTTCAGTACAACTTGTGGGGTTTGAAAAGCTTAGTATTGAAGGAACTTTGTCATAACATATACTGCTTTAAGGTTGTGATAGGTCCTGCTGTTATGGCTCTGATTGTCCTCAGCAGAATAATTGTTTAGCAAAAGTAATAAGATGCTTAGGTTGAAGGATATAGGGGATTCTTAATGACAATGGAATGTGGCATTTCTTCATAGACAACCAATGCCTTGAGACCATGAAGAACAAGGTACAAGTTCCTTTAGAATAAATGAAGAATCATTTGTCACCATCACTCCAACAAACATTCTTTAGATGTTTATGGAAAATGTAAGCCAAACCCTATTGTACCAAATCTTAATGATCCTGTCAAAGGCACGCATTTGCCTGAAAATCAGTAGGTGAAGCTTAGTTTGGAACTAATCAGGGTAAGTCAATGCCTATTATTGAGCATAATGACACTAATAGGGGTTTAAAGAGTTCATACATGCAAGAACAAGCGGTTTCGGTTTCTCAATCCGAGGAGTACATCCCTAGAACCGGATTGAAACCTGTTATTTTTGGAGAGCTTTCATGAGCATAATGATGCAAATTGATAAGCAGTCCCTTGTCCGTCCAGGATTCCTCCAGGAGCCTCCGATGACAACAACGGAGCTCATTCACCAAGACAAGCAAGGGCGTTGTATCTCAGAACCATGTGTTAGTGAGCGTGTATTTGGTTTTTTTGACTTTTTTCTTTTGAAAAAAAAAAGAAGACAAAAAGACATCATCAGGAAGATAACTGCTACAATTCCAATCCTGATTACCATCTTAATGATACTATGAATGCATCCTTTTTGCCTGAAAATCAGTAGGTGATGCTTAGTTTGGGAACTAATCAGGGTAAGTTAAATGCCTTTTAATGAGCATAATGATGCAAATTACGAGGAGTACAAGCAGTTTCACTTTTTCGATTTGAGAAGTGCATCATTGGAACCTGTTACTTCTGCATAACCTTTCATTGCACATGTAAAGACAGAAAATAACATCATGAGGAGGATAAACTGCTACAATCCCATAATCCTGGTTCCTGGATCTGCCTCCCAACTTTTACCATCCTTTGATTTTATAAATCTACTTTTTTTGATACTTGTTTGAGACTACTTATCAGTAACTTCACATGGTAGGCCATAGCTCCAAGCCTCCAACCATTACTTTGAAATAATTTTAACCGCCTCCATGTTCATACCTCAAAAGTAAACCCCACAACCACCATAATCTGTCAAATTCCAGCTCATTCCACCCTTTCCACGAACAAAGATTTCTTAACATTTTACTTATTACTGAATCAAAATTTCATTCACTCACAAGATAAAGAAGATGACTTCATGAAGATGGAAAGTGAAGAGTGAGTAAAAGAACAAGATTTATGCTAATAACATAAGCTCAAGCCAAGATAAGATACATCAACAGATCAAATCCAGCAACTCAGTTCATCCCTCTCCATCATCTCCCTCCTTATTAGCCTAATGATCTAAAACCAACATTCCATAAGAATTTAACACAAGAATATAATACAAAAGCCCATCAATCACACTCGAGTACATGAAATAACAGTAATAGTTAAATTTGTAACAAACAGAAAAAACAAAAACTCCCAACCCATTTCCTTATCTTACTAGTTCATCCCTCTCTCAGGTCATGTCCCTGAAAGAACCAAACCAAAAGGAGACAAAGGAAGAACAAGACCACACATGAGTGGATCCTAAAGAGAGAAGAAATCGGCAGGGAGACAAATGAAGAAAAAGAAAACTCGTATAGTGGCTCACAGGAAGAACCCAAAAGCAATAGCAGCAAATGAAGCAACAAATGTGGGAATAAACAGAGAAGCATCTGACGTTGGACTTGGTGCTGGTGCTTCGGCTGCTGCTGCTTTCTGGACGGTGGAGAAAGCCATTAAAACAACCATCAATACAACAAGGAAAAGACTCATCTTCGTTGCCTCCATTGTTGACCTTTTCTCAAAGAGGAAGGAGTAAGCACAGATGGTTCAAAAGAGAGAAATGGAGCTCTGTAATTCCTCTCAAAGATGAGTAATTTAGTTGGTGAATATGAGAGAGAACGCAATGACTTGATACCCTTATGGGAGGTGGGTATATATAAGAGGAGGCAACGTTAAAAGAAATGAAAAGACAACCAGACAGCTTAAAAGTTCAAAATGGAGTCTTTTTAGAGAGAGAGTTAATATGAACGTTGAGGGGTCATTGCAGGTTGGCAACGACAAGTGTTTACCATACAGCTGGCTTCTGGGCCCCATCTCTTGCTGTCCGTGTCACCTACCGGCTACTCTTTTGGAAGCTTATACTTCTCTGCAATTTTCTATGGAGTCGGGTTGAATTAGTGGGATTCAATGGAGTTGGATTCAATCCCTTCAGATCAAGTTTAAAAATTGTTTGCTATTAATTTTTTTTAATTAGTTAGATACAGAATTTGAGGGAGATGAGCTGTGCTATGATGATGATGTTAATGATTGCTTTTAATGTTTTTATTGATTGTGAAATCTTAAGCTTAACCTAACATCTGCTGGATACACATGGATTGATTGCTAGGACCTGAATTATTGGAATCTCTTGGTACATGAAACTCCATAATCATGAGAAACCAGAAACAGAAGCTAAAAAAATGCAATGGTTTTTAGCTTTTGACAGTAGCAGAAGCATTTTGTATATCAGAAGAATGGTAAAAGTTGAAAGTCAGAGCTCAGAATCGGACTGGTAAAGACAATTTCCTGAATCAGATACAAGTTTACTGATAAATTCATAAATCTTTTGTCTTAGGAGCGTATATGGAAGCCTAACTTTGAGCAGCAAATAGTCTAACTTGGCTGCTGCATCCATATAAAGAAATCTATAGACTGAAATACTGTGAAAGGGACTATCTACCAAGACAGAACAAATCACAACTAAGCTTCCATGCTGTTTCCCGAAAATTCAATGCGAATGTACATTGAAATCTGCAACTAGTTCAAGTTTTCTGGTAAATGAATCAGATTTCTCAATGTTGGAGCATGCACATTCTGTACTGTTACCAAAAAAAAAGTACCTTAGAACAGTACATAAGCTCTACCTAAATAGTTGTTGAGTAGTCTACATCCAAATCAAACTCAGCATATGATTACTAAATTTTCCAGAGATCATGGTCCCCTTTAACACGAAGATATTGTAGTTTGAAGATGTGATATGAAACTGTCATTACACAACTTGTAAAGTTTGAAAAGGCCTCATATTTTCTTGAAATATTTTAGAAATAAGTGTCTTTTTCGTCTTGGTAAGTTTATGAGATCCTCTCTAACGAATTAGTAAACCTTGGAACCGTAAAGATGATCATACTATGTTCATACCAGACAAATACATCAAGATTGGACAGTGTTGATGAAGTATGAACCCAGATTGGAAGATTGATAAAACCAGCTTGGTTGGGGAGACCATCAAATGAAAGGGTATCAACAAGGACAAGTACACAGCAAACCCCATGTAGCTTCCAATTCAAATATTGAAAAAAGCAATCATTGTTCAGGATAAAATTATTGCTCTTGACCTCTTGTAAATGAATCAAGTGGGCCAATGTCTATGGACATCAGGAATTTAAACCAATGATAGGCATTGCTTTTCTAGAACAACTTGAACGTTGGGGTGAGGGAAACTTTTGAACAAGTCAAGAAGTTTGGCATCTTAGTGTGCAACAAAGTAAGAGCTTTGGTGAGAGCTTTGGGCAAAGGTGATAGGTCCGTAAAAAGAGAAGCAGGCCAAAAGAAGACATAGGTCTCATTTTGTTTAATCAGGAACGATGAAATAGACAGAAACATTCATTTAACATGTAGACACGCAGAGTCGTGATTGCTAAGTTGAAGAAGACCAACAACAGTTAACCAACTCTTCCCATATAAAAAAAAAGGTTGCTTTTGATAAGAATCAAGAGCATTTTTCTTCACCTAAATGACAAGATTAAGTACTTTCTACAAGCAAATGAAATTGCTCAGCCATAAGGAAATGAGTTCAAACAAAAAGCATCTCGGGCAATAGAACATGGGCTTAAGATTCAAGAAACTGACCAAAAGCAGTTGGAATGAAAAGCAAAAGTGCTGTTCTTTTCAATTTAGCAGAAATTATTAGGTCAAGAGGCTCATAACTGTTGCAAAATTCTACTTTCACTCCTCCAAGAAAAGGAAAACAAAATGAAAGAAAGATTCTTCTTTGTAGCCCTTTATCTTCTTTGTTTCATTTCAAGGAATCAATTCCTCCATCTCCAAGAATAAAATTCCTAACAACAACCAATTACTTTTCAGATTATATAGAGCTTCCCTTCATCTATATTGTGCAATAACAGTATGGATTTGAAGGGCCCATGTAACTTGCAGTTAACACCTGTCGAGGAGAAACTTCAAATCATGATCAATGGGCCTCTGCTCAAGATTGTCAAAGCTTCATTTCTGCAAATGAAGAGAACTTCAAGTCCTGATCTGAAGATTAGGTCTACAGTCCTTAAAGATGGGATCGTTAAACTCCACCACACCTCAGAAGCCTCCAATCTTCACATCTAAAGTTGTAGCAAATCCTTCTAGTTCTTGGACTTCCACTTGAAGGAGAAGACGACGAGACACAAAGTCACGTGCTTTATGCTCATCACGTGCTCCAGATGACCTAATCCAATCCTACATTGAAGCAAAAAAAAGCCACCCCAGTTGGAGGGAAATGCATCTGACCGTCAGTTTGACATCGGATGGCCAATATTAAATGTCTAAACTACCCAAATGCTAAAAACTGCGAATTTTGAAGAGAGAGGTGAAAAGAAATATAAATGACCTGAGAGTGTTCAGGTGAAGATAATAGGAAAAAGGTCCGATCTTTTGGACTTGTAAGCCACCAAACTGAAAAACTCTAACCCACCCAGAAATCTATCAGAGCTAATCTTTGCAATCCCCCATTTGCTTAGGAAATTTATCATTTTCTTCCAAACCAAACAAATCCCTCCAATTTCTGCCGCTGTTGCTACTGCTCTACTGCCCCCACCGTAATGTGATAAAGTCTTCTCTTTGTAAAATCTCTGTCTGTCTGTCTCTCTATAATTCTATTTTTTGTTGAATAATTGTAATGAAAAATGAGTTCTGACAAATGCATTAAAAATTCTGTCTTGGGTCTATTATTCTCCAAGTTCCAAGCAACAAGCCGTGAATCGGACTTGATTGATATCTTCGGCTTGATGTTATTTCGAAGTGCAGGATGATGGAAGATAATATTGCAAAAGCTCTTTTCCATTGACCCTAGATCTTGGGTTGAGATTTTACTTTTAGGAAATTGGCCTGCTCTCTCACACATTCAAGCATCTCTTTTTTGTGTATCTTCCTGGGAAAATTTTGTACCCATTTTCCTTTCACTTTTGCTGAATTTCACTTTAGTTTCTACTGAATTGCTTCTGCAAGAAGTTGAAATTTTTTTCCTACTGATCCATATGATTAAAACCTGAGCTTCTAAATGAGATTTTCTTCTGAAAATAAGTTTTTCTATTAATTTTGATTAAAAGTAATAGTATTGTATTCCTAACTTAGTTTAGAGACTTGCAGGGGAAGGGACAATGGAGAAGGATAAGAAGACACAAAGAGCAGCAGATACCGATTTTGTGTTAAAATGGGGTACTAAAAAGAGGCTTAGATGTGTGAAAGTGAAAAAAGATCAGAACTTGGCCAACAAATCTAAGCCAGCTGATTCTCTGCCTAAGAAGAGGCTCACATCTCGTGTTATTATGAGTGAAAAGGAATCTTCTTTTCTCCATACCAAGTAAGGATGCTAAAAACCCTTTCTACAAACTTCTTTGCATTTCGAGAATGTCTGGTATTTGTTCTATTGAAGATTAGATATTAGATGTCTTCCTTTGGAGTCCCCGTTCTTCAGTTGTAACTATTGAAGACATTATAACAAGTTTTTCTTTTTGGCACATTTTTGAGACATATATGACATGTGATTTTCTGAATTTTGTTTGGTAAGAAGAGAAGGAAGCTGTATAACTGGCTTATTGATGCTACACTATAGGGATATCAACATGGGAAGTTTGAGAATTTTTTGATGTTGAAGCGCTGATTCTTAGATCAAAACCTTTCTTTATTCTTATCTTGCTCTAGGTTCATTGCTTCTCCAAATCGAGGCATAAAGTTTGAGTAAGTATTAATTTTATTTTCCGTTTCTGTTTGCATTTGGGAACTCTGATTTGTCAATGAACAATAGGAAGCCATCAGTGCTGCCACCGGAGAAGGAAGATCGATACTATGCCACACGAGGATCATTGGGATTGGAAGATAGTGCCAAGGTTTTGATGGATAATATGAAGGAAGATAAAGCACTTTTTTGGCCTAGATTATTTATAACATTGTCGAATAAAGAAAAGGAAGAGGATTTCATGGCCATGAAAGGATGCAAGCCTCCCCAAAGACCTAAAAAAAGAGCCAAGATGATCCAAAAAACTATTCTTGTAAGTCTCCTGAATGTATTACTGGGAAGTTCTTCAGTTTTACATACGTAACCATCTGTTAATGTTAGCTTAGGATTTGTTTTGTGCTTGCAGTTAGTTAGCCCAGGTGCATGGCTATCAGATTTATGTCAAGAGAGATATGAAGTTAGGGAGAAAAAGACTTCTAAGAAGGTGCCAAGAAATTGTATACAGCCATGGAGATTGTTTAATTTGTTTTGTTCTATTCAATAACACGTTGATAAGTTCTTTGGCATATGCAGAAATGGTGTTTTCTTCATTTCTCATTTTGATTTGTGTGCTAGTTGATGCAGAGACCCAGAGGATTGAAGGCAATGGGAAGCATGGAAAGTGATTCGGAATGACAGATCCAATGGATGAAATGAAAGATGTTAATTTTTTATATTTAGGAGAGGAAGAGAAGAATGAGAATAGAGTTTGGTCCTTTCCAGTTGGAGTTTGTAAAGGAAAAGTACTGGAGTGGCTTTCCACTACTGAAGCAATTGTCTTTAGATAAATATTATCAAATACTTTGGAGGGTAAAAGTGCTATAAAACTTTCATTAGATGCTCTGCAATGTATCGAAAGCTTTTCTTGTGCTTTTTTTGATTCTTTGCTTTTGCTTTTACTTTTCATTTCACAAGTCTGGTCCAGCCTTAGAACTTCAAATAGCTGAAGATGATTCTGATGCATATATTTTACTTAAAACAAAGGAGCTCATTATCTTCCATAACAGATACAGCTGAAAATATGGGCACTCTACTTGGAAAATTTGCCATGCAAAACCGCAACGTATACTTCTTTCTGCCCTTTCACACGGCTGCTATTCTTTTATGATAAGAGGCAGACAATGTGGTCACAAGAATCTACAGATTATCCTTGTGACAGCCTGGTTTTCTGAGTTTTTCTGATGAAGATAATGCAAGAATAAAATGATTCATTCTAAAAACATTTATCTAGAAATGGGGCCTTGCAGTTCCTGCCACTAGATTATCTAAGATCGTTCAGGATACAAGAAATCATCAACCACGTATCTGAAGAGCTGAAAAAAAATAAAAGTGGGAAACAACTAAGAATGCAAAAAATGCTGATATTGCAAAATAAACATTTCTTTGTACAAGTGAAGTGACACATTGTTCAGATCAGAAAGCATATCAAAACTGCAGCTGAAACCATCTCCAGCTACAATGCTTTTCAGTAGTATCTCCCCTGGAATTAGTGTTAGTAATTATTTACCTATTTCCTTTCTACCTTTACTTTCTCAAACTCATTTACATAATTAGGCCTATAATGTTAAAAGTTGCAATACCTACAGATGTATAATTCACCACCCTGATAACCATTTCCGATGCTGGCAGGCAGAAAACAATGCAAACCCGAGGCAGCCACCACGCTGGAGAAAAACTTTCTAACTATTTGTAGCTTTCAAGTACAAAGAAAATACATCTTCATCCACATAGCAGTGCTGCTTGCACAAAATAAACACATTATGAAAGCATCTATGTCAGTTTGCTTGCTTACAGGCCCTCTTGGCGACTGGGATCTACATTAAGGCCAGCCTGCAAAATGTTAAAACTTCTGTCAAACCCTTTTTTTATCTCAAGCCATGAATTCTCACATCTCCAAGTTTCTTTCTGATAATGCGTGAGCCAAATTAAGCAATCAATTCAATTTTTCAAATGCTCATCCAATATAAGCATTCACCAAAAGAAAATTTTACTTTGAAGGAGTCATTCTAGGAATGATTATTGTAGAACATATAAAAGGTTGCAGTATAGCAGATGGGTTAAGTTTCCATTAAAACTTAAACAATCATATTAGATATGGAGATGTGGTTCTAATCAAAAGATACGCATAAATTTTCAGATTTAGGGGAAAAGACTATCCATTCTCAAGAAATGAAGCTAAGATGATGCAGCATTTCTGAAAATATTGAGAAGTATTTAGAACATAAAATTTACCTCATCATTCTGCACTCTGATTCATGTGTCAGGCAACCGCGAGGGCAATGCATGAGATCCCATGGAAAACCCAAACAGACACCAAAACTGGCACAAATGCTCTCACCACAATGGACAAAAACGTAGAACAGCCATTGCATGTCATAAAGATTCCAGGGTAATTGATGCTTTGGTGAAAACTGAGAGAACAAATGGTGCTTCTTCTCCAGGATGTATAGTTGTAGGCACAATTGTGTATCCTTTTGGATCAGGATCCAAAACCATTTCACAAGATATTTCTCGAGAATTAACATAATCTGTCCCACCAACTGATTCGTGAAGATAAATATTGTAAGAAGCACGGCGACCACGTGTTTTGAGTATCCTCATCCCAATGTAGAACATCATTGAATCATGGCTGGATTGGTAATTTCTAAAACCAGCTGCAGTTCTCGAGAAGCTCACCCCCTGAAAACCAAATGGTGGATAATTTCACAAATTCAAGAAGAAAAAGGGAATTCTGATTCTATGGTGCGCTGCTCAAGTATACCTGAGTTAAGGTGATGAACACATGAATGGGCAAGGATGCATCTGCACCAGTGGCCCTCAGCCGAAACTGTGGATTTTGATTCCAAGAAGCATAATCTTGGCATCCACCAGCACTATAGCCTCTCCATTGTCCGTGGACAGAATAGCGCATCTCAGGAGGGTAAACACGACATACGTATATTGAGCGGAAGTGGATCTGAAAGTCTTGCCAGGACATCCAGAATATACCATTTTTGGACTGTTCAACACAACAAGCTCAGAAAAGTCACCAACTGGAAGTAAAGGAATTTAAATAATCATGCTTTCTTCAGCAAACAGTAAGTGAAGACCATGCCTGTCAACTTTATAGCCAACTGAGGGGGACAAACAAAAAGAATTATAGACATGAATACACTTTACAGTAGAATAATACCTGTGGAACATGTTTGAGCTTATGCTTCATTCTATCTGTCCATTCAGGTGATGAATCAGACCAAGGACCATTCCATTCTACTTCATTAGCCCATGGATTCCGAATCTGCACAAGCTTATGGCCATCCACCTCCCTTACCTGAAAGATAGTTCCAAAAAATGAAAACTTCCTTGGAGATATGTCATTCAAATACATGACTGAGAATGACATGGAAATGGTACCTGTAGCAAGGAGTAAGCATGGCCTTGAACAATTCCACTAGAAGAAATGTGCACATCAGAACCTGATGGACTTCCAGCACCAAGTAGAAAGCCCTCCTGTTTGAAACGTAATAATTGAGACCAGAGCCTACCACTTGCAAGATCAATCTGAGCCTGGGAACTTCTCATGTCAATCTCCTCTCCAGCACCCCCAGTTAGGTCCACAAGAGCATCCTGAACAAGCCCGCCTTCCAATGCCTCGTAAGATCCATGCAACTTTGCATATGCTTTCTCCAATATCGAAACCCACAGTTCATTAGCCTTCCTACTCGTAGCAAATGCAGGTCTACCAGGTGATTCACACGGAATCCAATCATCAACAACAACTGGGACCCATTCACCCTATGAACAAGCATAGATCAGAGAGTACAATTGTTAGTAGATTCAGATTAACTGTGAATGTCAACTAGCTTTCTAAAGAAGAAATCCAATAGATATTTAGTGCAAATTCTGACCAATCCAAATTATATGCATGAAATTTTTTCTTGGAGGAAGAGATAAGAAATTGTTAATTCCCTTCAGAAACTCAATTCTGTAGGAACTTGAGAGAAAAAAAATAGCAAAAAGAAAATAATTAGCAACTCAGTCTCAAACTGAAGCACATTAAATTGCCCTAGAGGAATAATTTCTACCCCCATGATATCTCAGATCAAGCAAGCTCTTGCATCAAAGTTCTAGAGGCATTGTCCAATTATCCTATCAGGAGTTGCTTGATATCTTCCTTTACAAGTAATATGAACTTTACACCAAAATACACATTAGATTCTTTTCAGTATAAGAGATCCGATTTTCCATCTGCCGTATCATGAAATACTGCTTTTGAGTTGGTCGTCATATGGTTAGATAATTTGAGGAGTCAAATATCAGAATATACTAGAGGAAATGCTGAGGTAATTACCTGAATACAGAAGCGAACAGTGTAGATTCCTTCCTCATTATATTCTGGAGAGATAATAACCTCTGATATGGATGATACCTCCGCCAAAACAGCAACAGCACTTAAAAACCAACAATCACCTAAACGACCCTATAGCATGCATAGTTATGAAACTAGTTAGAAATTTGAGTCAACTGTCAAGTTTAAATAAGATTTTAAATAGATCAGAACTAGGCAAACAAACTATGGAGACTTTCTATGACATACGATCGAAGATGAAAGTACCTGACAAACATCAGAAGGGTTTGCAGTCCCAGAGAACAAACATGGGTGGGAATCTAGACAGCTTTCCTTAGCTATATCAGCAGGCCTCATCCAGTCAGAGACAACCTAATATGGAAACCCAAGATAAGGAATCAATATCAATAGGATACACTAAGCAACTTTATATAGCTGGGATGATATACCTGCAACTTTGATGGGGGATTTTCTGGATCTAAAAATAATGATTGGTCATCAGGAGGGAACTCCTGATCAGTGAAATGTGTTTCCCCTCTAGCAGTTAAGGCCTCTTTGACAGCGACTTCAACTGAAAGCATTCGCTGGTTGATTTCTTCTCGTGTTTCAATCCTGGGTTTCCTGAACCTCCTGGCAAATGAATCTACATCAATCACTACTCCTTCACGATATGACCTCCTTTTCCTCCCACTTGAATATTGGCCATCCCAATCCACATCATCTCGATCATATAGATCCACATCTGCCGGATCACTGTCCCATTCATCAACCTGAGCAAAGCACATAAAAGGTGATCAGTAAAAGGCCTTCAAACGCATAATAAAATAGAATACTGCTTCAGCTTAAGTTAAATCACAGCTGAGAAGTACTAAATCTTTTGAAGGCACATACTCTGGGTGGTGAATCTGCCCACTGCAAATTATCTTCAGGTAAGTCGACCATACCAAGATCACTTGAGCCTACAGCAGTGTGAAGAGAAGCAACTTCATCTTCAGTTAAGCACCTTCCCCATAGGAAAACATCCATCATATGCATCTTGGACTCAGCCCCCTCACTGTCAGACCTCCCAAATGCATCCATGTCTATTGGCGGCCGAACACCAATCCAAATTTCTGTCCCTTGTTCCCAAATGCTATTGCCCACAGACAAAGGCAACCCAGTTTGGTAGCCATCAAAGCCACCATCCAAGTAGCAAGTAGCCTCACCCAAATCAGCATCAATTGTCATTGTCACCATATGCCACCTGTAAAATTTTTGCAAAATCTCCAGTCAGATACAATAAGATGGCTGCATATCAAAGGATAAATAATAGCACACACAAGCCTTCCTGAACCGATGAAAAAACTACAGCAACAAGAAACACAAAATAAGGGAAAGACAGCACTAAACAAGTGTCTTGATCTAAGACAGTTGCCACATTTAGATTTTCACACCTTCCATCAGCAATACTGGTCGCACTGATACTCCACTCCTTTGCAACAGTAGTCTGCCTATCACCTTTAGTAATCAATCTTAGTCCAACTTGTCCTGCCTCAATACCTTGCTCAGCCCCAGCTACCAGAATCTCCCAGCACTCTTTCTTCTGATATTCAGTGCCTAAGAGGCAAACTGGACCAGACTCAGGCTGGATCATCACTGCAATGGAAAAGCTGACCTTTCTACTTTGACATGCACTAGGGTCAATCTCACCAAAAAGTCTGCCAGTAGTTGTTGGTTCATCATCAAGGATACATATAGCACCTGCAATTCCTGTCTGCATTGACATTAAGATTAGAAGGCTTATAATGAAATTCAATCTGCAGCTCCACCAAAATCAATTTGTGACCGAGGAACTAGCATGGCCACTCTGAGCATGTTAAAGAAAAGTCAAACTATTCAAATCGCACTTGAAGATCCTAATACTTCATAAAGCTGATCATAACATCTACTATTTACCTCACTATGTCACCTATCAGTTAATCAGATGCTACATTGCCATCATGACACAAAAAAAAAAACTTAAGAATCAATCTAGAAATTATATCACCAACACCCATATTATCTTTCAAACAAGTAACCAGATACAATAAGCCTACTTATATGCAAACTAACCTGATGTGCTCGACGAGCTAATTGAACTGAGCGTATCCTACGGGCAATGTTAGAAACCCTCTCCCGTGCAAAAGAATCACTCAAGACAGAATCACCTCCTACTGCTCGCACAGCAGCTGCCATGGCTGCTGCCTCCCTTCCACCAGCATTAGGAATAGAGGAAATAAGAGAAGCTTCAATTTCCTTCCACTTACGTTCTTCCTTCTCCAAAAGAGCCTTCCTTCTTTCTTTACCTCTCCCCTCCTCCTCACGTCTCTGCATTAAAATCTCTTCTTCCATTTCCTTCTCTCTCAGATAACTACAAAAATTTTCAGGAAATTAAAACAAGCAAAGAAAAAGATTCTGCATTATATATTTTTATATTATTTACAGTCTGTAATAACAACCGTGGAACAAAGTAACCACCTTTCTTGTATAATTTCAAATTGTCTACGGTCCTCCGGCATCCATCTTTTTATTTTCTTGGCACTTAAGTCAGAAAAGCCTATGCTATCAAGAAAAAGCCTCAAGCGTACTTCATCCTGCCAAAATAGAAATTCACATTACAATTACATGAAGTAAGATATGTAAAAGTATGCCCAAGTGCACAAGAACATTATTTACCTGTACTCTTTCCGCTTTAGCAATCAAGCCAAGTAGGAGAAGTAAATACCCACCAAATCTATCCCACATATATACCCACTCTGTATCTATTGCCTCTTCCAAAGCCAAAATTCGTGCATGAGCACACATTTCTCTTCTGTGATCAACACCATTGGCTGATTCAAGGCGAAATTTCCTGTATCTCATTCTGCTAAAGAATGACCCTACAATTAATTCTTCATTTCTTAGTCGATCTCTCAATTTCATGACATCATCTCTAGGAAGAACAAGATTGCCAGCCTTATCACGAGTGGCAGTAGGGTCACCAATCAAAAGAGCTGTTGAACTTGCAGATCTTTGTGGAGCTGAATACGTGCCAGATAAAGCATTTCTTGTCTGCATGACATAGTAACTCATCCTCAGTTAAAATGAAATAGAACGGTAACTTTGTATTTGGTACAAAATGGTAACTATCGTCGCCTTCATAGGAAGAATAATGTAGTCTAGAAGTTCTCATCTATCAACAATACAAAAAAGATCAAATGCAACAAAAGAAAGGAAAACACCAAACAAATGTTTAATCTATATCTCCTTCTCCATAAGATAAATTCAATGTATGAAAGTTCCTTGTTTGCATAACATGCAGTAAGAATTAAGCGCCAGCATCCTGAACGCTATGTAGTAAAACGGTTGAGAATCATGTCATACAGCGGGTCTCCCTCCCACTATTATTGCAATAACGTCAACATCTTACTAATTCAGTAGTATCACATAAACATGGAAACAATGCACAATGCGATTCAACAAATCCAAAACAGACCTTAGTCGCAGATCGTGTGATTGCTTCAACAACAGTGTCCTTACTGAGGAAATGTACAGCATCTTCCATCATCTAGAAATGTAGGAGAAAGTACAATCAAGATCACCAGATTCACATTGGTAAAGTGCAAAATATAACTCAAGGCTCTTTATACAAACCACATTAAGATCCAGAGCAATGATAATGCCTTGGAATGGGATCATTCTGAAGCCTATAAAAAATTCAAATCAGACAGAACAAAATACAAACCTTGAGAGTCAGACATGGACGAGAAACAGCGAATCCAAATGCTACAACAAGAGTAACTGCAGATACAGCCGCGCCAGCAAATGGTGGATAGATTTTCAAACTGGCGAGTACACCCCAGCCTTCAATTGCTAAAGCAATCCCATAAAGCATGAGAAATGCAGCACTATTTGGACATAATGTAGTTGTCGTCAGGTTCAGAACATATCATTCATATATGTGTTTCAAACAGTTAGATAATGAAACTAAAAGCAAAAAGAAACAGAAATTTGTGAAGTATCAGGTTCAAGTATAAAGAGGCACAGGTACAAACCTGACATTCTTTCCACAATCTGCATGAGCATCATAAACATAAACAGGAAGCACTCTGGGTGAATAAACTACAATAGGAGGTGAAAGAAGGACCTATAATAAGAGACACAAAACACACACGAAAAGGTCCAATAAATTTAGATACATACAATAAGGCAAAAACTTGAATAAAGAAAAAGCAACATGCTTACAGTCAATGCTCGTCCAGCCAGAAGGAATAGAAATGAGAAATAACCAACAGATGCCCCAACAAATGGTTTTCCTGCAAATATTGGCAGCAAGGGATAAAGTTGATTGAGCACCAGAATGATTGAAGGATATGTGTAACATCAATGGACACGAAAGATACAGGTTAGAAAACAACATTTGTCAATACCTTCAAATAATCCAACAAGAAATGCTGCCAAGGCCAGGAGAAAAGCAAGAAAGCAGACAAAGATCATTTGTGTCCTAGTCAAATAGAAATTGTTCGATGCCCAATGTTGGATAACACCAATAGCAAGTACCATCAGGAGAAGAAGTAAAAGAAATGCCACCCCTATCTGTTGAAACAAGAAAGATCAAGTACAGAATGTTCAATACAGGAAAAGGGCTAAATAATTCAACACAACAAAAATAAAAACTACGTACCGTCCATGGATGAACCACAAATATAACAGCAGATATGGCACCAAGTAGAAGAAGTAAACCAATGCTAACAAACACATATACACCTTGAGAAAGCTTCCAACCGTCATCTTTCCTGCATAAGACATTCACAGCAAATTACTTCTGTCAAGGAAGGAATACAAGGTGGAGTGGTGGGTTTCAGCAAAGGAATTAATTTTCACAATAAGCTCACCATTTAAGCAATCCAGAGCACAATGACAACAATGCTGGAATGCAAACAAGAGGAAGTAGTGCACCAAGAAAATCACCCTTTGTTGGAACCTGGTCATCTCTTGATTTGACTACCTCCATATATGATGCACCACAAAATGCTACCAGAACAACTATCAAAACAGAAAAAGTGAAAATAATGTATTAACTTCTTGATCTGGACAGCTACGTTAAAAAAGCTGCAAGTAGGTCCATCAGCAAACAAATTCAAGATAAAGCAAGCAAAGTAACTCACCTGCAAATATCCCAACACAAACAGCCGAAGAGAGGGAAAATCGATAAGTTGCAAACCATGAAACAATTGGCAGCACACCAGTAACCACTAATGCAATAGCAGACGCCATTGCCCAACCCAGGTAAACTGATGATGCATAAGGAGAAGTGAAGGATTTCTGGTCACTAGTCCATCCTTTGTATGATAAATCATCCAAAGGCTTTACAGACACTATGGCACCCAGAGCTAACACAGATCCCGCAAATACTAGAATGCAAATTACAAGCACAACACCCTGGCAGACAGAAGATAATGTGAGTAGAACCAACCACAAAAGCTGATGCAGCAAACCTGACTTTGAATAGGAGCTTAAAGGTTAAGAGTTAAGAAGTGTTTCATAACCATAGACTCATTATTTAAAGTTCTAACAAGCCCTTGAATGGCTAATCTAACAAATAAAGTAAGAATAGAATAGGTGAAAGGTTCCTGAATAGGAGCTGAAATGTTAAAGGGTTAAGAAGTGCTTCATAACCAGACTCATTATTTAAAGTTCTAAGAAGCCCTTGAAAGACTAATCTAACAAATAAAATAAGAATAGAATAGGTGAAAGGTTCCTGAAGAAGGCAAGGAAGAGAATAAACCTCCTTTCTGCCCTGAGAGCGAATGTTTCCATCACGACCCTCACACTGCCCTTGGGTAACCCAAAATTGATACCCATTACGAATCCAAAAGGGTATTGCAACAGAAAGGCATGCAATCATGAGTGGAAAGGTCAAGGACAATCCTAGAAGCACCGACGATTTGCTGTCGAATATGCACAGATAACAATAAGAAAAACAAGGGACATATTGTTCGAACATGAAAATAAGCATACAGATTATTTATACAGTACAGTCCATAATTAAGACACCTTTCTAGTGCCATAAATGTTAAACCAGATTCTTTACTTGACTGGATCTCAAATTGTGTTGTTTAGCATCATTCATGCAGCATAGTAATCTCCATTATCTCTTCTTATACCTATGCACTTTCAATATTTAAAACAATATCCTCTTAATAAAAAGCTTAACATTGTTCTAGTGATTGTATAATATATGCAATAAGCCATACCTCAAGAAGGAAAGCAGTAGTCCAACAGAAGTGCTAAGCAACCAGGCAATGAAACCATACTGAAATGAAAAGAATTCAAGAACTAGGTAAGGTAACGCAACTAATAATTCCATAGATATATAAGTGAAGAAAAATACATGGCAAAGTGTTCCAACACTATACATGCACACTTTTCCAACATGCATTAATTTAATCATATCTGTAACAGGAAACTCTGCAGGGAAGGATATACAAATCATAAACCATGGGGAACAACATTCTGATAATGAAATATGGTTTCTTTAACAGACATAAGTACTGGGATTAAGATTTCTAGATATCTTGGGGCTTGTACATCTAGAGGCACATAGCCAAGAGTGGAGATGGGCACACAGAACATGTAGTAATTGAACCACCTAACCCAAGCAAGGATTAAAAACCTCATCTTGCTGCAGCCTTACGGCATGTAGGCGATTGACAGTGCAATACAGAAGTCTGCACTATTATTTCACAAAGGTTCAATACTTATACATCATTGATTGATAAAAGAAAAGGAAAAATGAAGTCAACAGATCAGAAAAAAATCCAGCTTAGGGATCTGGACTTAAAAGTCCACCATGGGACCTTATCCATGCCAACTCACAAATGCAGCTGCATAAACTAGGTTGTATTGCAATATATTGAACTGTGGAGTCCATAACTCGGTAGATGCTTATATGCATAATCTGAGATAACTTTTACTGCTTATATGCATAATCTGAGATAACTTTTCCTTAATGCGGTCCAAAAGTAGGAAGCAAAAGTAATATGATATCCAAAAAATACAAAAGTCAATAAAGTCTTGGCAGAAGTAATTACATTAAAATTAGAATCTTCAAAATAAGAAATCTACAAATCAAAACATGGTGCCTCTTATTAGGTCAAGTCAACATAAACAGTGCACAAAGCTCTCCACTTTGCGAAGATCTGAGAAGGGTCATAATGTACGCAACCTTCCCTTTGTATTTTTACAAAAAGGCTGTTTCTGTGGCTTAAACCTGCGACCTTTGGTTAAAAGGAGCAACTAGTTGCTCCAAGGCTCAACCTCATGGTGCCTCTCATTAGATACTAAGGGCAAACACTCAAGACAAATAATCGCAAACAACCAATACATAGTGATAATATTATGAACTTAATGATTTACCTTGCAAGGTTTGGATGTCATAGCCATGTCTTCTGCTTGAAGTGATCGAAGAAAAGCCATAATTGAGCATACAACTGGGGATAACAATAGCACAGCAAACCCAAACTCAAACTGCAATATAACATTTAACTATTACCAAATTTATTCCTGGGTTTCTGTTACCACATTCGACAGCTACAAACTTACAAATCAAGCATGAAAAAAGGAAGTTCCAACTGACCTGCTGGTGTCTAGCATTGATTATTTTAATCATCTTGGGACGAAAGATTGCCACGATGATAGTTTCAAGAATGAAGATGAAACTAAATAGAACCCATGCTCGCTCCGGAGTACCCACTACATTATGCAGAATGAATCTAGACAACTGAAGCCATTTTTCAAATCCATGAAGCCTTAGCTCTTCAGACAAAGAAATTTGATTGGGCATCACATTTTCAACACTGTTTGATTCAACAATTGTGATATCAGTGTTGTCACGGTGATCTCTATCTGCATCCAAACTACTTCTCTGAAGTAATGCCAGGATTGTGGGGTCTAAGTTTTTCTCCTTCAACATCACAGCAAAATTAGGATCCAAGCCTTTATCCTGCAGTAAGCTAATCAGCTCCCTATCACCTTGCCTAGCTCTCTTTTTCAGCATCGATGTAATTCTAGGATCATTCAACCTTTCCTGGATGGCAAGAGATATATTCAAGCCTAAAAGTTGTTGATTTGCAGAGGTTGAAGTGCTAGACTCACAGCCTTGACTGTCTAGACCACTGCTTCTGCAGACAACCAAAGAGTTATTGTGATCAAAATGTTTATCACCAGATGTCCCAGCTTCAGGTTCCTGGACCACTGAACGACAAGAGCTGCTATGCAATAATATACTCGGCCTCCCACTATCTATGCTTTTATCACTATTTATTCCCTCTTGAGAACTGGTTGTCCGACAAAGCACATTGTTCCAGTTATTAGCATCAACAGTGCATTGTGCTGCACACTGGCCACCAGATTCCACAACATTACTAAGAGGACACGCTTCAACACTACTACTTCGTTTTACACTTGAGCCACAACCTTCTGAAGAGCTAGATGAAGTGTTCTGTTCTTTTCTCCGAAAACCCTCTCTTAAACGAATCACTGTGCTCTGTAAGGCATCTCTCCTAGCAGCTAATGGGTTTGTTACTGACAAATGGCGAGAAACAACAGCCCCCAACAATACAGATGCTACAACTGCATAACTGATGCAATGGCCCAAGTACCTAAAGAATACCAAACATGAAGCAAATATGACACATATTATTAATGGAAATCAGGATCACCATATGTTGTCATAATTGCAAATAACGTCCACAACAAACCAGTAATGCACTCCAAAGCAAATGAGAAAAACTCGTGATGTGCCTGCAACAAAAAGTGCTACAACACGATTCTGAAGAAGCTGAAATCCATACAAGCATGCCCCCATGTTCCAATCTGTATCAGCAATTAACCCCAGAAGTTAGCTAGAGAGGTCTAAGTATAAAGTTTGTACGACCATAATGCAAATATGAGATTATTGGGCAAGATACCAAGAATAACAACAGCAGCTGATGTAATGGCTCCGAGCCACCGTGCTTCATTAGCTGTCAGACCATACAAGATTGAATAGACAAGAAGAACAAGAAGCGAGCCAAGGTAGAGAAATCCAAGATGGGTAGCCCTGTGGAAAAACCATAACAAAAGAATGAAGGAAAATATAGAAGAAGAGAAGGAAGAATGGAAGTTATTCTCTAGGTAGAATGTCTAGGCATAATAAAGCACAAATATAAAGTATCATAAATTACCACTAAAAAGAGAGTTGAGCCACTTATGTTAGTTAAAATTTCCATGGAGTGAATATATTCACCATTCAAATAGGGGTAGCCACAAAACAAGATCCAAATTTCAAAATTAACCAACCTAAACGAGTGTAAAGTCATGCCCACACAATACAAATGCACCACACAGAGATATGATCTCTGAAAAGTAAACAGGAAACACAGGGGCTCACCGACTAGATTGCCGAGGATATAATTCATTATGATCAGGTGGTTCAGGTAAACAAGCTATGGGGCCCAATTCTACACAATCGCTATAGGCAAATTTGTAGGCTTTCCGAACATATTCATCGACATCTAAGCCACTTCCTGCAAGTATTTATGAAAAGGAAAAAAGGAGGCAGGGAGATGAAGAAGAAGGGAAACAGAAGTAGAATAAGTTAATAGAGGAAGCCAGATAAAAAATAACTACAATTTATGACATAATTGAGACTAATCCTCTGGGAATCAAGCAAAACTATCATAGTGTAGCTATATCTGTACAACAAACCTCTACTGGATATGAATGAGAAACTTACCATCAAGAAAATATGAAAAAGAAACTCACCATTAAAGACCATTCGGCAAATAAAGAGCATGTTAATTGCCAAGGAAATTGCTGAAACACCAAAAAAGAATCCAGATGGTGAATATCGCTTGGATGCACTTTTACCAGCTGTAACATATACAGCACATAATTCATATGCACATAGTAGAGCAACAGCCGTAAGAAGAAGAACAGCAACTGCTCCTGTAAGAACAGGGAAAAAAAAAAGAAATTAGGTTCGGGTACGGAAGCAAAAGAGAATAAAGTGAATGTGCAGGTTACATTTTCTTTATACCATGCAGCCATTTAAACAAAGAGCACGTCAAAGTTGCCAGTAAATTTAGATCTCCCTCTGCATGTGTGACTGTGCTTCTTTCATTATTCACCCACAAGCACAGCTTTATCTAACATGAATTTTATCAAGGTTCAGGATAGGATTCTCTCACAATACTTAAAATGTTAGCATGCAAAGCTATCATACTGCTACTGCTAAATGTTGAAGTGCGTTAGTTATCAGTGTTAATAATAGCATATAACATAACATGGATTTTCCCTTTCAGTATTCAGAAAGAGCTAGTAAGGGCATGGGGAACATTTCATCCATGGTTCCAAACTTCTCAAGTAAATAATGGCTTTTCCTCATAGCTCCAAATCATTTGAACCCAATTTCCAGCATAGATATACCGTCATTAACTAATCCAACCTAAACAGCACTACACCTAAGAGTGTGTCAATTTGATATTTTCAATTTCCCAGCCATAAATGTATCCAATAACATAAAACATTGTATCTCAGGAGTTTCAATTCAAATGAAATTCACAGAACTAGAAATGTGAAATCCCAACAAATGGTCTCCATAGGTTTCTAAATGTCGTAGTTACTAGCATCCTCCCAAAACTTGAGTCCATCTCAAAGAAACTCCAAATAAAAGCAAATCTATGTATGAGGTTAAAACCCAATCATTCAACAGAACTCCAAAAAAACCAAAGAATTAAGTTGAGCAATAACAAGAATTGTTTTCCAAGTTAAAACTAAAACTTTCCACAAGAACATAGGGTATGAAACAGACGTTAATAGAACAAAAACTTGTTAAATAAGAAAGGAACACCCAAATGCATACTTGAACTTTGCCATTGTGTTCTCCACCAAAGCATGATTGAATAGAATGCCAATAGAAGAGCAGTGCCAGCCATTATTACCGCCAGACCGATTATATCACGGCCCAGCACGACAATCAGCCAGCATCCCCACATCATAAGCACCAGAACCGGAGATACAACAACCACCCAAGCTAAAAGTGAGAGAAAGCGACATAGTATATGCAGCTGAGGCCCTTGCAAGATATATGGCCATTTTCTGGCATAGATCCAGCTGATGACAGAAATTCCAATCAAATATAAGAATTAGAATAAGAACATTACTTTTCAATATAAATTGCAGGCTCAAACTGATACAGCATCTCAACAACTCCTTGTCTTTCACCGTTACGTCCTCACAGAAAATGTACTATCAAATAGACTTCACTATTTAATCTCATATGATAAATAATAAAATACAGCAAACTGTATCAACACCAAGTTGAAAGAAGTATCAATTTGAGAAAATTAAATATGAAATGTATGAGGTATTCTAGACTAGGTCATGCCTCAAAGTAAAGATAGCATGAATCTGCTGCAACTATATAACTAGTCCAACTTCTAACATAATGTTACCTTAAATAATTTGGACTGCTTACTTGTATATTTATCCTCAACTAGTACATAAATTCCAATAAAAAATTGTGTTAACTCTATTAGTTATGAGTTCTCAAGATGCTTCCGTTTAAAGTTTTGCGTTACTCAGCCCTTTGAAAAAGCAAAGGCCTCCTAGACTTTTCTTATTTGTTTTGAATTAGTTTAATAAATTAGAACATAGTAGTTAGAATACAGGCACTTAATCACAAGAGCTAAGATCAATCCCCAAAGCTGCATTTACATTAACTTTAACTTCATAACTGAAGAAGCTATACCCATTGACAATTCTTCCATCTATTTCATTTCAGTTTGCTGCTGACTTCAAATGAGTCACAAGCAGGAAACTAAGAAGAACAGCCGTATACTATGTTTAGAAAAAGAAGTAGCAGAAGCATTCCATTCCCAGAAAAGAACATGGGGATCTGAAAATATTTTTTTATGAAGCATCACTTTCTCTAGTTTAAATTATACAAAGTTGATCCCTTTAGAGGCAGAATCGGAGGAAAAAATAATTCTGCAGTCTGTTCTCAGTGACATGACCTGTTTTGCCTATTTCAATGAGCAGCAGATCACACTTGTAATAAAAAGCCTTATAGAAAGATCAAGTACGTGTTGACAAAAAGGAAACCCAGCACACGGCATTTTAAGCCACATTAAAGTTGCCCAAATTGTTCCAAAGGTTAACAATTCAATGTTAAAGACTAGTAACGACATTGTGCATCAGGGTCCATAACTAAATCTGAACAAAAAGTCTATGGGATTAAACCAATCTTGCAGGTATGACAACAAATTTAGTAGGATCGTATATAAAGCTTTCTTAGCAAAAGTACCTGTAAATCCGCCAAGGTCTCCAATTCACTGCCCAGAGAATCCAAAATGATGCCAAACCTAACACTGTGAAAAGTGTGCCTGAAATTGCACAGGCCAATACGACCCCACGCCCATCCCCTTCCATGGTGCCCCTCTCTGACCTGCTACACAAACATGCAATCAGAATCAGCATCAATCTCACAGCACGTAGAAACGCACACAAAGCCAGCCAATTTAATCTCAAAGGTTGAAATTTCAAAAATCAACAAAAAAAATCCCTCTTCAACGAGAAGAATAAAAAACCCAGATTCAGAAAGAGCAATGCAAGGGCAAAGAAAAGGGATTTTACCTACTAAACTGAAGTGAGGTCGAAGGGCACTAGCATAATTGTCCGAATTTAGCAGCAAGAAGTCATCTTGATTATGTTTCTACTGCATACAGTTTCACCGCTGAGCAAATGGGTTTAAAGGCCTGAACTTTACATTTGAGCTTCGGTCCACATAGAAGAAGCTAGGGTTTTTTGTGGTGAATGGAACTAAGGGAGAATATGAAGAAGTAAAAAAGAAAAAAGTTAGCTACTTTTAGGGTTTGTCTTGTCTGGTTTGGTGTTTGATTGATTTGGTTTTATCTTCTATGAGAAATTCTGAGCTCCCACAGTCTTCTTAGAGAGTAAAGTTAAAAACCCTAGTCTTAGGTGTGAACGGCGTGAGAAGTTAAAAAAGAAAAAGAAAAAATCAAAAGGGTGCCCTTTTTCCTTCTCTAATTTCTGGAGAAAGAGACAGAAAGATAAAGACTTTAGGAGGAGGAGGAGGAGATGAGGGAGAAAGAGACAGAGAGAGACAAGATAGGAGGAGGAGTAACTGAGTCAGAGTGAGTTGAGAGGTAATAACATGAAACAGCTATACTCACTTGTGCCTGAATGAAGAAGAATCCCCACTCCAACAGTGGCGCGTGGAACCACTCCTCCAATCAGAGTTTGCTGACAGGATTAGGTGAAGACCACTTGCTATGCTTCTGGAGATTAGTATTGAGATGATGGTTTTTCAAAAAAAGATAAAAACAGAACACATTAACCTGTCCTCTGCTATGAAAGATTTGAACTTTAGTCACCTAAACCTTGAATGTGACATGAAATTTCTTCTTCCATGGGTCAGGTTTTGATTTATTAGGTGAAGAATTTGTGTGTCTTCTGTCAAACCTCAGTTTATTTTTAGTTAGGTAAAGAACTTGTGAGATGAATATGACTTTTGTTTGCACCCAAATAAGTCAACAAATGGTATTTTTTAATTTTAAGTAAACATGTAAACATGATTAACAAGCCTGCTTATGATGACCCTTTTAACGTGTCATTACAAAAAATTCATAATCACTATCTTTTGAGATCCAAATATAAGCTTATTGAGAAAATTATGGGTGGTATTAAACTATTTCTAAACTTTGAGTCACAATTGCAGTTAATATTTATATAAGGGAAGAATGTTGGATAATTTTGTCATCTTTATAAGATTGGACAACTATTAATTGTATTTTTCGATCTTTTAATAATTTATCGATTAAGTTATGTAATTTGATCAAGATAAAGATAATAAAGTGACTCAATAAATTATCTTCTCCTCTTTAGACAAGCATTAATTACAAATGTGACTCAAGTTTAAAAATAGTTTAAAAAACGATTAAGTCACACTACTTTATTTGTACTAAATTTAAAAAATTAAAAACATTTGATTCAAAGGTAATAAAAGTCCAACATCTTATCTTTTAAGACTTTCAATACTAAAAAATATCAAACGCATGTATCATTTGCGACATAAGTTCAATATAATTATAAATATCTAATACCTTACTAGCATGAATAGAAATATGGAATGTGACGTCAATACTTTAGCGTTGGTGTCACGTTGTGTGTGGCCACAGGGCCCACGTGCGTTGCACATGCGTCAGTCGATGCACATCAGATGCGTCTAGCAAGTGCACCGACACGTGTCCTCATCCCGTCCTCGAACTTGAGGAGTCTCGAGTTGCATGAGGAGCGTGTGTTGCATGAGCCACACACATCCGTCATCCCGTGGAGTCATATGGGTAGACGAAGTTGGCGTGTTCAACACCTACGCATGCCCGTCCCACGCTTGAGGAGTGTCAAGTCGCATGAGACATCGTTACCCCGTAGAGCCACATGGGTAGACACGATTTTGCCCAATGACAATACTGTAGCATTGTCGGACGCGTGTTATCACCCTCCGACGTGTAGGGCAATTTTGTGATCTCGAAACTCATTTTGCGCTTTTTTTGGCTCGTTTTTTATCTTTTTCATATCTAGTCTTATGTACATCACTTTTATGTAATCATAAACACAAAAATTCGAAAAACGAATAAAAACTTATTAAAACATCATGAATGAAAACCGAAAAATCTTTATTTCCGGCAACTTAATTACACAATCACTCTAACATTAGGTGTAATATGTAAGATAGACCTTATTATGTGTCCTAAATAGTTCATGAAAGGGTTAAAAGTGAAGGAAATATAGAATACCTAATTTCGGTTTCATTTGATTTTTCAAAGCAATTTTTTAGCCCAAAACGAACTCCAATCTCCCGAAATCTTTACAGAAAGCGGTCACGAATATATCCTTAACGTCTTTCTATAGTTTTCTTAAGATGTAAGTACTCTTCTCTTAACAAGACAAATGATCCATATGCTTACGAATTATATAAACAATTGCAGGCGATCTTAACCTTTATATATAATTTTCATATCGAACTTTCCCATATATAATTTCGATATGGATTCGGTCGACACTAATTGGGATCTATTTTTCTTCTGAATTTTGACCCATTAATTTAAATCATTTATTATATTACTTTATTACCTTTGTTTGAATCAAATTACGTATCTTAACTAATAAGTTATTAAAAAATTAAAAATTATAATTAATAATTATCTAATATTACGGGGAAGGACAAAATTATCCAATACGGTATTGATAATGAAGTACGTTAGTAGTTCCAAAAACTCATGAACATTGTTACGCGCAAAACCCAACTCTTTGACATGCTCTGTTCTGCTTGAGCAGAGCAGAGGAAAAAGAAGTGTATATTTAGTTAGAAACATGGTTTTAATTTCTCCAGTAACTCCCATAAGTAGAGACTAGGGATGTGTGGTGTGAAGAGCTACCAACAAGGCAAGCTCTTCAGTAATCGAAGGACGACCAACAATCAGACAAAACATATGTTGGGAGGAGCAAGCTAATGGGGTTGGCAAGAACAAGGTAATTTGTAGAATCTCAAGGCAAGTTCTGTTTTCCTCTGTTTGCGTAAAACTTGGGTTTCAGTTGGAAAAAGAGGATCATCACTCACTTCAACAAAGCCTAGATGTTTCCTATCACACAAACTCATTATTTTTACCTCTTCAAGAATGAAACTTTCTCGCTTCCCACTTAGGAATTTCCAAGGATAATGGTAAGTTCATTAACAAATATGTAAAGTTCACAGGTTCACGTTTAGATATGAAATCCTCAAGGAATATGATTCTTAAATATATCAAGTTGATATGGGAAGCCACTATCATCCAAAGATCCTTCTCAAACACAGAAAAGGAAGGAACAGGAGATGAAAAAGCAAACAAATATGTAAGTTGGATAAGGGTTTTTGTACAGATACCAGCAATTTTCATTAATTTTAGCAAACCACTCCAAGGGCAGGAGTTAAACAAACAAATGGAGGGAAGAGAAGGGAGTAAGAAAAGTTACTAAGGTCTGTTTCTTTCAGCTTTTTAAGAAACTTGACCTCATCCCCAACCGCTTAGATGGAGAATCTTTTAGTAAAATACACAAAAGAGTCAAAACTTCCCACTACTACACAGAGGGGGTCAGTCACATGTACTACTAACACAAGCTAACAGTAAAAAAGAAACCTTGAAAGGGCAGCCATTACACTAGATTGAATGATACATAAAGAGTTTTTTTTTCCTTTTTATCTTTTCTGCTATTTTTCCACTTCACGGGCAGTTTGAGTTTTTACCAGGTCCACCATAGTAAAAATAATGGCCCCAATCCCCACCGTTGCCAGTTTGAACATCATAGCAGTTGGATTGCTCAGTGTAGGTGCCAAGCCCTTTAGGAACCTTGAGGTTGTTGGAACCATCAACAACTTGAATGTTCCTGAAATAACTTGATTTTCCAAACCCTTCTTCAGGAAAATGTCCACTTCCCATTTGAGTAGATGTGTGTTTACCACCTGGCTCTGAGTTCACCACTTCACCACCCCACTCAATCATGGAAGCACTGTCTGCTAAGTATGAAAACAGGAAAGATGGCCAGTATCCCAACACGTAGTCATTCCCAAACTGCATCCACCAGTGCCCTTCTTTTGGATCCTACACCATTGATTCAAGTAATCAGATTATTATGGAGCAATACATGGTAAGCCAATAATGTACCAGACATTCAGAAAACCATTATTACAGTGTTCCTGCTCTATAGCAAGTGTTCATAGTTTATCATGTTTCTTGCAGGTTCAAAGAAGAGATCAAAAGATCCAAAGATTCTGCATCATCTGCACCACCAATGATGTTTCTGACACTCACCCTTTATTAAAAATTATTAACTCTAGTATTAGACAAAACTCAAAGATCACGTGCAACTTGGACTGTATTAGCTAGATGGCAATTCTTGTTGTGATGTGCCTGCCTTTTACAGTTTAAGCTAGAGCAGAAAGTGAGGAGGACCTCAGCTTTTTACCTTCCAGATAAGTATGCTAATATCATATTGGGAATTGCGATAGGCAGACACAGGAGAGATGCTTGCACCCATGGCTATCTCACTGTTGATCTGAATAAAGCCTGAGCAAAGAAGATTATAGCAGCCAGTGGCTTGGTATGCATCGCTCTACAATGTTTTTACAAAGGAAATAGTGAGCAAGTTTGTTCAGAAGCTTATCAACATCAAAGGCAGAACTCAGGCTACTAGTATCTGAGCGCTTACAGTCCAGTAAGTGAAAAGCCTGGTGTTGTTATCACCATATAAATCTGGACTGACCTGTACATGGATTCGAATTCAATAACCAAAACAAAAAAGGATGATGATATTATAAGAAAGCTGGATCAGACACTTGTTTCTATTATTTCCATCGTAATTACCTGCCAACCAGCTTCAATGCTGTTAAGATCTTCACCAAAAGAACCTCCAAGTAACCATAACTGAGACAAGCTAAACTCATTAGGCTGCTGTATCTTAGGTTCCCAAACATTAATGGTAGCTTTTGCTCCATAGTACTTGTCCCCTTCCACATAAACTATTGCATGCTGACGAATCCAAAGACATAACTTGATGAAATATGAGTAGAGGTTGATAACAAATAAAACATTGCAGAATTCACCAAAGTAAGAAAAAGGTAAGGCTACTTTATCTTTCCAAAGGGATGGAATGAAAAGTATAAATGAAAAGAAAGCAGTTACCTGGTGACCACTTTGATTGATAAAATCAGGATCTACAGACCTGGGCTGGGGAATTTTTCTAGGCCCCTTCCTACCATATCTTTTCACTGAGCTTGCTCTCAAAACATCATCTTCCTTAGTTCTTCTGATAGGTATGGTATCCTCTGGGCATTTACCATTGGCATGCCACAACTGGGTGATTGAGTTTGTTCTTTCTTTTGGTTTTGCAGACACCTTATTATCATCAAACAAACCTTCTGGATGGTAAGTAGGCCTCATCTGATAATTTCAGAACCAGAACAACCCAATACGATACCATCAGTAACAGAAAATCCAAGCAAACTAAAAAATCTTCACAAATTTAAAGCCTGAAAGTGAAGAAAATGAACCTGAATCTTGTGGTCTTTAAGGAAAGGGTGATCAAAGGCCGGTTGATGAGATATGTGAACGCAATCTATAATGTCTCCATCTGAGCTCTGCATATAATCATTCCATGAACTCGTAACCAGGAAGTTTCTCGCACAAAAATAAGTAGGAGAACTAAAAGCTTCCAAACATCCTACTGAAAAGTTATAAAGCAATTACCCTGATTCTTCCAGTTGCATTTTTTATTGCTCCAAACGAAATCATTAGAGCGAGAGTGAAAAATCAGAACATCAATGATGTTTGAAAGCCTCAAAACCCACCAGAATAGGAAGTTTTCATGTTAAAAAAGGACCCAAAAGGGTTTTTTTTCTCCCCCTTAAAGTCGCCAAAAATAAAGCAGGCGATAAGCAAAAGAAGAGATATGAAGAAACAAAACCGAGTACTGAACTCAGAAAAAAAAACCAAAATCTTTCACCAAATTAAGCAAGCAACCAAGTTTGAGCAACCTTATAAACCATTTTGAACAACTGTGGTTTCGGAAAACAGAAAATTATAGAGAAAAAGAGTCCATCTTCCTTCAATTTCCCAGCTACGAACCAGAACCCCATGTCCAAGTCTCCAAGGAAGTGGAGAAGTACCTGAATGCTTTTAACAGCAGGCTTGTTTAAGCGATTTAAGTGCTTTTGAACCTCAAGTTTCTGCCTTGAAACACTTAACCTGGCAGCACAAGAAATTGAGAAAAGACCCCAGAAGCAGAAAACCGCTACAAACACTTGGCTCCTTCTAAAATGACCAACACCGCCACCCCCCATCTTCACTAACCCAACAAGAACCAAAGAAGCTAGCTTTTAGCTTTAGCACCAATGCACTGATTAGAGCTTAAGCAGAGAACAAGCCAACCATTGTCACACAGAGAAGAGGAAGAGAGTGATTAGCTTAAAGGTTAAGCTTTTTGTCTTCTTTTCTCTGCTTATCCTCAGAGCTTTGAAGTGAGACGTTACGCTTATGCTGGTTGTTCCCTCAAATAAATATAATTTCCACTCAGCCCACCACACCTCATTCGCTGACAGACACTCACAGACACTCTTTCTCTCTCTCGCAAAAACTTAAAAAACTGACCTTTCTTGTCACATCCTCTCTCCACTTTCACATTAAAAATTTCATCTTTTTTTTTTCTCTCCAATTAACAACAGTAAATTAAACTCTCTCTCTAAGCATCTCCGACCTTATGCCTTTCCCATTTTCTCTCTTTCTCTAAAAAGCACTCTCTTTTCAAGACTTTTAAATTGCAAATTCTTGTGTGGGTCAGATTTTTACAGGAAAGAAAGCAAGCAAATAAACCCAGATTCTGTGAAATGATGGGAAAAAAAGCTCTCTTTGTCCTTGTGAAGTTGTTAGTAGTCATAATGTAAACTTATGGTGTCAGCTATAAATGGGAAGATGGTCATCTCTTCTTCCATAGTTACATAAACATTAAAAAGGAATCCAAAGCAGTCCTTTAATATATATATACACACATATATATATATATATGTATGTATGTGGAGGAATGGATTCAAAATGGTTTCCAACTCAGATTTTCATGTTCCTGTGTTACTCTGGACAAAGATTCTTATTCCATTATGGTTTTTTGTATGTATTTCTAAGATTATACTAATGAATTGTATATTATAACAAAAATGGGTCTTTAAATATGGAAGTAACCCATTATTTTACTTTGAATACTGGTCACATTCTTGTTCTTTGTTTCTGAAAAACATACATAGTAGGTACAGACACTTCTAGGAGTAGAAAATGTTGGTACCAAATGTTTCATAAAATGTGCTTCTGTGAGAATTCTTGATCTCTGGCAAAAATGGAGGGAAAACCAGAGGGAACGGGACCAAAAGTACATGTCTTTTCTTGGTACCAAAACCAGACCAGACCAAATTAAGCCAACGGTAACATTGTTCAAAAACAAAACACGAAATTACCCTTCTCTATCTTCTTCTTCTTCATCATCATCGTCGTCATCTTCTTCTTCTTTTTTGAGGTAAGGACGCAGACCGTGGGGTGGTTGCATCAGTCAGTCCACCCGTGAGTTTGGCGCGTATCACGACGCAATTGGGATTTGACCAAAAGATAATCCAACGGTGGAAAATCAAAGTGTGGCCCATTTATGGTGCACTGTAGATGTACACAATTATTATGTGTTTGTGTCAGCGATTCGAGGACACTTTTGTCTATTTTGATGACGTGACACACACGTGTCCTTAACTATACACGTCACCATCTTTTTTCTTTTTTTGGGTGTTTCTTTACTTGTATTATATATGTGTAGCTTCTCGTTTTAAATTTAGTTAAGTAGTTTGTAAATGTTAATCTTAGTAGTAAGAGTAATTAACAATGATCAATTGATACATTTTAGTTAGGGTTGGCACTGAATTGATCCGAGTTTGGGATTCAACCTCTTTGGTACAAACTTGATCTAAAAATTTATATAAACATATGTGAAATTTTTAATCTAAATCTGAGTTCAGTTAAATTTGAGTGGTTCAATGTTTGATTAAATTTGACCGAGTTCAAATATATTTTAAATTTAATTTAATATCATTTAAAACAATATTATTTTTTCAAAAGACATCGTTTGAATAAATACATCCGATTTTTAAGTCGATTCATTATATTTGAGAGGGAATTCGCCCAACTTTACTTTGTGATCATAACCTTTTCTTTTAATATAAGATTTGTTTTAATTTAAAATGCAATCTTTTGGTTTAAGGCCAAATGGAATCCTTTATTTCTATCAATCACTTTTAAAAATTTTATGATCATTTAGAAACAGCTTGTCTATTAATTGAGTAAGGTTAAAGTTATACACTACTGAATTTCTTAAAATCTTGAATATAAGCAAAAATTTATTAAATTGTTGTTGTTATTGTAGTATTCATTTAATTTTCAATTTCTCAAAATTTGGAGTTGTGTGATATTATGAACTAATAAAATATTATTTTAATGCACTTCTCAAATAAGAATTAGATAATTACATTTTAAACATTTGAAAATATTTTCAATCGGGTAAAAAAGAAATAAATTATTGAGAAAAGTTGTAAAGGTTAGTTAAGTTAACACTTATCTAATCAGATTTATTTACATTTTATTTTTTGTTATTGTTATTGTTATATTTGATCTATGATTTTTGTACACTAATTTATCAAAATATTTGTTAAAATATATAATTCATTTATTAATTTTAAATTTCACAAAATTACACAAAGAGAATTAAAATTTATGTTTATCACATGATTAAATCCATGCTAATTAAACATAAAAATAAATAAAGCTTTTGACTCTTATAGGATTAAAATTTTTCAAATTTTGATTCCTTCATAAATAAAGTGATCGGAAAGCCTAACTTTTGACTTGGTTTTCTTAATCTAATCATAGAAAAAGATGCTCTTTCCTTTTCTTTTCTTTTTTTTTGGGGCTTAAATGTGACAAAAGTTGAAGAATCATTCACAAATTGATATATGTAATCATCTTCTACATGTTCAATGACCTTTAAAGGTCAATGACCACAAGGCATCAAAAGCAACTTTTCAATACTTTAGCACCTTAATAAATCAAAACTTAAAACTTAATAATAATAATAATAATAATAATAATAACAACAACAATAACAACAACAATATAAGTTTTAATAAAAATTAAGCAATGAATAATTTTAAGATTTTATTTAATTCTATATTTAAAAATTAATTCAGTAATTAAAATTTAAAATTTTATATAAGTTATGTCAAAATTATTTTTATTGATGTGATATATCGTCACATAGAAGTCTATCAATTAATTATATCAAAAAATAACATTTTACTTGAATTATACAAATTTTAAAAATTAATCACTTAATTAAAACTTTAAAATTTGAATACTAAATTGAGAAAAGTTCAATATTTTTGAATCTATTGTTTTTTAACTATAATTTGAGAAAAGATTTATTGTATTTAAAAAGTAGACAAATACTTTAAAAATTGTCGTTTAGACTAAAAATATAGTTTTAAAAAGTCAACGACACTAAAGTCATCGTTGTAAGTAACATTTTCATTGCAAATTTTACAAAAAGACTATTTCTGTAATTTGAGCAAATGAATATGGTCATAAAAGAAAAACTATTTTGACCCTCTCTCATTATATAGGTCTCGTTTGGTAGACAACTATTTAACTATTTTTTTAGCTGATTGGTTGTATTCAGTTGTTTGATTCTTCAAACAGTTACGAAAGTTGTCTGGAGAGTAACAAATCCAACGACTGATCTAAGATAAACAGTCAAAAATGAAAACGCTTAGCCAAAATTTTAACCATCAAAAGTTAATTGTACCATTTAATTAAGGTTATTAGATACCTACGTTTTAAGAACAGTGTTTGTTCTTATAATTGTTTTATGCAGTTATTGGTTAGAAATAAAATGTTGACCTTAAATGAAAATAAAAATAGAAAGAGTTAGCATAAATTTTTGTAGATGATAAAACAGTATAGTTAAATATTACTTCTCAAAAATCTAAATTCTTATACAAATATTTAACAAAAAGATATGTAATATTCATACTTTTTTTTAATTATATCCTTATAAATTATTTTATACTTAAACAATTAATTTTATTAAATATCTTTAACAAATAACTAATATAATTTACTGATCAAATCAGCTACGGGTTGAAAACTAATGTAATGAGACGATTGCTAAATAAGGTCATAATTTTAAAAACAATAACTAAGACACAAAATAGCTTGGAAATTGGCGATCTTGTGGCTTGAACAAAGCAATTAGTCACAAGACTTGATTATGAGAGTTTGTCGGTCAGTTATTGGGAGGAGTCACAGTCTCACAGACCCGGGGAAATAGACAAAGTGTCAAATTTGGCGGTTGGCAAAAAGTTCACGAGACTGTACTGTGCTCCGTGTGACGCTGGAGAAGTTACACTTTCCATTTCTTTGCTTGTCCCTTCATGCATATCCTCGTTCCCCTATTGTCTTAGCTATAATTTTGTATTTTAGCTACATTTTTTTCAATATTTAATCGGTCCAGTCTAACATTAACAAGTTTAATTAGAGTTGAAGTCAAAGTTAAGATTATCAAATCGAGTTTGGTACTGGATTGAATTTTGGAACGAAACTGTACCGATACCAATCGGTATCGGACACCGTTTCGAAGAATTTTTTACAATTATAAAATAGTCCATAAAATTTTTAAAAATTGCAAAATAATCCATATTGGTATATTATGCGGTTATCTTGTCACTTTACTAGTTCTTCGCTTACATCAATCATGTTTTCAAAAATCTTAATAATAAATAATAATGACAATTAATATGAAATAACAATAATTTTTAAATATTTTACATATAAATAATAATCACAATTAATATAAACAAAGACAATCATCATCATACACATCAAATTAAAAATAAGACAAAGTATTTAAAATATTACAAATTACAATAATATAATTTCATCATTTTAATAAATAATATTACATCAAAATATTCAAAATATCTGATAAAAAGAACAACAAATATTACAAAAAGAGTTGATGACGAACAAGCAATCAAGTAGCAGTTAAACTTGGAACAAAAATATTACAGGTTCATTACATATATACAATTTAACAGAAAAATCAAATACAATTAAAAATCAAAGAAAAAAACAAAAATCTAGAATTCAATCGTCAATGGGAGGATACCCACTAGAGTTGCACTGACCACATTGATCATTTGGTACAAAATTTTCATCATTGAGAGAAGCTTTATTATCATTATCATTCAAACTTAATGCATCAAATGATATGTCAATGCTTTCTCATTCAAGATTATCTTCCAAATTCAAATCACTCACATTAACCAAATTGAGTTCTTCAGAAACCCAATCCGCCAAAACATCAATATTATCAATGACAATTGGATCATTTGAACAACTTGTGCTACTAAGACTCCTAGTAAACAATTAAATTTAATTATTAGAAAATTATAAGAAATTATATAAAAATTAATAATGAAAATAACATACCTTTCTCAAAGCTTTAAATTGTAACGAACATAAACCAAGTCATTCAACCTCTTATGCTCCAATTTATTCATTTTCTTGGAATGGATAAATTCAAATGTGCTTCAGTTTCGTTTACACCTAGTTGCACTCACACATTGACTTAAAATCAGTATCGCAAACCTTCTCAATTCTGGAACAGAGCATCCAAATTGATCCCACCAAGAAACTACAAGTTATAAGATAACAAAAGTAGTGTTATAAACAAAATAAAGTGATAAATAAAATTCAACAAATAAGAAATAGGAAATAAGTAATACCTGGAGAAAGTTTTCTTCTTTGTCGAATAGCAAACGACATTCCAAAATCCCCATTATATGACTTATAAAGCTCCATTTGTGAGCTTAAATTTTCTTGCATTGTGTCATTAGGAACAATTGTTGTAATTGTGAAAAGCATTCATCTACTAACTTCGGCTTGCTTTTCAACATCCAGTCTAAAATATACACTAGGATTCAAAAATATCCCCGTCGCAAACAATGGAGAAGAAAGTTGTCTTCTCCTTCTCTCATTAATGATTGAGAGATATGGTACGTATAAAGAAGGCCTATTTTCATATTGGTCTTGATTGCTTCCGTTGCTCTCTCTACAGCATCAAAAATATAACACATTGTTGGCTTTTCTTTACTGTCAACCAACCGAAGCACTCTCACAAAAGGCTCACAAACTCAGATAACAAATTGACATTACGACCAAAATTTCCTATCTTCCAGTATGATATTACAAACCACCATTCCAGCATTAGACCTAGCATGCTGAGATGCAACCCACTTATCACTTGTAAACATTTGCCTTAACTCCTTCTTTAAAGAAACAAAAGATTGAAGTGATAAGAAATTTGTTACAAATCTTGTCACAGCAAAACCCATGCACGATTATAAATAAATTTTGTCACCTTTTTTGCCTTATGCATGGTCTTATCAATAACAAGAAAATACCTAGGATCTCTTATATTCTCCAGTATTGAGTTAATGCAATGTGCAACACAAGGAGTTCAAAAAAATAAATTATAGGTACTCTGCAACCTTTTCCCTGTCGCTTTATGAACGGAATCATTGTCAGTAATAAATTAAATAATGTTTTTCACCCCTACTTCATTCACAACTTCATTAAATATCCCAAACAAAGTATCAACATTTCTAATCAGGCCAAATGCATCAATAGATTTTAAAAACATAAAGCCATTTGAAGAATAAACCTAAAAATTTATAATAGGCTCTTGTCTCCTATTTGTCTAACCATCACACATAGTTGAGCATTCATTAATACCACAACTCACTCTTCTTTTAGTTAAATAAGTTCTCATTTCAGAAACAGCACAACTCAAAAATTTACCTCTTAAGTCATCAATCGATGGGCCTTTGTATCCTGGACCATAAGAGGCTATGGCATCTATCATAGGTTGATAATAATATGATTGAGAAGCATTAAATGACGAACCTGTATCATATCACCATCTAGTTACTGCCATATCCACATTGTGAGCCGTATCTCTTGTCTGCATTGCACTACGAATTGAAGGTTGAGCTCTAGGAGTTATTCGTGGTGCAAAGAAGCCAGACACCTGCCTTCTTCTCTTCCTCACATCAGATTCTTCAGAATCCTGAGACTGAGATGGAACACTACCAGTACCACTACTACTACCACTTCCACCTTCAACATTTCCATAATCACCACGGAAACCAGAAAACGAACTTCCACTACCAATTTTAAAATTCAATCTTTCCTTTCTATCTTTCTCAATTTGATGTTCATCAAGCAATGTTTTCATCTGCCACTTCACATCATGACTTACTTTTTTACACGCTTCCACATCTCCTTTAACTCCAGCTGAATACCTTTTCAATCGGGTAATTCCTCCACCTTTCAAATGCTTATTACAAAACAAGAAAATGGTATGATTCTTTTGATCGGGAACCACACCAGCATGAGCCCAAGCTGGATCACTGTATCTTCCTGAACTAGGTTGATCGGGAGTATTTGAACTTCCTTCCATTTATCTGTACACAAAAATAAATAACACATAATTTCAGTACACAGTGACAATATGCACAAGCTAACAATTCAAAACATTCAACATATATAATAAGTAACACAAAACATACTCCAACAATTTGCAATTTCAACAATTACAAAACATACTTAATATCATTTTCACTTCCTTCCATTTCCAACAATTTTCAATTCTAAGTTCCTAACAATCACAAAACATTCATAATTCCAATTCCATTCCAACAATAACCAATAATTTTCAATCCTAACAATTACAAAACAATCATAATTTTATTTCTAACAATTTTCAATCCTAACAATTACACAACAATCATAATTTCATTTCCATTTCCAACATTAACCAACAATTTCCAATCCTAACAATTACACAACAATCATAATTTCATTTTCATTCCATTCCATTTCCAACAATTTCTAATCCTAACAATTACAAAACAATCATAATTCTATTTCCAACAATTTTCAATCCTAGCAATTGCACAACAATCATAATTTCATTTCCATTTCTACATTAACCAACAATTTCCAATCCTAACAATTACACAACAATTATTGTTTCATTTCCATTATATTTCATTTCTAACAATTTCTAATCCTAACAATTACACAACAATTATAATTTCATTTCCATTTCATTCCATTTCCATTCCAACATTAACCAACAATTTCCAATCCTAACAATTACACAACAATCACAATTCCATTTTCATTTCATTCAATTTCTAACAATTTTCAATCATGACAATTACAAAACAATCATAATTCCATTTCCAACAATTTCCAATCCTAACAATTACACAACAATCATAATTTCATTTCCTTTTCATTCCATTTCCATTCCAACATTAACCAACAATTTCCAATCTTAACAATTACACAACAATCATAATTCTATTTCCAATCCTAACAATTACAAAACAATCATAATTTCATTTCTAACAATTTCCAATCCTAACAATTACACAACAATCATAATTCCATTTCCATTTCAACATTAACCATCAATTTCCAATCCTAACAATTACACAACAATCATAATTTCATTTCCAACAATTTTCAATTCTAACAATTACAAAACAATCATAATTTCATTCAATATCTAAATTTTTCCAATCCTAATTAACACAAAACATTCATAATTTTATTTCTAACAAACCACAATATTATATAATATATATACACCATTTTATATTTCGTTCTTAAATATATATGATGCTTTTATAATTCTTAATCGACATTAATAACTATAAGTATAAATTGGAATCTACAAGTATACAACATATTCACAAATCACAATTTGATAACATTACCAATTTTAAATATTTATGATTCCTATACATATATATTACCATTGCATTAAAGTTCAACATCTTTTAACTTTTATAGTCAATTAATTATTTACTTAGCTAAAACTAATACTCAAGTAAGCAAATACTATCATTAACTACAATCAAATTATTATTAATTTCTAATTTCATAATTTTATACATAACTAATTATTTACCAAAATTCAATACCCAAATATTTAAAATGAATTACCATTTAACAAATATTAAGAACGTGTCATTTAACAATTTAAGCTTTTTCAATTTTACTAATTTTGATTATCAATTTTACAATTTTACATTTAATTATTAATTTCACATTTGATTATTAATTTTACAATTAGGTTTAAATATTGATTTGATTTTGATTATCAAACTCAATCTTAAATGCAATTGTACAGACTTAAATTCAATCTCATTCATCAATAATTTAACAATTCAATATTAATACCTTAAAATCTACTAAATCACAATCACAATCACCATTCCAATTTCTAAATTTAATTTCTAATCGGATTCGGACCAAATGATCAATCTATTTCCAAAATGCAAAATGTCAACCGAAAATATCTTCAAGACTTCAACATTCACAGTTCACTTTGTTCTATCGAAATCCATTTCACAATTTTCCCTAAATCCAACACCGAAATTAACTTGAAAATTTTCCTCAAATCCAACACAACAACACCAATTTTTAACCCCAAATCCACCATCATCCAACAATCAAGCAATCATAAATTTCAAAATGTCATGAAAAAATTAACAAAAATAAAAAATCAATAGGTCTTCTCCAAATTTGGGTCAACGTCGGGTCGTGGTGTGCAGTGTGCGGTGTGTGAGTGCGAGGAGGACAATGAAGAAGGCCGAACGGTGTGCGGTGGACGCTAGACGGTGGACCTCAGCAGGCGGCGATGTCTTCGGGCGTGCGGTGTGCGGTGTGTGGTGAGGCGAAGACGATGTGCGGTGGATGTCTTCGGGCGTGGACGACGGTTGAAGGCCAGAGGGGACGCGAGGTAGGCGACGAGGCAGGTTGAAGGCCCGACAGGCGGGAGTTGGGACGACAGAAGGGAGCGAAGAAGATGAAGAGAGAGGGAAAATTTTATTTATTTGCAAAATAGTCCTTGGAGCTTTTTTTTTACGAAATGGCCCCGGAAAAATTCGATATTGGCGGTATCGGTCGATACCGACCGAAATCAACCGGTACCGATCTGAATTCATGCCCGGTACCCTCTGTGGCTGTTCTAATACTGTTTTACAGGTCATAACGGTACGATATCCACATCATTGGTTGAAGTTTGAAATATGAAATTTTAATATATATCTTTTTAATAAAATAATATTATTCTTAAATTTAAAATTGAAAATTTAATAAAGACTAGTCCCAAGTCAATCAAAGTATTAGTCCTCCAAGCCGAATCAAACTCAATCTTGGACTAAACTTCTATTTGGTTGGGCTTATACTAGTAAAACTTTTGTTAATAAAACTTTTTTCTGTAGATTTTTTAAAAAATAACTTTTATTAGAAGCCAGTTGATTGTTTAACTGCTATTTAATTTATAAAAAAAGAGTTTCATACAATAGCCTGCTTTGACAACATAAAATAAAAGTACTTTTAATTTTAACTATATTTTATTTCGTAATAAAATTATTTATGCATATAAATATTATTTAAAGTATATTAAACAATATACAAAGCATAATATATTAATTATTATATAATTTTAAATCATCTACAATATAAATGAAAATATATCTAATCAAATATTTTATATGGATTATAACATAAGTAAAACTAATATAAAAATAAATATTAAAACATATAAAAAGTCAAATAATGGGTTTGCAAGATAAACATGAAGACGAGTTTTTGAGTATTGTGTGAATTATATGTAAAACATAAGGACAAATGAAACTAAAAATAAGATCTAAAAAATACAAAAAATCATTTGAAAGGTTTTTTTAAGAAGCTCCAAATTTAAGCTTCTTAAAATTTGTATTTTAACGACAAAAATGTTATATATAATATTTTACAATTAAACACCTATTTTCTTAAAAATATTTTTGTGGTAAAAAGTATTTATTAACTTCTCAAAAATCATCCAAATAGTTACTAAGAGTCTTCGAGATGGCACGAGCTCATGTCAATCATTGCCACACCTAATATATATATATGTAAAAAAATTTAGAGTATCATAGTTATTAATACGTATTAATTTATATTATTAATAATTACTACTAAAATTCATGTAATTAATAGTATCTATCTTGCAAGTTGACATGTAATTATTTTTCAATAATTGTCAAGAAATTGATGATTTTATGATGATTATGTATTATATGATGATGTTGTTGACTTTCCTACGCGTATATGATCTCATAGGCTAAACGTCAAAAAGTATATTGGGTTGATATTTCAACTCGAGACAAGATAGACTTTGAATTATTGAACATAATCACTTGATTATATTTACCATAATGGAATTGTTTTATTAACCATAAATAGAATGATATTTTGGTATAAGTCCGGTTCAGCCGTCAAATATAAAGTTAACAAACTCGATCCTAGTTGACCGACAAAGTCTAAAATTTTAAATAAAATAATGCCATTTTTAAAATTTAAATTAAAAAATATAAATAAGTAGAACGTGAGCTTGATTGAAATTTTGATTGTTCAAACTCAATTTAATTCAAAGCCAATTACGAGTTCCAGGCTCAAGTAAATAGGATAACTTGACTCGAATCTTAATAATTTTAAGTTAAAATTACTCATTTTGAGTAAAATGACATCGTATTTAAATTTTAAATTAACTTAAGCTTAATCAAATTTCAAAATATCCAAATTTAATTAGACTTTAGTTACGATTATAAGTTTAGAGCTCGATCAAACTTTGGGCTAAGGTCTGACTCAAATATAAAATTTTAGGTTTGGTTTGAGTTTAATCCGACCGAATGTCACAAATCTAATTATAAGTCAAAAAGAATTTAGGAAAGAAGAAAAAAAGAGGTGGGGTAGGACCTACGGGCATGCACCTTTCCCTCATCTTTTTCCACTCTCCATAATTGGTGTTACATCCACAGCTGTCCCTTTTAGAAATAATGTTAAAAGAGCTTTGATAAGAACATGAGTCTTAGCGTGATTGGTGCTTTGTGCTTGCTAAAAGTCTACACACATGTGTATATATATATATATATATATATAATGGTAAGTATATTCTCATAGAAAAGGATGATAATTTTTTTTATTTTAAAATAATTAATGTGTCCATTATATTCAAAGAGTTAGTGGGTGACAAAGATTGGCCATTTATTCTATGATGTGCCATTAGTTTTATGTTCATATGCTAGAATCTTGGCTTGGTGGCAGAATTTGTGGTGTTTTTGCTAGTGGAGGAAAAAGAGAATGAAAAGGAAAGGTACCCTTATGCTAATTCATGTTTAGGGTTGATATTTTAATTTAATTTGGTTCGTTTGAGTTGATTAAATTCAAGTTTAAGAGGGTCGAATTTGGTTTGTCCAAGTTGATTAGGCTTCAATTTGAGAGAGTTAGTAGTTCTTAACTCAAAAAACTCTAACCAAATTGATAAGATAAGTTTATTTTAGAATTGGTTCAAGCGAGTTTGAAATGGACTCATATCATACCCAAAAGGGTTAGGCCGAATTAGATTAGTGGCAGTCTCAATTCAATTAGGTCCATTGCCAATTTTATTCAAGTTTAAAACCAAATGGTATTGTTTTGGGTGCATTAAAAAGGGTATTAGGTTCAAAGTGAAGAAGACAACAATTAGACCAAACTTAAATTTTGTATGGTTTAAGTTTGATCAAAAAAATTTCGGCCTAAAACTTGATCAAGCGCGAAGTATTTGACCTAAAAAATGAGTCTAATCAAAATTTAACAAATTAAAAATTATTTATTAATACACTAAGTAATATTATTTTATCTCATATATAAAATAACATCATTTTATATAAACCTTCGTTTAAGTTCAAATTTGACATGAATTTTTAAAAAATTTGGGCCTAAATTCAATTTAAAAAAAACTAGGCTCAGGCCTTTTACTGTTCACACTTCCAAGATTGATCGAAATGAATGAGTTCTAAGCTTGTCATTACCAAAAAACAAGAAGAACACTATAATTTTTCATGCATGGTCAAACTTCCCATTGATACAGATATAAACAGAATCTAAACTATATATGTCATCTGCAAAATCCACGCCATTAATGGAAAGGTAATTAAGGTGGATTCACCAGATTGTTACTAGGAAGCCATTGCCGGTTCCTTCTGTCTACTTACCAACCTCTATTTCTGAAGGCAACTTTGGAAAGTTTAGCTGGAGAAAGTGTCTTGTTCAGGAAAGAATAAGCAACAGGAGCTTGAAGGAACCTGAGTTTTCTCAGATTCCTTGATTACTTAATGCTAGAAGATTAGAATAAATAGTAAACAGATGTGATGAGACAAACTTTGCTGGAAAATTATTCTAGACAAGCAACGTCAGGAAAATCACGTACGAGGTAATTCGAAACCATGAAGTTAAATAAGGAATAAGACAAGTTGAACGTGACCAGGTTTTGATATATTCATATTAAAGAATGACCAAAGATCTTATATGAGCTTGTCTTTTCAGATTCAAGCCAGCCTGTTTAGTATATTCATCAAGTTGATTTGTCCACAAGAAACTTGTTGTGCGTGGATGTTGCGTATAATCCAGGACAGGAACAGCTAAAATAAACCATTTTTGGAGATTCTGAACTTGTCATATTAAAGATGAATTCATTTAAAAAAAAAAACTTTAAAGCTTTCCATTCGTTTTCTGATTGCTTGCTCCTCCGTTCATGGTTGATTAACAGTGGTGGTCATGTCTAGAAGGAAGGTATTACCTTAGTCTCGTTGTTGGTAGATGACAATACAGAAATAGGCTCCTGGATGTCTCTGGATAGGTACCAGTTCATCATCAGATAACTTCAGATATTGCTTTCTGGGTTTAACTTGGTGGACTTCCAATAGTTTGATTGCTTCTTATTTTTCAACTCCTTGAAGCTCAAAAGCCAACATATAGAAATTCATTGATTTTGAGGGTTTTCTCTCCATTTTCATGTTTTTGAGACGGAGTTATGAAATGGGATAATTAAAGATCACAGTTTGATTGTAAAACAATAGAAATTTTCGTTCATGAGGCTTTTGTTCTGCAAAATCCACTTTCCTCTGTTCATCTGTTTCTGCAAAACCTCAACTGGTATATACACATCACGACCATTAAAGTTGGAAAACACTCCTCTTGCATCTTCAACCACAGCTGTATCAGTTCCTGATGTCACCTCTAAAAACACTCCTCTTGCATCTTCAACCACAGCTGTATCAGTTCCTGATGTCACTTCTAACAATCATGCATCAGTTGAATTAGCTGACACTACGGAAGAAATTTTAGATGCAGACGAGAATAAGATAAAGACAGGAAATTTACTTAAAAGTTGTCTTAAAAAGCAAGTCTTGGATTCCAAAAAAGCTGAGAAGAAGCGAGTTCAATGGAGGGATTTCTTAGGGGAAGAACTTGTGGAGATCAGGGAATTTCAACCCAGGTGGGTGTATTTTTCTCTCTTATTTCTGAATTGGATCCACAGTTCATTTCTTTGGTTTTTATCTGCATATTTTCATATCTACCATTATATTTTTAGATGTTTAAACCATAAGAAACCAGTACTAACTGTGGAGTCCTATTTCAAAGTAAATGTCGCATATCCTGTCTATGTTTGCCTCAGTTGTTCAGTGAATGATTAGATTACCTCCTTCCAGTTGTTATGGAAACCACAAGTTCTTCTCTTTTTGCTTCAGAATGGAACTAAGTGATCTGTTGGATTTCAGTTTGCTCCTCCAGGGAATATATCATGCATTGGATGGCAAGTCACATAATGAAAAATTGTCTTGTAGCAGCAATCTGCTTATGTGTTTCTTAATTACCAACTTATTGTTTCCTTCTTTCTCTTATATAGTGAATCAGAAGATCTTGATGGTGATGATCAGGGAAGTAGAAGATGTTTTTGTATAATTCTTTGACATCCACACTCCTGCACGTTCCCGGAAGAGAGAGGTGAAGATGAAATGGTCTGATGTCGGCACATTCTACCAATCTTATATGACATCAGACGAGCTGCATTGAACTCGTGATACCCAGATTCCTGTTTTAGCTGTTGTCTCACCATCTTATGTCAAAATTCAACCTGATTTAGGGGAATCTATGTAAATAAAAGGGTTGTCTCATTTAAATGATTATGAATATTGAAAAACCGACCGTCTTAATTGTTTCACAAGCTTTCCGTAAATTTCTTTATCATAAATAAAAATAAACGCAATCAAAAATCGAAATAATAAAAATATTAAAAATTTGGTAACGTAGTTCGGCACATCTTATTTACATCCGCAACCCTCACTCAGATTAATACTTTTAAGAAAGTGCAATAGATTTACACAAGGTCACACTGAAGCATAATACCGCTCAATCGTTGTAACTATCTCTTAATATTATTTTATGTGAAAGATTTTCACACCTAATAACACGACTAGTGTTAACCTCGTCAGATGATTTTTCTAACTACTGTCACTCAAAGCAACAATTAATAAAAATAACTCAAGTACTTAATTAACTAAGAACTGAACAATAATATACTTGAGATAAGAGAAAGTCTTCCCTATAATTTCAGCTTCTCGAAATAATCCTTCAATTGAAACAATCCATCCCAACTTTGACAGCTTCAATTAAACCATATGGAAGTATAAACATTAGATGAAGACCCACGATGTTTTGCTCTCAAAAACAACTCCAACCCCAGATGAAGAAGTCTGGAGAAAATAACTCACAAACCCACTGCACGTAGCCAACACACTCTTCACTGTAGCATGTCTCACTCAACACACGTTGTTCAGCTCTCTCATCCCCCAACACGCACACCACCACAGTCGTTGTTTTATTGACAATTAACGCACACACTCTGTTTGCCACGTACGCATATTCACTCTATATCGCACACACTCTCAGAGATTTACTTTCACCATGGATAGAAGATGTGCATCATCCCTCACATGATGAGAGTCTCACTTCAATAAAATCCCACTACAACCATGCAACTACCATTACAATTCAAACACGCAACAATCTCATCCTTTTATTTTTTTCAATCCACAAAACCTGCAAATCCAGTAGTAATTTCCAACATGTCCAGCAGTAAGACAATTCCAATATCAACATGATAATAGACTCGAATGTAGTGTAGAATTCTTTTATAAACACAAGTGTGACAACCACAATTTTTTGAATCCCATTACAATTAAGATTTTATATGTCCAATTAAAATGTCAAAACTCAATAAAAAAATATAATATATCTTATCAATCTTTCCTTTTTCGATATATTTATTACAACTCTTAAACTTTCCTACATTACATAGATGGACATATAAAGATAAAATCCACAATACTCCCCCTCAATGTAATATTCAAATACACAAGCATAAGTCAACTTCAGTCAACAAAACATATAGAAAAAAAAAAGTAAACAAGTCCAAGTCTTATCTTAATTGTTTTCTCCCTTTGAGACAATATAGGTCAAAAAGATGAATTCAAGAACCATTAGGGAAGCGAAGAACTCATTGCTTTAAATTGCGAAGAGTAGCAGCAACTACTTGAATGATCCCTTCAATCCGTTGAATTTCAGCAAAATGAGTCGCATGCGGATTAACAGAAGTTGTCCCAGTGGCATTCGAGAGACCCGAAGTGATAGATGGCAAATTCACCACCTGTGGTTGTCGAAAAATCAGAGGAGAGATATTCATCGACGCCACTAACTCATGCATGCTCGACTCAATCCTGGGAACTTCATTGGCATATAAAAACTGTGAGATCAAGCATGAAAAATATAACAAAGAATGTGGCTTACTCTCAATAGCTAACATCACTTTAATGACGAGACGACCAAGATTAAATATCACTTCAATACCAATTACATAAATCAATTTGGCCTGTGAAAGTAAACATAAACAACATATGTGCTCGGCATCCAGTTGGCTACAATCAATTTAAATAGCATGAAGTATTTTTGAGTCAGCGTAGAAGAGTGAAGAACAGGACTAGATAGCCATGCAGTCAATTTACTACCAGTTAATACCGTAGCAATCAAATCATTTGACACAGTCCAATCATCATCATAAATAAGATCACCGATCAAATTATCAAATCCCAAAAATAGATTTAAACAAGTAGCATCAAAATGAACTACCCTACCCCTCACATAAACCACACCATAAGTCATAGCATCCTCATTCAAAATGTCACAGGATAAGTTTCAATAGAATTCCTTTACCAGGTCGGAGTTATAATGCTTCGGAAGTAGTCAAGCTTGCAATAAAGAGCATTATGACAGTAAAGAGTGCAAACTGTGTTGTTGAAATTCGTCTAAGTTGATTGGACGATCGAAAACAAACCCAACATTCATGAGAGTCATCCACTTTTGTTCAACTGGAGAAGAATAAAACTTGAAAGAAATGACATCGTCCACTTGATAGAATTTTATCATAATTGTGGACTAGCATAATTGAAATTATTTTGTACAAATCCCGATTAATTAGATGTCAATTGTAATTCTCTTTTTTAACGTGTCATTGGGCCTGTGTTCATGGGCTTGTTATGATGGGTAGGCTTGACCCATGTATTATAAAGCACAGGAGGTCCTACTGCTAGCCGACCTTTAAAATACAGTTGCCTCATTGAAACTGAATGCGTCTTTTGCTGATTAAGGATTCGGAATAGCAGTAGTAAATCCTCTGCATCTCTGTCGCTTTTGCTTTCGCTTCACTTCACCGAAAACAATAATGGATTCAATGTTTCCTCAATTTCCAGGTATTTATCAATCTAATTATTGAATATAGTATGTTACAATTCTAGGGTTAATTATTTGTGTAGATTAATCATGAAATTAATCTTGTATTTCGAGTGTGATTTTCTTTCAATTGGTATCAGAGCCAATTAGCCCTAATTGTGACTGCTATTTTTGGGTTCATATTTGTTCATGTATTTTTGTTTTCGGTGTTGTATAAATTTTTCTGTGCAATCGGTTTGGATAATTTCGTTTTTGTTTTTCGATTGGTTTTGGTTTGACGTCATAGCATGTAGTAGTTCGATTTGCTGTTGTCTATCTTAAACCTCAAGAACGAAAGCACCGAACCCATTAACGTTCTCTTCGATTTTTTCGACCCATATACAGTAGCGTTTTTCATGAAATTTATTGAGGGGTTTGATAGATCTTGAAATTCTGAATCTAATGACGTAAATTTCGTTGAAAACGGATCAAAAATAAGGAAGATATGGACGTTTATCCAAACCGGGTCGCGAACCGGATACCAAGGCCAGAGAAGATGAAGTCCGACCCGCCAGACACTCGCCCATCGCCAAGACCGGTGGCGCTGTGCGCGCTGTGGAGTCGTCCGGTGGTCTTTTTTCCCCAAAATTTTTCCTACATGCTCCACTTGCCCAGTACTATTTTATGGTAATTTTTCTGAAATTTTTGGAACGCTAGAATTTTTATTTTTATTTTTCCTGAATTTTAAAATTAATTAAAATATACTGTACTCTCCGAATTTTTCCTTGAAATTTTTTGTACTTATTCCTAGTATTATTTGGGCTTGTGGAGTCTTGTGTACTCTCAGAGTTATATAGTTGTGCACCAAAATTAATTTTGATGTCGTTTATGCATATAATGTTATATTATATGATTAATTACGGTTATTTTTGCAATTATGGTGCTAATTGAATATATGGGAACAATCTTGGGGAATGTTATTAGACTATTGTCATTAATTTTATGTAATTGTGAGCTCGCCTATCGTGAGACCAATTATTACAAATTGTTGTTGTGATGTTGTTATTGGGCATACATTAAATGCTATGTTAATGATGCACTCACCTATCGGTTTGTCTTTATCAATGTGGTTTCTAATGTTTGTTTAATTCATTGAATTATGTCTTTAAAGTTTTCAATATCCTATCGATATTAGCTTTAGGGCATAGTTTAATGTTCTGGGTGATCTATGTTGTAATTCGAGACCCTTAGGCAGGATTGCAATTGCATGAGAACCTAGCTGTGTTGTTTGCCCAATTATGCTAGTTTTTGATACATTTGATAAATCTCCTTGCTTTGTATCAATTTCCAGCTTTGAATTCTTTGATTAAGCTGAATGGGACCAATTATGAGGACTGGCTTGAATCTTTAAATCTTTTTTTTGGCTGTTTCTAATGTTGATGTTGCTCTCACTGAGGATGAGCCTGCATAACCCACTGTTGAGTCTTCTGCTGCAGAGAGGGCTAAATATGATAAATTGGTTTGTGCTAATAAGGTTTGTTTGATGACCATCAAGTACACAATGGAGAAGACTATTAAAGAGAGCATCACAGAAACTGATAATGCCAAAGATTATCTTAAGGCTGTTGGTGAAAATTTTCAGAAGTTTGATAAGACTGAAAAGTCTAATTACTTGTCTTTATTGTCTAAGACCAAGTATGATGGTGTGGGTGGTGTTCCTCAAATCTTTGTCTGTTTTGAATCAAATCTGGTTGATGTTCCTCCTAATTCATGGTGGTTAGACACTGGTGCCACTATTCATGTAACGAACTCATTGCAGGAGTTCAAAAGTAGGCGGAAACCAAATAAAGGGGAGGTGATGGTGCAACTCGGAGATGGATCTAGTGTTAATGTTGAGCACATAGGAGTAGTTTCCTTGAAGTTGAGTAGTGGACATGATTTGCTTTTGAAAGATGCTGTTTATGTGCCTTCTATGAGAAGGAATTTGATTTCGCTTCGCTTTACATTGTGGATACAATTTCCATATAATCAATAATGGAATTGTTTTGTACTATGATTCTGCTGTTGTTGGTTCTGCAATTATGCGTGATGGATTGTTTATGCTGATTGCTAATTCTTCTCGTTTTAATCGACTGCATGATAATATTAATGCTGTTGTTGGAGAGAAACGTGGGAGAGTTGCTGAAAAATCTTCTATGTTGTGGCATAAACGATTAAGACATATCTCTAAGGAGAGAATGGAGAGGTTGATTAAGGAAACTATTTTGCATGATTTGGACTTCTCTGATTTTGACACTTGTGTTGATTGCTTAAAGGGGAAGTTTACAGCTAAAGTGCGAAAGGAGAAAATGATCAGGAAGGAGGAACCATTACAGATAATTCACACAGACATCTGTGGACCCATTACTCCTATTGCCATGGGAGGCTATAGGTACTTTATCACCTTCATTGATGATTTTTCGCGGTATGGATGGATTGAATTGTTGCGTGAGAAATCTGAATCCTTGGATGCTTTTAAGTCACTGAAAAATATTGTTGAATTGCAACTTGGGAAGCAGATCAAATGTGTAAGATCTGATAGAGGTGGTGAGTATTATGGTCGGTATGATGAAACTGGAAGAAACCCTGGCCCTTTTGCTAGATACTTGTAGGATTGTGGAATTGAGGCACAATATACCATGCCTGGCACTCCTCAACAAAATGGGATTGCAGAGAGGCGAAATCGTACTCTTATGGAGATGGTTAGGTGCATGCTTAGTCACTCCACCTTACCAGAGTTTTTGTGGGGAGATGCTTTGAGGACTGCTGTTTATGTTCTGAATCATGTGCCTAGCAAGTCTGTACCAAAGACTCCTTTTGAGTTGATATCAGGAAAGAAGCCTAGTTTGAAGCATTTCTGTGTTTGGGGTTGTAAGGCTGAGGTGAGAATTTATAATCCTCAGTTGAAGAAACTTGATCCTAGAACTATATCAGGTTACTTTATTGGTTATTGTACTGGCTCAAGAGGTTCAAGATTTTATTGTCCCAATCACACTACTAGAGTCATTGAATCAGATCGGGTTGTCTATTTTGAAGAAGACATGGAATATAATGAAAGGCATGAGTCTCGTGTTGTTGATTTTAGAGAGGATCATGTTATTGTTCCTACACCTATTGTTTTTCATCCTGAGGAGATTCAGACTCCTCTAATTCATGATGATGTTGTTGATTCAGGAAATGATGTTGAAATTCGTCAACAGGTTGGCATTGATTCTGAAGTCCCAGATGTGGTTGTTGTTCCACCTAGGAGATCTGAAAGGATTCCTAAACCTACCGAGTCTTCTAAATTTCGAGACTATTATATTTACTTGGAGGAGCATGAATTCAATTTAGTTGAAGACTCAGATCCTATTTCTTTTCAGGATGCCATTTCTTGTTCTCGTCATTCACAATGGTTGGTAGCCATGGAAGATGAGTTAGCTTCTATGAGTATGAATGACGTTTGGGATTTGATGGAATTACTCAGTGGTTGTAAGACTGTTGGATGTAAATGAGTCTTTAAGACTAAACGTGATGCTAGAGGTGAGATAGAAAGGTATAAAGCCAGACTTGTTGCAAAGGGATATAACCAGAGGGAAGGTATAGATTATAAAGAGACTTTTTCCCCGTCTCTACTAAAAATTCATTACGTATTGTGATGGCTTTAGTTGCTCATTTTGATTTGGAGCTCCATTAAATGGATGTGAAAACTGCTTTCCTGAATAGTGATTTGTATGAAGATGTGTTTATGAATCAGCCTGCTGGTTTTGTTGAGAAAGGTAAGGAACACATGGTATGCAAATTGAGAAAATCCATTTATGGGTTGAAACAAGCCTCCAGACAATGGTATTTGAAGTTTGATCAAATTGTTTGCTCTCTTGGCTTCAAGGAAAATGTTGTTGATCAATGCATTTACTTGAAGAATAGTGGGAGAAAATTTATTATTCTTGTCTTATATGTTGATGACATTCTTTTAGCCAGTAATAATGTGGATTTTCTTTCTGAGACTAAACAAATGTTGACAGCTCATTTTGATATGAAAGATCTTGGTGATGCTTCTTTTGTTCTGGGCATTGAAATTCATCGTGATAGATCTCGTGAAGTTCTTGGTTTGTCTCAGAAAAGATATATAGAAAGGATTTTGAATAGATTCAACATGAAGCATTTTGATACAAAGTATATGTTTTTAGAGAGAAAGTTAAGGAGTTTCAGACTCATATAAAGCATATACCCACCGACCTTATGGTGGCAGATCCTCTAACCAAAGGCTTGACTGTTAAGGCTTTTGTGAATCATGTAACCCGTATGTGTCTATTTAGATCTTTTGATGGCTTGGATTAGTGGGAGTATGTTTTATGTTATTTTTGATAGCAACATTGTATTTGACTATTTTGTTATTCAGTATAAAGACTTTTGTATATAATTGTTGCTATTATTGTTGTTGCCATATATCTTGTTGAGATACTGCGCAGATATATTTAAATGTTTGTATATATATGGCATTTTGTTGGAGACATTTTGTATCAAGTCTCATCTTGTTGTTCTGAGATATTTTGTTAAATCTCAATTGGCATCTTGAGTGGATGCTTGGGCCATTTTGTTTGGAATTGCACAAACGGATTACCATTTTGTGTGCATTTCCTTATGACACATTTTGTTTAGGTCATCGAGGTATGAGTATCTTGCATATATGTTATCAGTACTCCTATCGGGACTGATTTCTATATTGTTGAGGTACTTGTAACCTCATTTTGGACTTATGATTGAGAGATTGTTGACTCTACTTTGACATCTTATTGTGGCCACATATTGTTATATTAATTTGGGATTTGTTTATGTTGTTTAATGATATTGGTTATGCTGTCCAAGTGGGAGAATGATAGAATTTTATCATAATTGTGGACTAGCATAATTGAAATTATTTTTATACAAATCCCGATTAATTAGATGTCAATTGTAATTCTATTTTTTAACGTGTCATTGGGCCTGTGTTCATGGGCTTGCTATGATGGGTAGGCTTGACCCATGTATTATAAAGCACAGGAGGTCCTACTGCTAGCCGACCTTTAAAATACAGTTGCCCTATTGAAACTGAATGCGTCTTTTGCTGATTAAGGATTCGGAATAGCAGTAGTAAATCCTCTGCATCTCTGTCGCTTTTGCTTTCTTCACTTCACCGAAAACAACAATGGATTCAATGTTTCCTCAATTTCCAGGTATTTATCAATCTAATTATTGAATATAGTATGTTACAATTCTAGGGTTAATTATTTGTGTAGATTAATCATGAAATTAATCTTGTATTTCGAGTGTGATTTTCTTTCACCACTGTCAGACAGATAGTTAGAATGACATCGAGATGGGCGAACCATTTTCTGACATCTCATCTTTGTACGCTTCGCATAAGCTATAGATGGTGCAGCTGGTGGAGCAGATGCTGCAGGAGTTACGTCGGAATCCGAAGTAGATTCTTCAACTATAGACAATATGACTTGTGTAACATCATAATCCAGGTCTGCTGTATCCCGAATGGAGGTAGTGTTGGTAATGTCAATAGAAGTAGCTAAAAAGGATCCAGGCCCAGTGAAACTCCCATCGGGTGTCGAATTTAACGTTAATCGACTTGAGCGCCGTGTTGTAGCAGCTATTTTTTAATTAGAAATCGAAGATAACACCTTCTCTTTGTTCTTTCCCATATTTACTAGCCACATTTAACCAAGTTCCAACCACAATCAATCAAATTCCAACCAGAATCAATCAATTTCCAACCACATTCAATCAATTAAATTCCAACCACAATCAATCAAGTTGAAGCAATCTGGAGGGGGAAGAAGACAATACCAAATGGATCTTAGTTCACAGTGGAGAAAAATGGGAACCAATTTTGGGTCTAGATCTTGAAGAACAGCCCAAATAAGGAGAAAAAAGACACTGCAAGGATAATAATCCACCACGAAGATGAAAATGTCAATGCAGCTGTGGAATGTGTTTTTCTAATCGTAGCTGGAGGATATATCGTGATAGAGAATACCGAAGATGGAGAGGACTGGATTGTTGCTGGACTTCTGGAAAATCACCGACATAGTCTTCTCCTGTGAATCAACTGTAGTGATAATGGTGACCATAAACTGACGCACATGAAGAGGAAGATGCCACTGCAACTAAGAAGTGTATTTTTCCAGTAGAAGCAGTAGGAAGTGTCGTGATTGAGAAAGTCGAAGATGAACTGTGAAGCAGCTGCAGGGATGGAATGATGGATTAAAGGAACAAAAGCAAGGGGTGACGACGTCTTCGTGCTTGGAGCTACAATAGAGACTGTAAAATGAAGAAGCAGCGACAGAAGTGATGGCAAGAAGAGAGAAGTGTATAAAACATTTCCCTCCAATAAAAGACACCCTTTTTTGAATTTGAATAATAATATTTTCTTTTTCTTTTCTTTATTTTTTTAAAATAAAATACACCAATAATGTAGGACATAGAGTCCCAAACCCCTCTGGGAAGTTCAAACCTTACTACATCAAGAAGTTTTGTAAAGATATCAGCTAACTGCTTTTCCGTAGATACATGTGATAAGATGACTATTTTGTTTTCGACAAGCTCTCGAATGAAATGATACCTGAGATAAATGAGTTTCGTTCTTGAATGCTGAACTAGATCTTTAGATAAGTCTATGACACTCTTGTTATCGCATAAGATAGTTAACACATTATGATCAATCCTATAAACCTCTAACATTTGTTTCATCCAAAGAAGTTGTGAACAACAACTTCCTGTAGTTATGTATTCTGCCTTATCAGTTGATAGTGAAATTGAATTATGCTTCTTGTTATACCAAGAGATCAAATTGTTTCCTAAGAAGAAACAACCTCCTGAAGTGCTTTTACGATCATCTAAGTTTTCAACTCAATCTGCATCACTATATCCATCTATATAAGATGTCGAATATGATGTATACCATATTCCAAAATAAGATGTTCCGCTTACATACTTGATAATGAAGATGAATTAAGAATTTCGTATATTTGTATAAGTTTTTCAGTAACTTGGATATGTACATGGGAACCTTTATATAGTCAATCTTGACTGTTCCCGTGTATGGAACACAACAGATTTACAACAGAATTTGTTACAAATATCTTCTAGAATATTTCCTAGCCATGTTCTCCTGAGTGAGGATCCATAGACCGATTAGATGATCCTCCTTGAGATGGTCTTTGACATTGTGTCGATGGGCTTGGGCTAGCAGATACTTTCGGTCCATCTTTATCTTTTGATTTTAACATGTGTGGAATAGAAAGTGATGAAGAGCTTCTCTTAACATCCCCACTTAAACTCAACCTAGGGTTTTGAACTAGGTTGAGTTTGGAGATAAGATGATGAAGACGTGTGGCCGGCATCGGTTTGGTGAGGAGATCGGCTAGCTGATCGGTGGAGCTTACATATCGGACTTCGAGTGTTCCGTCAGATATTTTGTCCCTAATGAAGTGCACATCGACCTCGATGTGTTTAGTGCGAGAATGAAACACCGGATTCTGGGAGAGGGATTGAGCACCGTTGTTGTCACACCATAGGACTGGTGTGTGAGGAATGGAAAAGCCGAGCTCAAAAAGGAGGGAGGGAAGCCAGATCAGCTCGGTGGAGAGTTGGGAAAGAGCTCGATACTCGCTTCAGTGCTCGATCGGGCCACAACCTGCTGTTTTTGGAGTTCCAGTATACCAGATTCCCCCCCAGGAAGACACAACCACCAGATGTGGACTTCCGGTCATCAAGAGAGCTAGCCCAGTCGGAGTCACTGAAGGCATGAAGGGCGAATGGAGTCGAAGAAGGTTTGAAATGCAAACCAAGATGAGACATCCCTTTCAGGTAACGTAAAACACGTTTTAATGCAATCTAGTGAGGCTGGAGAGGATTTGAGAGAAACTGACTTAGTTTATTGACAATGAAACTGACGTCAAGTCTAGTATGACAAAGATACTGTAAAGCACCAACGAGGCTACGATAGACAGAAGGATCTTCAATAGGAGAGCCATCAAGTGAGGAGAGTTTGGTACTGGTAGAGACCGGAGTGGAGCAGAGCTTACAGGACAACATATTGGCACGGTCAAGTCAGTCATTTATATACTTGTGCTGTGATAGATAGAGACCAGTAGAGTTGCGATACACCTCAAAACCAAGAAAATAATTTAAACTGCCAAGAGATGTGAGAGCAAATTTTGCATGTAGCTTAGCAATTATGGCCTGAATAGTCTGTGAGTCATTGCCTGTAACCAAAATATCATCAATATACACTAGTAAAAGAATAAGAGTGTCACTGTGTCTAAGATAAAATAAGGAGGTGTCTGACTTGGAAGTATGAAATCCCCACTGATGGAGAGTATTTCTGAGAGTGTGAAACCAAGCTCTGGGGGCCTGTTTGAGCCCATACAGGGCTTTGAGCAGGCGATAGACATGGGTAGGTTTTGTAGAATCCTCAAAGCCTGGAGGTTGACTGACATAGACTTCTTCTTGCAATACACCATTTAGAAAAGCATTATTTACATCAATTTGTTGAATATCCCAGTGATGAGAGACTGCTAAAGAGAGAATAACTTTGATAGTAGAAGCCTTGACCACTGGACTGAAAGTTTTAGTGAAGTCAACTCCAGGAGTTTGACTAAACCTTTAGCAACAAGGCGTGCCTTGTGCTTAGCTATAGAACCATCAGCATTGTACTTGAGTCGCGACGTGCACTGGTGCACGCGGCGTGCCAAATTTTCTCCGAACCCCTCTTTCCTGCATTTTTCGACTTCAATCCCTTCCCAAACTCAAATGCACCACATCTAAACTGTAGATCAAGTCCTCTACTACATTTCTAACCCATTCTAAGTTTCAAATCCATCACAAACACATCAACCCAAGGAAATCCCTACATTTATGCCTTAAAACCCTAAAACCTTCGATTCTCACTTATTCAACATTCTATAGGTTTAAATCTAACCATAACAAGTTTGAAGGAAGCTAAACTTACCAGAAATTGCTTCGAATCGTCGGAAGTCACAAAAGTCGCAAAACCCTCTCTTCTCTTTTCTTCTTCTCCACCGACGACTTCTCCTCTTCTCTTTTCTCCTTCTTTTCTTTCTTCTCTTTTCTTTTCTCTTAACCTAAGGAAAAGGGTAAATACCATGATACCCCTCTTAGCAAGGCTTAAACTAATCCAACTCAAGCAAACTTCCCGAAGTGCCCTCATAAATTTTTACCCTATAATCCCCATGTAAAACCACATCATAACGAATTAAGCTCAAATAAACCGAAATTATCCACTAATACTCCCAAATTAATCAAACTAAGGCATAATCACTCAATTATCAAAATTTATGCTTAATGACATCATTAAAAAAAATTCGGGGCCTAACATTTCTCCCCCTCTTAAAGAAATTTCGTCCTCGAAATTTACCTGAATCATCGAAGAGATGCGGATACTTCTCCCGCATGGCTTCCAATGGCTCCCATGTAGCCTCCTCTACTGAATGGTTCCTCCATAGGACCTTGACTAGCTGAACCATCTTGTTCCTGAGGACCTTGTCCTTGGTATCCAAAATCTCCACCGGTTGCTCCTCATAACTCAGATCATCTCTCAACTGAACCTCACTAGTCTGAATGATGTGAGAAGGATCCGATCTATACCTTCTCAACATGGACACATGGAAAATATCATGAATCTGCGCCAATTCCGGAGGTAATGCCAATCTGTAGGCGAGTGGTCCAATCCTCTTAAGGATCTCATAAGGACCCACATACCTCGGACTCAACTTCCCTTTCTTGCCGAATCTCAATACTCCTTTTGTTAGACCCCGAATTTTTTTTCTTATGATCTTATTCAGTATGAATTGTGATAATTGTGATTTTGCCTTAGTTTGATTAAATTGTGTTGGGCCTTGGCTTTTTAGGAAGGGCCCAAGCCCTTTAGTGTTTAAGAAGAGAATAAGAAAAGAATAGAAAGAAGAGAAAGGAAAGGAAAAGAAGAAAAGAGAAGAAGAGAAACGCCGTCGGTGGAGAGGAAGAGAGAAGAAGAAGAGTTTCGCGATTTTGAGCTTTCCGACCGATTCGAAGCAACTTCTGGTAAGTTTACTTCCTTCTTAACTTGTTTTGATTGGGTTTAAACATTGAGATTGTGGATTATGTGAGAATCGACGATGTTTTAGGGTTTTGGGCGAAAATATGGCTAAATCGTTAGATTGATGTGTTTGGGAGTTGAGAATGACTTAGGAATACCTTTTAAGACCTGTTATATTGTTTAGAAGTGTTGAGTGTGGTAAATGGAGGAATTAGCAGTTGAAATCTGCAGAAATCTGGGTTCGGAGTCGAGTTCCTCGACCCAGACGTCGCGACGTGCGTATGAACACGCCGCGGCGAACGAAGAAGGGAGCCACGTCGCGACGTGTAAATAATTTTACGATTATTCGTCATGGGCGTGTGAATGTTTGTAGACGCCGCGACGTCGCGAAGGAGACGCCTCGACGGCGACGCTTTGGTTCAAGGGCGAGCCTTCACTTCGCCAGGTCCTTCGTCGCGACGAGCGTCCCTTCGTTGCGGCGAGGCCCCTTGTTTCCGAAATTGAGATGTTTATATTGTTAGGGATATCTTTTGGTGTAGATATCCGAATGAGGTGATCTTGGATTCGTTGTGATCTAGAAATTAAGGACTACAAGTTGTATGAAGAAGGGAAATTCGGGAATTGTTTCGGAAAGTTCGGAATTTCGATGGGAATCGGATGGAGACTTTTAACGCTTTACTTTTTGCTTTTCGAGCTTTATTAAATAATTGCTATAGATATTAATTGTGTGGAAACTTGGTTTATTATAGGGAACCAAGCTGATTTGACCCAATCGCGAGTCTGATACTCAAATGATACTAGGTGGGTAATATGTTTATCATTATTGTGTACGGGCAATTGCATGATGTGTGCTTGCTTGCGTTATATGACATTATTTGTATTGAATTGCATGAGAGATGCTGAATATGCTTTGATCATAATTATGCATGGATTAATGGGCCTTTATGGCAATGGAAAGAATGGAAATTATGATATGCTTTGAGCATGAATCGAATGGATTATGTGCTTTGTTTGGGCAAGAGAGTTACGGATGGAGTCACGTGCGTTGACATTTCGAAAGCCTTCATCCGGCTGCCGCTTGGCAACGAGATCCTTGAGAAATCGGACTCGGATGGATTACGGATTTACCTTCGGTTATCCGGATGGATTACTGAACTCTCGAGCCGCTTGTTTGTGCATACACGATTGATTTGATGAGCATAAGATATGATGGATTTGATAGATTTGTTGCGTAATGATTGATGTGATAAGAAATAGAAATTGCTTGACATATCTTGATTGAATGTGAATTGAATTGATGAATTATGATTTGCTAGTGATATGTATATTATATATATATATATTGCTTGATTGTGTGGCTCGTTGCCAATGGCTATAAACGTATATGCCATTGAGCTTCGCAGCTCACCCCATTACTCTCCCCTCCTCAGGTGCAGATCGAGACGATAGTTGACTTGGCGAGGCATCGGAAACTTCCAGCTAATTAGGAGCTTTGCCTTAAGTTAGTAATTTGGATTGGCCCTCCGAGCATTTTATCATGGAGCATCTTTTGTATTTTGAAATTTCATTTTACTTTGTATTACGCTGCATTTGAGAATACTGTTGCATTTCTTCGAATGAGAATGACATATGTTTTATGAATTTGAGATATGGAAATGCATGTTGAGAATGCATGCGATGGTATGTATGAGTATATGTTTACGTATGTGCGAATCGAATATGTCTTTGTATGGATGTTGGGATCGGGTTCAACGGTATATGGAGCGCCCGACGCCAGGGCAACCCGAGGGGCCCTCCCTCGGGGATTCGGACGTACGGGGCCCGGGCCCAACACCTTTCCAAGGAGACGTCTTAAGGAACACTTTCTCACCGACTTCATACTCCATCTCTTTTCGGTGAGCATCAACATAACTCTTCATCCTATCCTGTGCTGCCTTAAACCGCTGTTTAACCAAATTGATTTTCTCAACTGTAGTCTGAATCAATTCTGGTCCTTCCAATTGTCTCTCTCCTTCTTCATCCCAACAGATCGGAGTCCTACACCTCCACCCATACAAAGCCTCATATGGAGCCATCTGAATGCTCGAATGGTACGAATTGTTATAAACAAATTCGACCAACGACAAATGCTCATCCCAAGCTCCTCGAAAATCTATCACACAAGCCCGAAGCATCCCCTCAAGGGACCGAATAGTCCTCTCGCATCACCATCCGTCGAGGATGAAACGTCAGACTAAAATTCAACCGTTCCCAAAGCTTCCTCAAGCAACCGCCCAAAACCTCGAAGTAAACCGAGGGTCTCTATCAGACACAATCGAATCCGGAATCCCATGCAATCTCACTATCTCATCAATGTACTTCTTTGCTAACACATGCAAAGAATCAGTCTGCTTGATCGCCAAAAAGTGAGTTGACTTCGTCAACCTATTCACAATCACCCAAATAGCATCATGCCTCCTACTGGTCTTAGGCAATCCCATCAGAAAGTCCATAGTCACTCTTTGCCACTTCCATTCCGGGATGGACAATGGCCTCAACACGCCTGAAGGTGCCTGGTGTTCAGCTTTGACTTGCTGATACACTAGACACTTACTCACAAACTCCGCTACATCCCTCTTCATGCCTTTCCACCAGAAATGCTCTCTCAGATCTCTGTACATCCTGGTGCTGCCTGGATGCATAGCATAAGGCGCATTGTGTGCCTCATCCATAATCTCAGCCTTAACTTCCTGCACATCAGGAATACACAAACTGTTCCCCACTGTCATAAGCCCATCATCCTGCACATCTATCTCAGAAACCTTGCCATTTCGAATTTCATCTCGAAGCTTGCTCAAATCCGCATCTTGTGCCTGCAATTCCCTAACTTTCTCCTACAGAATCGGTCTCACTTTGAAATTAGCTAGAAGGCAATCCGACTCCTCCTGCTTCAAGCTTATCTTAAGCTTGGCCATCTCTTCCAATAATGGAAGATAAACCGTTCGAACATGAGCAATCGAAGACTTCCTGCTCAAGGCATCCGCCACAACATTGGCCTTGCCCGGATGATACTCAATCAACAAGTCATAATCTTTGAGTAGCTCGATCCACCTTCTCTGCCTCAAATTCAATTCCTTCTGACTAAGCAAATACTTCAGACTCTTATGATCAGTAAAAATCATCGTCTGAACTCCATACAGGTAATGCCTCCAAATCTTCAAGGCAAAAATTACAGCTGCTAACTCCAAATCATGCGTCGGATAATTTAGCTCATAAGGCTTCAACTGCCTCGAAGCATAAGCTATCACCCGATCTCCTCTGCATCAAAACACAGCCAAGACCCTTCCGCGAAGCATCGCTGTACACAGTATATCCTCCATCACCCGATGGAAAAATTAAAATCGGGGCACTCGTCAATCTGAGCTTGAGCTCCTCGAAGCTCCTCTGACACTCCTTGTAACATCCCGTTTACGAAAGGGGGTATTTTGGTAATTATGGGTTAGATCGATAGATCGCATCGCATTCACCGATTGAATATGTTATTGGCCTCTAATTATAGAGGAATTGATTTCTTACATATGCATTTATTTATGTACATGCATTCATGATTTTCCGGCATTTCAATTGTGACTAAGAACTGATTGGATTGTGAACCGACTGGACCGATTTAAATGGTGTTTAATTGAGGAATTCAGAGTTATTGGGTTCAAGTGAATGATTTAGAGTAGTTTATGAGTGGACTGGTAATTTATAGTGGCTTATAGGAAATTTTGAGAAATTCGAGAGATAATGCCCGGATAGAAATTTTAGAGTAATGATTAAATGACCGTATAATCGAAGAATGGTCTTAGGGCAATGGAAAATAATTATGTTGAGCCATTGAAATTTAGAGACTGAATCGGATCGATATAGAGACCTGTGTCTATAAATAGTTAGGGTTTAGCAATTTTGGGAAAAAAATCAAGAAGGCATTTGCGAGTTCTCCTCTTCCCCTCTACATTCTTGAGTTCCTCCCATTGGTGAGGATTTCTTGATTGTCTTTAATGAGTTCTCTTCATTGATGTTAGTCTAACATGTTATAATGGTTGTTGAAGGTTGGAAGGTTTGATATTGGTAGATCGGAGGATTTGAGGGATTTCTAGGGTTTACGGCGATCTTGAGAGATCTGTGGATTTGAGCTTTGATTGGTAAGTTTTAATGAATTTAATGTTATTATTAATGGTTTCTACTGTTTTTATGGCATTTATTATGTTTGATTGGGTATTGGGAGTGTTTCTGGATGGGTTTTATTTTGGTGTTGTCGTGGCTGTGTAAAAGATCGAAGAGTGGATTTGTGGAAGTTTTGATGATTGTATATGTTAAGGTTTCCGGCGATGAAATTGTTGATTTAGGTGTCTTGAATTGTTTGAGAGTTGTTGAAAGAGGAAAGATTGGAATTGGAGAGTTATAGAGTCGGAAAGATGGAAATCTTTGGATGGTGTGTTTAAAAGATGTGTTGGGGAAGAAGGAGAGTCAGTATGGGTAGATTGGATTTAGATTGGAGACTACGCGGGTGAGTGTAGCTCGGCATGCGACGAAGCAGTGTAGCTCTGCATGCAGACGAAAGCTTTCGGCAGAGTGTAGCTCGGCACGCGTGTCGATCGGTCATCGCGAGCGAATCGACCGACGAGTCGCGATCGATCGGTCATGCGAAATTAATCGATCGACGAGTCATCAGACGATCGGCATGCGTGTCGATCGGTCATGTGGCGATCGACCGACGAGTCGCGATCGATCGGTCATGCGAGCGAGCGATCGACGAATGCTGCGATCGATCGGTCATCGCGGCGACCGAGCGACGAGCGATGTAACTTTCGGCCATCGCCACGAAGTAGCCGGATGAGCGATCCTGCGTAGCTCGTCAGGCGAGCGAGCGGTTCAGCCAGCGGGCTAGGGCTCACGCCCAGGTCGACCTGCGGGCATGAGGTTGAGCGCCAGGTGCAATCAAGGACGCGATGTCACTTGGTTCTTCTGTTCCTTGTTGACCTCCGCCCTGGTGTCCGAAGAGGTGTGTTTGAGAAGTTTTATGGGAGTTAGAATTGAATTAAATGGTATTGAATTATAGTGATTAAGGTCGGTCATAGTGCATAGTGTGACCTAAGTGTCAATTGGGTCAATTGGAGTTTTGATTGGAAATTGCTTTAGAGGTTTCAATCAATGAATAGGAATTGGTGATAGAGTATGAATTGAGGAAATTGATCAATATTAGGATTGGATTAATTATCGTCGATCAATTGAATAAAGAGGCGAATTGGACTTAAGAGTTCAAGATTGAGTTTTAGCACCGAAAATCGTGAACATGCATAATACGTCATTTCATCGAGACATATGCATTCTTGTCATCGTTAATTGAGCATTTAGTAATGGGACTATATTTTCTTTATTTTAGAGGCGTCGTTGGATCATCGTTCTACGGACATTCTTAGGAACTTCGAGCAATGGCTCGGAAGTTCTGGTGAGTAACCTAGTTGGTTTCTCAATCTCTTATGTGTTATGTGCTATGTATGTGAACTATCTGCTTTTGATTATGTGATTCGCATGAGATATGTATTAGTGAGAATTGTGAATGCATCTTTAGGCATGAATAGAATCGATGGCAGCGATTTGTACCGGAGCACATTCGATCTCGACCGAGCTATAAGCTCATTAAATGTGATAAGTGAAAAGAGATTAGTGTATACCCAGAGGCTCTTCTATCCCTAGTGCACGTGGGTCATAGTGTATACCCGAGGGCTCTCCTACCCCAAACGCGATTTACGTGTGATGTGCCCAAAATGGGATAACTCGGCGCCAAATACAATGCTAATAATGAATTGGAAATCATTGTGCATACTGATGCGTGATTATGCTATGAATGTGATATGACCTAACTGTAAATGTGTGATTTTGATTGTATGAAATCTGATTTATGACATGTGTTGCCCTGTACGCAATTTTGCGTAATGTATGAATTGGGTAAACCATCAATGATGGTTACTCATTGAGTTTCGCAAACTCACCCAAATTGCGACTATTTTTTTCAGGACAGCGGTAGTGTGACTCTAGCTCCGGATTTTGAGATTTTTCCTGCTGTGTGTGTGCCGACGAGAGGAGCATGGCCCACAGGTCGGTCAGCTGGGGACCCTTGGGGTATTTTGGGGATGATCTAGATAGAGCCATTCTCGCTTATTTTGGTCTTATGCAGTTGTAAATTATGATCGGATATTGTACTTAAGATTTATGAATGCATTGAGAAGTACTCTTTGATCTTAAAATTAGCGATTGCGATCTTACTGCTTTGATTATGTTGATGCCATGAGGTTTTATTAGAAGCGATTATCTGGTAGTGCAACCTCATCGTAGGGTATGTATCGGTATGACCTACAGGCGTATCGGTGTATACTCTACTACAGTGAAGCCTTCATTGGTGGTATCGAGCATGGTTTGGCATCTTTTGGGCATAGTATATTTTAGGCTTGAATTGTGTGAGAAAGAAAGAAATTGATCGAATTGTGATTTTATTGTAGGTCATCCGCCTTTGGTGATCAATCGATCACCGGTGACCAATGATCGATGGGAGCTAGTAGAGAGTCCTCTATGCCTAGGTTTGAGGAGCAGCCTCCTGTGGTTCCCATGAGACGGGAACGGAGGTATGATCGCCTGCGTGGTAAATTTGTCATTCTCTGGCAAGACCGACTCTCGCAGAGGTGAGGGTTGGTTGGAGGGGCCGAAGCGGTCTTGGACTGATGGATTATGGCGATCTGAGAGGAGAGGTTTGACTATGCTTTGTTTCTTTGCTCGAGGTCCAGTATCGGTGGTGGAAGATCGTGTCGGGAGTTCCACGGCACTCATGTTTTGACTTGGGCGGACTTTTTGAGAGCTTTTCGAGACAATTATACGCCCAGGGTTTATATGGAAATGAAGATGCAGGAGTTTTGGATTTGAGGCGGTCATGGCGTTGGCCGACTATGAGGTCCGTTTAATGAGTTGTCGGCGATGCGTCTGTTCGATTTCTTCGAGGCGGATCGGTCGGAGATTTGAGGAGGGCTGAATCGATATTCGCATCGAGTTAGCCCGATCGACATACGGGCACCTTTCAGGAGCCGAGGTCGAATGTAATCGAGCTTTGAGATAGAGCGAGTTGAGGTTGGTCGGGGATCTCGGAGTAAGAGATCCAGTGATAGCTGTGGTAGCTCGGGAGGAGCTTTAGCGACGTCGAGGTAGGCTCAGATTTCGGAGGTCCCAGTGCGATCTGGTTCGGTTCGAGAGGCGATTTAGGCGGTCGGGTAGCGATGGCGGTGGGTCGAGGCTCGGCCGGCTTCCTCCTCTGTGTGAGTTTTGTGAGAGGAGGCATAGTGGGAGTGTTGGAGGTTCACTGGAGCATGTTTGAGGTGTGGCTCGATGGAGCATCAGATCCGACATTGTCCAGAGATCGGGAGCTCACCGCTTGAGTGGGAGAGCTGGTAGTAGCACGACTGCAAAGCAGAGCCGAGGTAGTGGACTGGATTCAGGCGAGGCTCGCTCGAGAGGAACAAGAGATTTTTTATGGGATCGGAGAGTCGGGATAGTCGGCCTTGATCGCGAGCCGTGGTCTACGCCATGACCAGGCGGGAGGCCCAGACTCTCCGATGTGGTTCTGAGTTTGCTACGCTTTTGATATTGAGGTGTATGCATTGATAGATCCGGGGTCCACGATTCATTCATTGCACCTCATGGGCATGTAGATTGCATGTGAGTAGAGAGATGCTTCAAGATGGATTGCGGTGAGTACACCTTTAGGTAGTACCACCGCTTTAAGCGAGATTTGCGAGGATGCCCGATTCGGGTAGATTCAGTAGTATTGAGTGCAGATTTGATTGTGTTGCCCCTTCGAGAGATTGAGGTGATTTTGGGGATGGATCGCTCATTTGCCCATGGCGATTATGGATTGTTATACCAAGGAGGTTGTGTTAGAGTCTCCCGGTCACCGAGGGCTATTTTTCGAGGTGTTAGTCGGCGGTGCCACCGGATGATTTCGCTTCGAGTGCTCGAGGTTGATGAGAGGTGGGCATGAGGCCTATTTGGCTCACGTGGTGGATTCGAGAGTGCAGCAGAAGTCTGCAGATGTCCTGTGATCGTGGAGTTCCCAGATGTGTTTCAGGAGTTACCGGGTTTGCCGCGGATCGGAGACGAGTTCGAGATTGACCTCGTTCGGTACCGCCCTATATCGATACCTCCGTATAGGATGGCACCGTGGAACCGAGGAGCTTAAGGCTCGATTCAGGAGGAGCCGTTGGATAAGGGATTTATCGGGCCGAGTGTGTCGCCATGGGAGCTCCGGTATTATTTGTGAAGAAGAAGGACGGACTATGAGACTTTGCATCAATTATAGGCACTCAATCGGATTCTCATAAGAATAAGTACCCACCGCCTAGGATCGATGATCTCTTTGATCGATTCAGTAGGAGCTCAAATATTTACCAAGTTGGACTTGAGATCCGGTTATTATCGCTTGAGGATCGCAGAGGCCGATGTGCCTAAGAGTGCGTTGAAGCGGTATGGGCATTATGAGTTTTAGTGATGCCGTTGGGTTGACTAATGCCCCGCAGCCTTCATGGCCTTGATGAATAAGGTTTTCAGCCATACCGATCAGTTTGTGATAGTGTTCATTGACGACATTTTGGTATATTCGAGTTCTAGACAGGAGCATGCAGAGCATCTGAGCGTTGTGCTGCAAATTATGAGGGATAGGCAACTGTATGCCAAATTCACTAAGTGTGAATTTTGGCTCGACGAGGTGGTGTTTTAGGCCACATAGTATCCGGTGAGGTATCGGTAGATCCTCACAAGATTGAAGCGATGAGGAGTTGGGAGATTCCGAGGCGTGTCGAGTTGAGGAGTTTCCTCGGATTAGCGAGGATATTACGGAGGTTTGTCGAGGGTTTTCGTGATCTCCGCCTTTGACAAGACTTCGAGGAAGAGTGTGACCTTGGATGGGCGGATGAGTGTCAGCGGAGTTTCGTTGAGTTGATACATCGGTTGACTACGGCGCCGGTGTTAGCTTTGCCATCTGGATCAGGAGGGTTCGAGGTTTATAGTGATGCTTCGCAGCTGGGTTTAGTCAGTATCTTGATGCAAAGACGGAGAGTCATAACCTATGCATCGAGACGGTTGAGAGCCCATGAGGTAATTATCCCGCATGACTTGGAGTTAGCAACAGAAGTGTTTGCTCAAGATCCGGAGACATTATCTCGTATGGGAGACGTTCGGATCTTCACCGATCATAAGAGCTTGAGGTATTTGTTGAGTCGAGAGAGTGAACTGAGGCGAAGGAGATGGTTGGAGTTGCTTAAGGATTCTGACCGCACTATCGAGTACCACCCAGGAAAGGCCAATGTGGTGGCTGATGCTTTGAGTAGGAGATCGCATGGTACTGCAGCCAGATTCAGGTTTCGAGGTTGCCATGCTTAGTTCAGTTGAGAGCACTTAATGTGCAGATAGATTTGAGTCGGGATTGAGCTTTGATTGCGACTCGAGGTGAGGCCGATGTGCATGATCGGATCGAGAGGGTGCGGATCGGGATCCGGCTTTGGTCGATTGATTGACGAGTCGGTCAGGATGGCGATCGAGTTGGTGAGGATGATACTTTATGGATGGGCGGCGATTGTGTGTTCCTGATGTGGAGGATCTGAGGCGTGAGATTTTAGAGGAGGCTCATTTGGCCGCTTATGCCATGCATCCGGGGGTCACCAAGATGTATCGTACTCTTAAGTTGCATTTTGGTGGCCGGGTATGAAGAGACATGTGGCGGAGTATGTTTCTCGGTGTTTGACGTGCCAGTAGATTAAGGCTGAGCACCAGGCCCCAGTTGGGAGACTGCATTCGTTGCCCATTCGGAGTGGAAATGGGAACGTATTCGATGGATTTTGTCATGGGGTTGCCGGGGCCGAGGCGAGTGATGCTATCTGGTCATAGTGGACCGATTGATTAAATCGGCTCACTTCTTGCCGATGAGGAAGAGTAATACCCTTGATCGGTTGGCCCGTATATATAGCCGAGATAGTTCGACGCATGGGGTTCCAGTTCGATAGTGTCGGATAGGGATCCCGGTTTACTTGAGATTACGGAGGAGTCCGCGATCGCCTATGGGGACCAGTTGAACTTCAACCTGACGTTTCATCCTCGAACGGATGGGCAGTGAGAGGACTATTCGATCGTTGAGGATATGTTGAGAGCCTCGTGTTGGAGTTGAGAGGTCATGGGATCGATGTTGCCTCTGGTAGAGTTTGCTTATAATAATCGCATCGAGTAGCATTGGTATGGCACCTTACGAGGCATTATATGGACGTCGTGCAGATCCCTCTTCTTGGGATGAAGAAGGTGTGAGGATGTTAGAGGGTCCCGAGTGATCCGGATACTGGTTGATAAGGTCAGTTGATTGACTCGCATCAAGCGGCTCGGGATAGGCGTAAGAGTTATGCGGATCGGCGTCGACGAGAGATGGAGTATCTTGTGGGTGATAGAGTGTTCCTCGAGTGTCTCCGTGGAGAGGAGTTCTCGATTTGGCCGTAAGGGCAAGTTGAGTCCTCGGTATATCGGTCCATATGAGATTCTTGGCCGGATTGGACCGTTGGCTTATAGGTTGGCCTTGCTGAGTGAGATGTCGCAGACTTCATGATGTGTTCCATGTGAGCATGCTTGGAGATACCGATCGATCCGACTCATGTGATTCCGGCTCGAGAGATAGAGATAGCGGTGATCTGAATTATATTGAGGAGCCGTCAGATTATTGGATCATGGGTCAAACAAATGAGGTCCCGAGTTATTCCATTGGTGAAAGTCCTTTGGAAGAACCATTCTCATAAGGAGGCGACTTGGGAGGCTCAAGAGCACATGAGGAGGCGGTATCCTCACTTGTTCGATCGGTCAGTAAGAAAATTTCGGACGAAATTTTGTTAGGAAGGAGAATTGTAACATCCGTTTACTGAAAGGGGTATTTTAGTAATTATGGGTTAGGCGATAGATACACTGCATTCACCGATTGAATATGTTATTGGCCTCTAATTATAGAGAATTGATTTCTTACATATGCATTTATTTATAGTACATGCATTCATGATTTTCCAGCATTTCAATTGTGACTAAGATTGGATTGTGAACCAATCGGATGACGGAATCGTGTTTAATTGAGGAATTGAGTTATTGGGTTCAGTGAATGATTTAGAGTAGTTTATGAGTGACCGGTAATTTATAGTGGCTTATAGGAAATTTTGAGAAATTCGAGAGATAATGCGGAATCAAAATTTTAGAGTGATGATTAAATGATTTGTATAGTCTTCGGAAGAATGGTTTTAGGGCAATGGAAAATAATTATGTTGAGCCATTGAAATTTAGAGACTGGAATGCGGGTGATATAGAGACCAGTGTCATAAATAGTTAGGGTTTAGCAATTTTGGGAAAAAAATCGAAGAAGGCATTTGCGAGTTCTCCTCTTCCCTCTACGGCGTTCTTGAGTTCCTCCATTGGTGAGGATTTCTTGATTGTCTTTAATGGGTTCTCTTCATTGATGTTAGTCTAACATGTTATAATGGTTGTTGAAGGTTGGAAGGTTTGATATTGGTAGATCGGAGGATTTGAGGATTTCTAGGGTTCTGGCGATCTTGAGAGATCTGTGGATTTGAGCTTTGATTGGTAAGTTTTAATGAATTTAATGTTATTATTAATGGTTTCTCTGTTTTATGGCATTTATTATGTTTGATTGGGTATTGGGAGTGTTTCGGATGGGTTTTGTTTTGGTGTTGTCGTGGTACGTGTAAAAGATCGAAGAGTGGATTTGTGGAAGTTTTGATGATTGTATATGTTAAGGTTTCCGATGATGAAATTGTTGATTTAGGTGTACTGAATTGTTTGAGAGTTGTTGAAAGAGGAAAGATTGGAATTGGAGAGTTATAGAGTCGGAAAGATGGGAATCTTTGGTGGTGTGTTTAAAAGATGTGTTGGGGAAGAAGGAGAGCTATATGTGTAGATTGGATTTAGATTGGAGACTACGCGGCTGAGTGTAGCTCGGCATGCGGACGAGCAGAGTGTAGCTCGGCATGCGGACGAGCAGAGTGTAGCTCGGTATGCGTATCGATCGGTCATGCGAGCGACCGACCGACGATTCGACGTGTCGATCGGTCGTCGCGAGCGACCGATCGATGAGCTGCGTATCGATCGGTCACGCGCGAGCGAATCGACCGACGAAGTGCGTGTCGATCGGTCATCTGAAAGATCGACCGACTAAGTCGTGATCGATCGATCATGTGAGCGACGACCGACGAAGTCGCGATCGATCGGTCATGCGAGCGACCGACCGACGAGTCGTGATCGATCGGTCATGCGGGCGACCGAGCGACTAGCGATGTAGCTTCGGCCATGCGGTAGTGTGGACGGCGATCTGCGTGGCTCGTCGGTAATGCGAGCGGTTCGACCAATGGGCTGGGGCTCACGCCAGTCGACCTGGGGGCATGAGGTTGGCGCCGAGTGCAATCGAGGGCGCGATGTCACTTGGTTCTTCATTCTTGTTGACCTCATACGGTGTCCAGAAGAGGTGTGTTTGAGAAGTTTTATGGGAGTTAGAATTGAATTAAATGGTATTGAATTATAGTGATTAAGGTCGGTCATAGTGCATAGTGTGACCTAAGTGTCAATTGGGTCAATTGGAGTTTTGATTGGAAATTGCTTTAGAGGTTTCGACCGAATGAATAGGAATTGGTGATAGAGTATGAATTGAGAAAATTGACTGAATATTAGGATTGGATTAATTACTGTCGATCAATTGAATAAAGAGGCAGAATTGGGCTTAAGAGTTCAAGATTGGGTTTTAGCACCGGAAAATCGTGAACATGCATAATACGTCATTTCACTGAGACATATGCATTCTTGTCTTTATTAATTGAGCATTTAGTAATGGGACTATATTTTACTATTTTAGGCGTCGTTGGATCATCGTTCTACGGACATTCTTGGAACTTCGAGCGATAGCTCTGGAAGTTCTGGTGAGTAACCTAGTTGGTTTCTCAATCTCTTATGTGTTATATGCTATGTATGTGAACTATCGTGCTTTTGATTATGTGATTCGCATGAGATATGTATTAGTGAGAATTGTGAATGCATGCTAGGCATGAATAGGAATCGATGAATCGAGTTGTGGTGGAGCACATTCGATCCGACCGGAGCTATAAGCTCATTAAATGTGATAAGTGAAAAGGGATTAGTGTATACCCGAGGGCTCTCCTATCCCTAGTGCGCGATTTACGTGTACCCAGAGGGCTCTCCACCCCAAACGCGATTTACGTGTGATGTGCCCAAATGGATAACTCGACGGCCTTGATCACAATGCTAATAATGAATTGGAAATCATTGTGCATACGATGCGTGATTATGCTATGAATATGATATGGCCTAACTGTAAATGTGTGATTTTGATTGTATGAAATCGATTTATGACATGTGTTGCCTGTCGCAATTTTTGCGTAATGTATGAATTGGGTAAACCATCAATGATGGTTACTCATTGAGTTTATAAACTCACCCAAATTATGACTATTTTTTTCGGAGACGGTGATGGTGTGACTCTAGCTCGGGATTTTGAGATTTTTCCTGCTTGTGTGTGTGCGGCCGAGAGGAGCATGGCCCATGTGTCGGTCATTTGGGGACCCTTGGGGTATTTTGGGATGACCTAGATAGGAGCCATTCTTTATTATTTTGGTCTTATGCAGTTGTAAATTATGATCGGATATTGTACTTAAGATTTATGAATGCATTGAGAAGTACTCTTTGATCTTAAAATTAGCGATTGCGATCTTACTGCTTTGATTATGTTGATGCCATGAGGTTTATTAGAAGCGATTGTCTGGTAGTGCAACCTCATCGTAGGGTATGTATCGGTATGACCTACGGGCGTATCGGTGTATACTCTACGGTAAGGGGGCGCTACACTCCTCCCTCAAAATAAACTTCTGATTCTTCCTCAACAACTTCGTCATCGGAGCGGCTATCATGGAGAATCCCTCCACGAATCTCCTGTAATAGCCTGCCAGACCCAGAAAACTCCTCACCTCTGCTACATTCTTTGGGGCTTCCCAATTTATTACAGCTTCTATCTTCTTTGGATCCACATGAACTCCTTGCTCTGAGATTACATGTCCAAGAAATGACACTTCCCTCATCCAAAATTCGCATTTATCGAATTTGGCATACAGCTCATTTCTCCTCAAGGTCTCCAAAGAAATCCTCAAATGCTCTTCATGCTGCTCATCACTCTTGGAATAAACCAAGATATCATCGATAAAGACAATGATAAATTGGTCCAAGAATGGCTTAAAGATCCGATTCATCAAATCCATAAAAGCTGTCGGAGCATTCGTCAATCCAAAAGGCATCACCAAGAACTTAAAATGCCCATACCAAGTCCTGAAAGCAGACTTCGGCACATCCGACTCGTTAATCCTCAACTGATGGTAACCCGATCTAAAGTCTATCTTAGAGAAGACTCTCGCTCCTTGCAACTGATCAAACAAATCATCAATGCGAGGAAGCGGGTACCTGTTCTTCACAGTAACCTGATTCAACTTCCTGTAGTCCACACACATCCTCAATGATCCATCTTTTTTCTTCACAAATAGGACTGGAGCTCCCAAGGCGAAGAACTCGGTTGAATATACCCCTTCTCCAACAATTCCTTCAACTACTCCTTAAGTTCTTTCAATTCCACCGGAGCCATCCGGTAAGGCGGAATTGAAATCGGCGTCGTACCTGACAAAAGCTCAATGGGAAACTCAATTTTCCTAGCTGGCGGTAGTCCTGGCAATTCCTCGGGAAAGACATCCGAGAATTCCCTGACTACTGGAATATCCTTCAGCTTTCCTCCATCTGCCTTGGAGTCAAACACATAGGTCAAAAACGCCTCACAACCCTTCTTCACCATCTTCTCTGCATCAATCTTTGAAACAATTACGGTGGACACGTTTTACATCCCCGATAAACACCACTCTTCTGCCATCACCCAAATCAAATTCTACTGTCTTTTGTTTACAATCCAAACGGGCATTGTACTTCTCTAAAGTATCCATGCCCAAAATCACATCCAATTCTCCCATCTTCAGTGGCATTAAATTCACCACAAGAAGTTCTCCACCGATACAAATCTCACAACCTCTAAATAATTGACTAATCACAATGTACTGGCCGATTGGAGTACTCACCATCAGCGGAGTATCCAATGTGCTCACATTTTTATCACACACGGGTCTACTCGAAGAAACAAACGAGTGAGTAGAACCCGGATCAATCAAAACTAGCACATCATCAGCAAAGAGTTGAATCATACCAGTCACAACATCGGGAGCGGTCTTTGCATCCTCCCTAGTCATCGCAAACACCCTAGCTGGTGCTTGCCCTCTCGGTCTCCCGAAGATTCACCCTCTTGGTTACATCTGAACTGCCAACTTCTGTCGCAGTCCTCTGTCCCATGGTCTCTGTCCTCCTCGGGGCTTGCATCTGGTCTCTCTCTTGTCGTGGAGGTTGAGGACACTCTCTGGCGCTGTGTCCCTTCTGTCCACAGTTGAAACAAGCTCCTGTCAATCTGTAACACTCTCCACCATGAAAATTACCGCAGTGCTCACACTTAGGGACGGATGACCTGTCCCCTTCTCCCCTCCTACTGCCGCCCACCGTAGAAGCTTGGTGAGAAACAGTAGAAGTCCGCATCGGCCTAGGTCGGCTCGCACCACTGCTCCTCTCCTCTGACTGAACTGGGAAGTTCCTAGCACTCCTGTCTGGCATAGGAGTACTAGTGCTATCTCCCCTCTTGGACTGCTCTCTGCCCTTCCTCTTCTTGTTCACAGCACTCTTGATATTCTCTATGTTCTTTACCTTCAAAGCTGCCTCAACCAGCTACTGAAAATCACAGAAATTCTGCACAATCACCTTCTCTCTGATAGCCAAGTGCAGACCCGACTCAAACCGGCGACATTTAGCAGCCTCGCTCAGCATCAGATCTGAAGCATATCTCGCCAACTGCGTGAACCGACGCTCATACTCACTCATTGACATCTCCCTCTGAGTGAGACTAAGGAACTCCCTCTGCTTCTGCTGAATGTAAACCTCTGATAGGTACTTCTTCTTGAAAGCCACAAGGAAGTCCTGCCACGCCAACCCTACTGGTCTCATCTGACTGCCTGGTACACTCTCCCACCAGTGCAGAGTATCTCCCTGAAGCAAGCTGGCAGCATAGATGACCCTCTCGTCATCCTTACAGTCCATCTGATCCAGCACTCTCTCAGTCTTCCTCAGCCAAGTATCAGCTTCTTCAGGATCTGATGTCCCAAAGAAGTCAACTGCCCCATACTTCCTCAATCGGTCAAACCGCGCGCTTTTCTGGTGGGGCTGAAACGTAAGGTGTGGCATCGACCCATAGCTTTGCATTTAATGCAGAGTAAAGGCACTGAATAACCTCGGATCCAAAGGAGGCATTTGCTCCTGCATAGCTGGCGACTCCTGAGTCGGCGACGAAATGGGCTCACTACCTAGCCCTACAGAAGCCTCAGCATTCCCTGGGGCTACTGACTCTTCAGTCATCTCCTCCTTAGTCGGAGAGTTAGGTGCATCAAATCCTTGCATAATTTCTCGTGTCCTTCTACGAGGTGGCATCGTACTCCTTCAAATGAAAACACTAAGGATTAGCTATATGGCAATCTACATGTAGGCATGATATGCATGTCACTTAATCAATGCAACAATTAATCATAGATCACACAATCCTATTATGCATTCTAAGCTGAGGACACTTAAACCTAGGCGCTCTGATACCAAATATGTTGGGCCCGGGCCCCGGATCCCCGATTCTCGAGACGGCCCCTCGGGTTGCGCTGCGTTAGGCGACCAAATAACGTCGGACCGATCCCAACATTTATACATATACATATTCATACACATACATTCTCATATAATCGATCACCTACACATGCATCTAAACATGAATCAAACTCATACCATTACAATCGGAAGAAATTTAACAAGTATTCGAAATCATTCCAAAATACAACATATGTTGCAATCCAAAAATACATGCAAATGCTCCATGATAATATGCTCGGAGGGCCAACTGAAATACGAACTTATACAAAACTCCTAATTAGTTTGAAGTTTATGATGCCTTGCAAGATCAACAATCGGCCTGCTCTGCACCTGAGGAGGGAAAGTAGTGGGTTGAGCTACACAGCTCAGTGGCTAATATAATTATAGCCATCGGCAACTAGCACAAATCCCAGCATATGAATGTATATATATTATATCTATACAGACATCAATTCAAGCATTCACATGCTACTCAAACAATTTACGCATTCAATATAATTAACTCAATTCATAAATATGTCACAAAGTATGCTTCACAACGCATAATTCACAGATGCAATGCACATCACAATGGCTCGAGGGTTCCATGGAAACAAAAGGGAGAAACCGAAGTTTACACCTGAACGAAATGAGTCCATTCGGATCTCATATGCCACAAGCGGACAGTCGGGAGAAGGCTCTTGTCTACGTACACGTGACGAACGAAATGGTTCCACTCTCGCCCAAACAAAAGCATATAATCATGCTCATAATCATTTTATCATATGGTATTCTGCCATATCTTGCATTTAGTCAAAATGCCATAACCGAAATCGAGGCATAACATGCTCAGAATCAAAATGTAATACTATCAATTCCTATGATTCTTTCGAAATATATGAACTCAAAATCATTCAATTCATCACATTTAAACATGCATAACATATAACATATATTCATACATAGGCAAGAAATTGCCTAGTCACACAACAACTATAAGTATATTACCCACCTAAGATCGCTCGAGTAGTTGACTCACTGGTGTCCTTCCTCTTGCGATGAAATCGGGTTAGCTTGGTTTCCTAAAATACCCAAGTTTCTATTCGATCAGCATCCACAGAAAATATTCAAAGCTTGGCAATTTAAAATAAAGCATTAAAAGTCTACATTTGACTTCCTCATAAAATTTCGAACCCCTACAGACTAAATCCGAACTTTCCTGCTTCATACAACTTGTAGTCCTTGATTTCTAGTTCACAATGAATCCAAACTCACCTCAATTGGACATCTACACCAAAAGATATGCCCAAAATAATATCAAAATCATCTTTTGAAAAACAGGGGGGGCTCGCTGCGGTGAAGGGATGCTCGCGCATGGCGACGACCACTTTCGCCATGGCGTGCTGCTGGCGTGCAAATTTTCTCCATGCGCCATGGCGGCGTGCTCTTCAAGACGTCATGACGTCTGGGTCGAGTCAGGACTCAAACCCTCTTTCCTGCATTTTCCGACTTCAATCCCTTCCCAAACTCAAATGCACCACATCTAAACTGTAGATCAAGTCCTCTACTACATTTCTAACCCATTCTAAGTTTTAAATCCATCACAAACACATCAACCCAAGGAAATCCCTACATTTATGCCCTAAAACCCTAAAACCTTCGATTCTCACTTATTCAACATTCTCTAGGTTTAAGTCTAACCATAACAAGTTTGGAGGAAGCTAAACTTACCAGAAATTGCTTCGAATCGTCGGAAATCACAAGAGTTGCAAAACCCTCTCTTCTCTTTTCTTCTTCTCCACCGACGGCTTCTCCTCTTCTCTTTTCTCCTTCTTTTCTTTCTTCTCTTTTCTTTTCTCTTAACCTAAGGAAAAGGGTAAATACCATGATACCCCTCTTAGCAAGGCTTAAACTAATCCAACTCAAGCAAACTTCCCGAAGTGCCCTCATAAACTTTTACCCTATAATCCTCATGTAAAACCACATCATAACGAATTAAGCTCAAATAAACCGAAATTATCCACTAATACTCCCAAATTAATCAAACTAAGGCATAATCACTCAATTATCAAAATTTATGCTTAATGACATCATAAAAAAAAATTCGGGGCCTAACATTTGATGTTTTGCTCACAAAATCAACTCACAATCCCTGATGAAGGCGTCTGGAGAAAATAACTCACAAACCCACTGCACGTAATCAACACACTCTTCACCGTAGCATGTCTCACTCAACATACGTTGTTCAGCTCTCTCATCTTCCAACATGCACACCACCGTAGTCTTTGTTTTATTGACAATTAACGCACACACTCTATATGCCGCACGCGCATATCCACTCTATACCACACACACTCTTAAAGATTTACTTCCACCGTGGATAGATGTGCACCATCCCTCACACAATGAGAGTCCCACTTCAACAAAGTCCCATTACAACCATGCAACCATCACTACAATTCAAACACGCAACAACTTCATCCTTTTATTTTCTTCAATTCACAAAATCCGCAAATCGAACAGTAATTTCCAACATGTCCAGCAGAGAAAACAATTTCAATATCAATATGATAACAAACTCCAATGTGGTGTAGAATTCTTTCACAAACACAAGTGTGATAACCACAATTTTTTGAATCCCACTACAATTAAGATTTCATATGTCCAATTAAACTACCAAAACTAAATAATAAATATATATAATATATCTTAACAAATGTCATACCAATTCACATCCTGATATAGCCAAGTTGCTTCTTTCACAGCATTATAGAGTTGATTTTACTGTTTGCTTGACACTATTGTTTAGTGGAGAAGGATTGATGCTAATGTTAACAGGAATCAATATTGCCACTTGTTCTTTCAACAGCATGATTCTTTATTGTGGCAGAAGTTGGGGCGTCGTTTTCAAAATTTCAATCTTTTCTTTTCTGAAACAATGTACTAAATACTGATAAAGATGTATGACAAGTTCGCTAGGAACTGAACTTTTGTTAGGCTCCATACTGTCAAAAGCTAAGCAAGCTTATCTAATACTATTACTCCTCTCTAAGTGAAGTTTTTCCATCTTACTTTAGGCACAATTCCAATATGGCCTTTGTTTCACATTCAATTTGATGTAACTACAGCTGATCTATATATTACTAAAACTGCATAATGGTGCAATCAGATCTTTATAGCTGATTAGCAAGATGTAGTTTGGTTTGGTTTTCTTTTGTTGCAGAATGATTCATTTAAAAGAACTAGGAATAGTACGACTCTTTATTCAGAGATCTCATGAAAATAGAATAAACTGGTATAGAAGCAGTTGAAAATGAGAGCTGTAACTGGGATGAGATGGTAGTTTTGGTTGGAGATACAACAGAAGAACAAGCAATAAGTTCGATTGATTTAGAGACAGATCTGTAATATCTAACAGCCAAATCGGAACATTTTGCTGCCAGTGTAAATTTCATCCAGTTTGATGGAGAAAGCATAGGGTACTAAAAGAGCATAATTGCATCCATTGATTCACTCTTCTAGTCATGATTTATCACTAGATAGAACAAAACAGGCAGGAGTATGATAAACTTATGTATTTCTCATTTCAGAGTAGAACAAGTTGATGCCTTTTCTTTATTGTTTAAAACACAATTTATCATGCAAGTCCTCTTTGTCTCTGGAGTCTGGACCTCACGTTATGCCTCCTTTGAGGGTGTCGACGGGTTCTTTGAGGGAGCAGGCGTAGAGTGGACCAGCTTAAACAAAGGATTGTTGATGTAAATAAGCCAACTGCATATCCAATACCAGCAGCTTCCCATGAAAACCATGTTCCTTCTTGTTCTGTTGGCTTAGGAGATGGTGATGGCTCCATGGGACATGAAACTTGGATTTGCATGCCACAGAGTCCGCTATTGTTGGCATAGTAGCTCGGATCGTTCATCGTGTCAAGTTGGCCACCTACTGGAATCTGACCCTGCAGTTTGTTGTTGCTCACATCCAAGATTGAAAGTTGTTGCAATTTTGATAATGTTTGCGGAATGGAGCCTGACAGCCTATTGTGTGACAAGTCCAGACTTTCAATACTTTCTAAATCACCAAAAGATGTCGGTATGTTACCGGAGAGTTGGTTGTATGAGACATTCAGCAACTTCAGACTTTTTAATTGGCCTAATGATGTTGGTATTTGACCTGAGAGCTGGTTCCTTGACAAATCTAGCAAAGAGTAGATATCAAGGCGACTGCTGCCTGAAAGACCTTGTTTTGACTTCTTCCAAGTAACGATCAGATCGTTGAACTCTATAGAGAAAGTAACGATATCTGAGATTTTTGATAAGGATCTGGGTGTCTTTATCATCCCAGCCAGACTGCCAAATTTAACTGGGATTTGACCTCTAACATTGTTGCCTGATAGGTCAAGGATTCGGATATTAGAGAGGTTGGCAACCGATTCAATTGAACCCTCCAAGGAATTGTTGCGCAGATTCAGGACTTGAAGATTGGACATTTGGGAGAGAAATGTTGGAATCACACCAGTGATATTGTTGTCATGGAGATCAAGGTGCTCAAGCTGTTCCAAGTTCGTAAGGTTCCTTGGGAGCTTGCCAGAGAACTTATTGTTTCCCAAGGAAAGAATCTTGGTTTCATCAGAAAAGCTCACTGGAACCTCTCCTGTGAGTTCATTGGAAGATAGATCAATGAAAGCTAGAAATGCATCTGGTTTAAAGGTGGAACTTTCCCAGAAAACCTGTTTCCTGACAGATCTAACAAAATAAGTCGATAAATCTCTGAGAGAGAAGAAGGAACCTGCCCTGAAAAGTTGTTGTCAGCCAACATAAGCATCATGATTGCATTGGCATCTCCAATATTGTCTGGCAGTTGTCCAGAGAAGTTGTTCCTTGATAAGGAGAAAATTGATAAACTGAGAGATTCAAAGAGGCGATGTGGAAGTGAACCTGACAGCTTATTATCTGACAGAATTATGCTGCCTAAGTCCATTTCTGCAAGCCACCGAGGAAATGGTCCTTCCAACATGTTCTGACTTAAGTCCAAGAAATCAAGATCAGTCTGTGTAGAAATCCATTCTGGGACTGTTCCTGTCAGACTGCATGCTTTCAAAGATAACTGAGACAAGTTACACCTGGGCACTAGCTCCACTTCAATATTCCATGTCAGTTTGTTACCTCCAAGAAACAGGTCCTTCAGGCTTCTGATATCAAACAACCAGGTTGGAATTTCTCCACTGAATAAATTGTTTTCCAGGCGAAGTGTTTCCAATTTCTGTAGTTTCTTTAGCGACGATGCGATTCCGCCAGTTAGCATGTTGTTACTCAAAGCCAAAGTGCTCAAATTTGTTAAGTTGCCAATATCAGCAGGAATCTCCGCTGATAAAGAATTGTCCCTCAAGTCCAAAACTTTTAGATCTTTCATATTCAGAACCGAAGATGGAATCGTACCAGAGAGATGATTGCCACGTAGAGTCAAGTTCTGCATACTTGTGAGGTTACCAATCTCTTCAGGAATACTTCCTGATAGAGAGTTGAAGTCCAACTTCAGCGCCTTCAAGTTTAAAAGAGAGCCTACTTCCTTTCTCAGGCTACCATGAAGCATATTGTTGCTCATATCAAGGTACTGAAGATACCTTGATCTAAAAAGCTGACTAGGAATGGAGCCAGTGAAATTATTATTCATCATTTCCAGGCGAACCAAATTCCTCAGATTGGTAAACATGGCAGCCGGAACTTCACCAACTATGTTATTGAAGGATAAATCAAGCAACATTAAGCTTCTAATAGAAAAAAGTGGAAATAGTACAGTGGAAGGAATTGGTATGGGCTCTAGAGATGAAACTAAAGAATCAAGATGCAGACCAATGACTGATATCGACTTCTTTGACTGAACAGAAGAACTGCAAACGACACTCTCCCAGTAGCAACAGTCAGAGCTAGAGTTCCATGAGTTCAAGCTCAAGTTGTCATAATCTGAAGAAAAGTTGATACTTTTTATCAGGGAAGATTTGAACCCAAGAAGGGCTTGTTTGTGATGATCAGGACAGCACAAGGAAGTGGTGAAGAAGATAAATAGTGGCAACACTAAAATGGGTTTCACCATTTTTTTGGTTTTCATGGTCTCCATCGCTGGATGGAATGGAAAGTGTGGATATCTGAGTTTTTTAAAAGGAAAAAAAAAAAACAGTTCACATGCTGCAACTTAAAAACAGTATTCCTCAAGTAAACGTTTAGATTGCTCCAGTCTAAAAGCTTGAAAAGCAGAGAGTGGAAGAAGAAATGGGTAGGAGTCCCTTTCGTGGAAGGTCTAATTCCCTTGGTAAAAGATTCCATTTCCAGGTGCTAATAATAATAATAAGTGAATAGACTAGGAACAATGAAGTTGAGAAGGCGACAGGAATCAATTAACCGATCGTTTACTTTGACTTTACTGAAATAATAACATTACTTGTAAAGAACTCTGCATGCGGGATTGAGATTTGTCATAATCTTTGGTCTAATTTGATGCAGTTTTATTCTGTCTAATAAATTTCAATCGTTTATTTATATGAACTCGCGTTTATTTATGTGAAACTAACGTGAGATTCAAATAAATAAATAACTAAAATTTATGAGATAAAATAAGAAATCATAAAGTTGAACAAAAGATTTGGACTCATTAAGAATAGGTGGTATTGTAGGTGTGAAGAATGTAGTAGGTAATATAAATCTTATTTACCTATCCCAAATCTAACGTGAAAGAAAAATAGCGAAGAAATGTGAAAATATTTGACAATTCAACGAATTTTTAAAAGTTGAAATGAATGTGAATCCACTAACAACTTTTCAAAATTTACGTATTAAGGTATAGTCAATTTTTAATTTATTATTTTTATTCGAATCAAATTCACGTAATTTAATTAATAAATAATTAAAAATTAATAAAATACAAATAATTGTTGTCTACGAAAATATCTAACAAAGAACTACGTGAAAACTTGCAAAGGTAGTAGAACAGAAGATTGCAAGTGTATTTCCACATCCGTCTTCTTTGGATGGCTGCTCCTGTCAAGTAGTCCTCCTCTCCTTTTTTGTATTTGGAAATTGGATTGGAACGATGCCTAACCCGATATTATTCCACAGGATTAGACGTTTCTCGTCATATTAGTGGACTTGCAAGGAAAGAGGAAAGACTTGATTTGATCAATGTCTTGAAGGAAAGACTTGATTTTGATCATTTACTTGAGAAAATCCACAGGCTTAGACATTTCTTGTCATATCAGTGGACAAGCAAGGAAAGACTTGATTTTGATCCTTGTCTAGAAGGAAAGACTTGATTTTGATCACTCTCTTGAGAAAATCCATATGAAGTAGTTGCAGAGTAGATGTCCATAGGTAGAAACACCATCCGTCTATTGATAGGTTCTGGGAAATGGATCAGTTTCAGGTAAACACAAAGTAGTTAATCAATAAAACAAATTAGGATTTGGAAAGTGGTTGTTGAGGAAAATAAGAATGGGATTTGCTTAGAATTGATGGTTCTCAACAATAGTGTAGACCTTTCAAAAAAAAAAAAAAACAATAATGTAGAAGAATGGGGAGGAAGATGGCTGCCTGGAGCTAAAGACATGGTCATCGGTATCTTTAGTTAGCTCCTCTTAGTTGGAATTTCAGCTGAAATAGTGCAAGTAGATAGAGAGCTTTAGCTAGTTAGGCATTGAAAGGTTGTATTAATTGTGAAGAGAGGAGTTCTTCATTTCTACTATCAGTATCAGCAATTGCTGCTAAGAATGGAGAACGAGGAAGAAAGAACAGACATGGATTAATTGCAGGGTGGCTCTAATGGGATGAATAGTTATTCAAGATTTGCTTTATGGCTACCGATATTCACTAATCACAAATTACATAACTCTTTTTCATTCTAATATTATAGTTGTATGAACAAATTTCCCTGCTTTATCGAATCCTTTTCATTTTCACAAGCCAAATCCCCATGAGCATTATGGTAACATATTCATAGCAAGATGAAACTACATCTACTAATTGCATTTGAGAAAACAAAGTCATGAAAACTTGGGAGAGAGAACTATGAATTGAAGTTTTAGAAAAAGAACTATGATTTGAGGTATAAAACCACATATGTTTGAAGGTAGAGATATTGCAGTCTATGGACAAAAATGTTCAGTTCAGAAAAATGGAAACTACATCTGAATCTTGCAGCCTTCAAACACCTTCCAAGCCATGAGCTTTTCTCCAAATCCGGTTGTAGGTCAACTCCATAAAAGCACTAACCAACTCTATATCTTCATTTTCTTATTATTTCTATGCAAAAGGGAAGGATTGTTTGATAGGTGAATCATCTGAAATATTATCCTATAGGACTAGCAGGGATAAATAAAAAACTTGGATAATGAAAATGAAAAAGGAGAGGAAAAACCTCACAAACTCATAAGCTATGATCTATTTAGATGAGCTGTTAAAGGCATCATTTGTCTGACCATCTTCTTTTTCAGAATGCTTTTCTTCTCAAATCATCAAAATCCAAAAATAAGCCACTGTCGAAGCTCTTCTTTCCCTATTTATTATATAGTTTACAATACCTTCTTAATGATAATAAAGCACCATATCTGCAACAGCATAAAAGATGAGTCACAAGAGGATGCAGAATACAAGAAAAAATTGATCAAGAGAACAATTGTCGTGATCGTACTTAAAGATTACTTCTTCAAGCTATTACTTGACAGGACTTTCTTCCCATATGGACTTGTTTGGAGCACTGGAGCAAGAGGTTTTATGGCATCCACCAATGCTTCGTGAGGAGCTCCTGCTTAACAAATGGAAAGAAGTATCAAATTTGGTTCATGGCGAATTGGATTCGCTTTTCCCTTTGTACTATTATCGATTTTATTCTATTGGAATCAATCTGTTAACTAGTGCAAGTAGACTGATTCTTCTGCAAATTTTTTCTAAACAGGGAGTTCGTGTCGAATAATAATTGTACTAACCTTCGACCACTGCAGTGCTGCTTGGACAACATAATTCCCATAAGGATCTTGCATGACATGATCCAAACGAGAGTTATTTATTAGTTCCCTGATAATAAGAGCATGGCTTTTGTCACCCCCATATTTCAGACACTTCTCCACCACATTACTGCTATATTTTTGCATGGACAAGTCCACATAGTTACCCTCTAACTGATCAAGAATTTTTTCTGATGCCCAAGGTAGTTGGAGCTCAAAAACAAATTGCACAACATAGTTCCTGCAGAAATTGGAATAGAAGTTTCTAGATCTTGCACTAGTCGAAATACAAATTCTCAAGAACAGAACAAATTTTATACGCTTGATAAAAGGGCAACTTGTACTTGTCCTTGGCTCAAGATGATCATATACATAAAGAAATTATGATAAAGGTCTTCTATGATAAGGCTATCCTCTTTTTTGGTTTGAAGCTTTAATGTTCCCAAAAAATTACATAATAGAAAGAAGGGCAGAATGCAAGATCCTTAAAATAATCACAGCTATCATTAAACGGCTCTCAGTCCATGCTTTTAAGCAAGTTAACAAAGCATCTTTAGCATTTGTTTATGTTCACCGCAGAATTCGTCAGCTTGTATTCAGAAGTTTATAACATTTTGATGGTTGGCCAGGCCATCACATGACAAAATCTACTCACGGTGGGAGGTCATTCAGCTTTACTGATCAATTAAGCTTGAACGAAAAGCAAAATAGAATGAGAGAGTTATAGGTTACCCAAATGGATCTTGGGAAAGGATGAGGGCACTTGATGTGATCTCACAAATCAAACGATGTCGTTGCTCACCATCAAAATGACTAAGGCATTTCTGAAGTACACAGCATCCATGTCGATCTGTTGCAAGCTCAACACAGTTGGTTATAGTTGCTTCAAAAAGGAACTGCAAAAGAAATTGCAACTCGTATTTCAGACTCAATATGCAGATGAGCATGGTAAGAATCAAAATGTCAAGTTATTTAGGCACTCTTGAAAATAAGCTTAATCTACAGCAATATATTATCATCATGTGGTAATGCAACTTAGGACATCCCTAACTTGGAGCAACATGTCCTGTAGCTCCTATATTTCCTCCTGCTCAATCCTGAGGATGGATATAGACCTAGGCTTAGGAGAATCATCAATCTCTACAAGTTAAAAAAACAGTAAAACCATAATCCAGCCAGGCAATAAAAACAAAGGCCAGGACCTATGCTTATGTGGCTATAGTTGTCATAAAGGAAAACAGACATCTAGAGGAGTAAGTGAACAGAAAAAAAATGGATGGACAAGTCTCTCTCTCTCTCTCTCACACACACACACACGCACGCAAGCACAAGCACACACTCATACCCACACACACACCTAGAAATACTCATGTGCATGCATAAATAAGCAATTGCCAAATATTACTGAAAAGAGGATAACCAGTCACTCCCCTTTATTTTGGTGGTTTTAAATGTTATCGGACCGTATGAAGACAAGTTGATCTAAGAAATTTTAGATGGGAATTTTTAGGTGTATATATATGGCTGTTACCTCTCTGTATTCAGGCATCAAGTACTGCAAACACCGCTGTGCAACATGGTTACCATTCATGTTTTTAATCAAAGTTACCATACCAGGCTTCAGCGAGGAGACAATGATCAAAAACTGCTCTGCAGTCTTAACGGTTTCAATAACCTTTTGAACTGCTCGGGTCCTGCATTTTAGAAAGTAATTTAGAGATAAAAAAACTGAAGATCTGCGCCATGTTGATTCCACTATTAAGTTCACATAAAAGTGCCCATGGATACATGAGAGAGCAATCACACACACACACATTGATATATATATACATATACAGAGAGAGCTAACCCATGCATATCACATGAAATTCTAATAAGCTCCCCGGGTGTTCTTGTAATGGTACAAAGTAGCTGTATTCGTTGATCCTCATCACATACTTCAAGTAGCTTCTGCACTAGGTAATTTCCAAAAGGATCTGTCATCAACTCAACCATGTGGCCAATTATCTCAAGGAAAATCTTTTCAATATCCTCTGTTGAGCCCTCAGAAAATTTTCTTTGCAAAAAGCGACAACCATGTTGGTCCTTGGCCATGAGATATATTCTACCTGTTATTTCATCCACGGTGTTATATTTCTGAGACTGGGGCCAAGAACTATCATTTTTGTGAAGTGTAATTTCAGGAGACACGTTAAATGAACTTAAATGATCCAGCTGAAAACATCCAGCACTAGAAGAAGGTAGGTTAAGCTGGAGACAGTGATCTGACACAACTTTCTCATTCTGGTTGAGAGGAACAAATGATTCATCTTGTCCCGTTGGACCAAACTTTGCTGGTTTGAATGTGTTCAGCCCTTGGGATCTTGTAAGGATTTTGTCAGGGGAAGTATGTTTTCCAACTTTATCCACAATATGAATAGCATGCAGTGTGGAGTTTAAACCCCTTGTTGCTGCACAATTGCTCCAATATGGTTCCGGATTAGATTGTTGAGATTGATGACACAGTGGAAGCTCAAAAGATGATTGCCTCACATTCTGACTCATCATCTTGGTAGCAACAGTGCCAGTTGTTTGGATATGATGTTGATCCTCACATCCCTGATTGTGCAGTTGCTGCAGATACAGAAAGTGTTGTTGCATACTGTGATATTGTTCCTCCTCAATATTGCTCCACCAGATACGGGGTTGACTTATCTGCTGTGAGTGTATGTAAGGAACGGCAGGTTGCAAATCTGGAAAGTAATGCTGTTGATTAGACATCCAAGGATACTCAACACCAGGGACAGCTAAATTGGGAAGATATTGAAAACTCTTACTGCCATGTGCTATCGGCCTTGAAAAACTTTCGACCAGCTGAGGCTGACAATAACCAATAGACCTCTGCTTCAGTTCAAGATTATCTGACTTGAACAAATTTGTTTTTCCATGTCCCACTTTTTTCATGTTAAATTCATTAAAACTGTGGGGTTCTCCTGATTGAAAAGTGCGGGTGAACATCACTGGTGTGTTTGTATTAGAAAGTGAATTTTTTGCACAGTTAGTATACAGGCAATCTAGCAAGATAGCACAAGCTCGTGAGGAATTATAATTGGCCAAAGAACTTGCATCAGTTAAATTTAGTTCAGCAAATGTCGAGGTTAACAATTGGTCATCAGGTAACACTTCTTGCTCCTGTTTGACCCTCCTGGCTGGAGATCCTTGAGTATTTTTAACTAACAGTACTTTATCATCAAGGCTACCATTTCTATGAAGTTTTTCAGTCAAGCTACCGGTACCATTTAAAGATGCAAGCCTAGGTCCAGTTTCTTCCAAATGTGAATTACCAGAAGTGGCATTTGGTATCTCTCCTAGAAGCTTTTCAAATTCATCAAACTCAATTTCACTTCTTTGATCTTCCATTTACAAAATGGAAAAGTGCCACAGTTCCTTTCCGCCAAGCTAGTTAAATGTTTACGAAGCAGGGCAATGCAGTGCGGGAAAAATTCTGAAACATAAGAAATGATCATTAGCAAAACTATATCAAAGCAACCAAGTAATGGACTCTGTCAGCCAAAACACGCAAGCACATAAATCGACACCTTCGCTTCTAGCATGATCAGAAGAAACCAGTGCAATTATGGGATTACATTATCGAACAATGAGCTGAAACGTATTCAAGTTTGTTGAAATGCCACACAAGAACCGTACTAAGTTGATATAAGAAATATTCATTTTAGAATCTGACAGCACCATAAGGATTTTACTCGAGAAAATCAATCGATGACAACAACTTCAGTTCAAAAAGAGCGGCCGGAAGTCACTCCGGAGACATGGTCATCATCGTCATCGTCAAAATGATCAGACCATGTCAAAGAACATTTTCCTCGATTTCCACGTTCCCCAGAATGAAAAAAAAAGGGAAGCTAGGAACAAAATACCAGATAAATCTCATAGTCGAGAAAGAATTCAAGTAAAGGCAACAATTCAAAGACAAAACAAAACCCAGAAAATCAGAATCGTGATCATCAGAGACAAAAACTGAAAGAAAGGAAAAACAAAAGACTGAATTTTGACGAGAATCCTCAACCAAACAGCACAAACAAAAGAAACCCAATTGAGCAAACAGCAAAAGATAGCAATGTGGAAGGAAAGGAAGAGTTAAGGCATACCAGTGAGAGAGGTGTCATTAGAGAGAGCAAAGAACTTTATTTTGTTTCTTAACTTAATACACAAATAACTGAAAGAGAAATGCAAAGAGAGTGTTGGTAAGGTCAGGGAGATAGGCGGCGTGAAGAAGAGGTTTTCATTTCATTAGGACTCATAAAGAGACAGAGAGACATAGCATAGAAAGATTGCAATGGAATGAAAAGATTTGGCCTTTGGCTTTATATAACTATTGATTGCATGTATGTAAAGTACAAGACCTTGACCTTAACAAAAAGCACCAACTTGGAACACTAAACTCAAACTCTCAGCCCAAACTCCAACACTTTGGTCACGCCAATCATCCTCATGCATGACACCAATGTCTTTTCTACTTCTTATTATAATAATATATGGACCACCAACTTTCTCAAGCCATTACAATACTAAGAACAATGTTCTTGCACATTCACTTTCTTTCTTTCAACCCCAAGAAGCTTGTAAACCTGGATTCTAAACAATACTGGCATGTACAGGACTTTTAAACCATATAAAGACTAAAAGAATATAGCTACAAAGATGAACATTTAACGTAGATTAATTAAAATACTTAGCAACTTCACAATTCAATGTTTTAGCTCAAATTGGCTGCTTCATAAGAACTTTTGTTAAGGTGATTAGATGGCAAATTTAGTTTTAAGCTTTTCATTATTACTTGGTGATAGCAATGCAATGGAATGGCAATACTAACTTCCATTGAGGAGGTAACAGATGAAGTACAGGCATAGATATGACCACGTTTCAATCTTACAACAACGTTTAGTCGTTAAAATAACAGTTGTAACTGCCTTTTGGCAACATAATTTCTTTTAACTCTTTCTAAATTTCTGGATAGCATTCTTGTCAGTTGTCACCATCGATGGGCATCAGAACCGCTGTTCTTCGACAGTAGAATGCACTGTAGCTGTAAGAAGCACGTGACAATGGCAGTAGGAGCTGAATCACAGGACATGAAGGTGGTGAAGGAAAATGCAAGAGATCAGACTCATGAAGTGGAATTGAAGCTTGAATGAATGAGTTCTACAACTGAATCAGAAAGAGTAATCAAAGGGCTTGCCGTCGAGAAAGTCCAATTATCACAGCATATATTAACATAGGGATCACGTTTCATCTGCTAGGTTCAACATATCAGCGGGAGAAGCAGAACCAAGGACTCATGCTTCATAGTAATGTGGACTTCACTAAATGATTGAAGCACATATCATTTTGCTCAGAAGGAGAATCAAAACATGGCAGAACCATTGCTGTTTACTTCTCATGGACCAGTTTAACTCGGAAAAATTGTTCAACATTCAATTGCAGTTTTACAAACAATTGCAATGCTGATCACAGCCGTATCTCAGCAAGTTCTATGATCACTGGAATTTATGATTTCAAATGATTCCCACACAGGTTTACGCTATTTAATCTCATCCAATTTACATAAAGAAAGCAGCAAGTTATCCTTCTATGGAGGCCCCTGATGTTGCTTAGGCTGCTTATCCAACACTGTTCAACATCCTTAATAACCATATCCTGACAAAAACATAGGAAAAGAGAACTCAGTACCTATCAGGCCAGTGCTCTGAAGGGCGGAAGAGTAAACGACATAGCCACTACATAGTACAGTACAAACCTGAATTATCCATGGGATTGCCAGCAGGCACAGGCTCAGGCTCCTTGATCTCAACAACTACACAGTCAGACATTAAGAAAGTCTTGGCCACCGAAGAAGCATGCTCCAGGCAACATCTTACCACCTGAAAGAAAAATTAAGCAACCTCTCAAAGCTTGCTTGGAATAAACATAGATTTGAGAGATTACATGCATATATAACATCCTATTGTTTGTGTGCAATTCCATGCAGCTTCCAAACACGAATAGGATATTGAAAACACATGGACCAGTATATATCTTCAACTCCAATATGAATCTCTAAATCAGATCACTCACCTTGGTTGGGTCAATGATGCCTGCAGCCATTATATCTTCATAGTTTCCAGTTGCTGCATTATAACCAAATCTAGGATTGTCACTGGAAAGCACCTGTAGAAAACAAACATAAACATTAATCACCATTGATCCAACAATAGAGCCATTCTTCAACTATGTTCGAGGAAACTACAGACCTTCTCACTGACAACACTTCCATTAACACCAGCATTCTTGGCAATTAATTTAAGAGGATAGCTCAGAGCTCTCTTTACAATGTCCGCTCCAACCTGTGACCAAGGAAAAGCAATTTAGAAGCATACCCTGCACATAGAAATTAAAAAAGCTGGCACTTATTGATGCTTGTGAAGAAACACAATTTCATGTAAATCACCTTCTCTTCATCATTGTCAAAGCTATCCTTAATGGCATCCACCTTTGATGCAAGTCTCAATAGAGTGCATCCACCACCAACCACAATACCTTCCTCGACAGCTGCCTGAAAAAAAACATTCAGATTACAATAACTAAGTGCTCTCTGGAATTCACCTCGGGTAGGCAAGAATAGAGAACAGTATTGCCGAGATAGATCACCTTTGTTGCATTAAGTGCATCCTCAACTCTAAGCTTCTTTTCCTTGAGCTCTGTTTCAGTTTGTGCTCCAACCTTCAACCATTAAAACAAATTTCATTATAAGAAGCATAATCCAAGAAATTATAAAATACTTCATTTGTACAAAATTGTCACCTGTATCACAGCAACACCGCCAGACAGCTTTGCAATCCTTTCATTGAGCTTTTCCCTTTCATAATCTTGTTCTGCAGCCTGCATTTCCCATTAATCATTATTATACTATCAATAATCAATAGAAATAAAAAGAAAACGACAAAATAGTAACAAGACTGTCCATATCTTTTACTCTAGAATAAGAAGAAAAAGTCCTACATCTATAAGATTCCTAATTTGAGCCACTCTCTTGTTTACAGCTTCTTGGTGCTGCCATCTCCCACAACTGTAGTTGTATCCTTGGTTAGGACAACTTTAGAAGCATGACCCAAGACCTCCTTGCCAACTTTGTCCAAGGCAAGCCCCACTTCATCTCTGACTACGATGCCTGTAAGAAAACAAGATAAAATATCAGGAAACAAGAAGAAATGATCACATTCCTAGTCAACAAAGACCACCAGACAAAAAAGGCAAAACTTAGAGATTGGCATGTGCTAACCTCCAGTTAGAATAGCAATATCATCAAGATACTGGCTCTTTCGGTCTCCAAAACCAGGCGCTTTAAGAGCTGCAATCTTCAAAGCACCCCTTAGCTTATTTACAACAAGAGTTGCTAGTGCCTCTTGCTCAATGTCTTCTGCGATTATCACAATAGGGTATCCACCTCGAATTGCATCCTCCAATATGTTGATTAGATCCCTTGCATTTGTAATTTTCTTATCAACAAGAAGCAACTGGAGACAAAAAAAGTATATTAGCATCAATTTACCAGAAATAAACTTTTTGTCCAGGTGCTTTAAAACCAGACAGACCTTGCAGTTCTCATATTCAACTGCCATTTTCTCACTATCGGTAACAAAGTAAGGTGAAATGTAGCATGATCAAACTGCATCCCCTCAACAACATAGAGGCTGTTGTCAGCACTTTTTCCCTCTTCAAGGGTAACCACTCCCTTACGGCCCACCTTACTCAAGGCCTCAGCTATCATGTTGCCAACCTCGTAGCTGTTACCAGCACTAACAGCAGCTACATCTGCAAGCTCACAGTCCTCAACCTGCAATGGCATACCAATTAGTTTCATCAAATACGGACATAAAATTATTTAACAAATTATGCCATCCCCAAAAGAACATTTCCATTACCTCTTTTGACATTGACCTGAGTTCAGTCACTAAAGCCTTTGACGTTTTCTCAATGCCTCTAGTAATTAACACAGGATTTGCACCTGCAGCCACAACCTGGCAAATTCAATCTCAATATTAGACGAGTAATAGTGTCCAAAAATCTCCAAAGAAAAGAATAGTTTAGAATGTAGATAGTAGCACATACCTTGACGCCTTCAGCAATAAGGCCTTGGGCAAGAACAACAGATGTAGTAGTCCCATCACCAGCCAAGTCATTTGTCTTAGCAGCAGCCTGTCTCACTAACTTAGCACCAATGTTCTCGACAGGATCCTCCAACTCAACCTAAGAACTCCAAATAAAGCAGTCACTACTTTGATATTCAACTAATTTAAGAAACCAAAAGAGGAGATGACACCACATTAGATAAAATGAACATGAAAACCACCACAAGTGTAATGTTAAATTTGCAACGTTGAATGGAGAAACATAGCTGTTATTACCCAAATGAAGTTCTTACATGCAAAGGTATTCAATTGAAATTGAAAACTGCAACTTGGGGATACGAAACAGAATATGGCCGGTTTTCTTCAAGTTAAATGTCTAGTCTTCTACAAGTTGCATGAACAACTCAAAATAGGGATAAATTACCTCCTTAGCAACAGTGACCCCATCATTAACAATCTTAGGTGAGCCATATTTGCTTTCTAAGACAACATTTCGGCCTTTAGGTCCAAGTGTAACCCCAACTAGATCTGCAAGCTTGTTGACACCAGTCTGGGAGGAGAATAGAAGAAAGAACAAAACTTGAAACAGATGATGACAGGTATAGCACCAACAATGATGCCACATTGGGCAATAAAATGCTTACTTGCAGTTTCTTAACAGCAGAACCGTCGTTGTTGAAATGTAAGTCCTTGGCCATAGAACAAATATTAGTGGAGCGTGATCTACGTAGGGCAACATTATGCGTCCTACCAAAAGAGCTTCCTGAAATGGAGGACAAAGATGACAACTTTTTGACACGAGTGTTTGGATTTGGAGAAGCCACCAAGGACCCAATTGAAGGAATGGAAGCGAAGGTTGATGCCATGGATGCTCTGAAACTAGAGCGGAGCAACTGATGAGTTAAACTTAAAAACACAAAATAAAACCATGCAGTGCAGTGAAAGAAAGTGAGATAAAATCAGGAACAAAGTCAAGAAAGGATTTTGAGGGAGAATCAAAAGCAAAAAACTAGTCAACAAACCCACCAAGAAAAGAGAAGAATTCAACCAGCAAAACAAGAGCCAACCTCAAAACAGAGGACAACAAGATAAAACGTTAATGGGGTAGGTAGGGTTTAGAAGCAGGAGGAGGATTTAGTAGTACGCTCTTGAACCTTCCACTAAATCTGGACCCTTGATCCTACTCAGTTGGAAGTCTTCCTTCAAAGAACACTCTAGAATCTTTCCCTCATGTATAAAAGTTGTACGATAACTAATTGTCTGTTTCTTGCACAAGAAAAAATCGATTGTTTTTTTCTTGGCCCAAAAAAAACAAACCTTTTTAATGGGTATGGGCTCTTCCAAATACTTTGGGCTTTTCTTTTTGTTTTAAGCTTCACCGAACTGGCAAGTGGAAGAATTGAACACGACGAAGCATATTACTACTGAATGTGTAGAGTTACTCTTGTTTTTTGCTCTGTTGTTTGATCTCCAAAAGAACTTGACATTTGATGCTATATCTGTCTGTGTGTACAGAATAATTAATGTAACGTTGCTCTGGAGAATAGAAAAAGACAGCAAATTCTGGCAAGAGGAAGAGGCATTCCATATATAACTGAAGGGAAGTAGAAGTTGCAGCAGCACCAGTAGCAGCAATGCGTATATAACCAGTAATGGCTAAGGGTTGGATCTAACTAATGCAAAAAAAAAAAAAGAAAGAAAAGAAACTAGAAGATAGAAACAAGAAAACAAAACTCTTCTTTAAGTTACAGAGCGTAGAGAAGCTTCTTTATCTGATACCACTTGAACTTCATGTGTAATCACAGTAATTGTAGTTTTTTGGTCTTCCTCACCAACTTGCAAAGGCTCCAAAGAATCCACAATGTCTCGCATTAGAGGCCTTGCTTTTGGATTTCTGTTCAAGCAGTGATAAGCTAACATTGCAGCCTTATGGATTCCTTTAACGGGATAATTTCCTTCTAACCTTGGATCAACTATGTTGAGCAGTTTCTTCTTCTCTTTCAGCAAAGGATGAGCCCAGTCTGCCAAGTTCTGCTCTCTTGCTGGTCTTGATTTGTCCAACGATTTCCTTCCTGTCAGAAGTTCAAGTAGAACAACACCAAAGCTGTATACGTCACTTCTTGGTGTCAGATGGCCTGCACTCAAGAGTATCATAAGGCAAGCATTTATTTATCAGCTTCTTTTCCAGTTCATATGGAGATATATATATATATATATATATATATATATGGACCACAATTGCTATCTACTTGCTTTCAAGTGTATATTCATGACTTCAAGGCTAAATCATATTGAGGGTAAAGGCTTCAAAACCCTTCCGACAACTACTAGTGATGACACAGAAATACGTACAGACCATTCAGCGGGTACAACTTGCCTGTCATAATATATTCAGGTGCTGCATATCCATAAGTTCCCATTATGCGAGTGGAAACGTGAGTTTTGTCTCCCATTGGTCCATCTTTTGCGAGACCAAAGTCGGAGAGCTTTGCATTGTACTCCTGTTTATGTATAACAAAAAATCATTAACTGTAGTCTCACTCAAGTTTTGATGAGACCAAATAATGAGATGTATATGTGCAAATATATCTGTTTCTGCATAAATTGGCAAATAGTATCTTATGTCTCTACAGAAGAAACGAACTGTCTAAATTTAAGATTCATGAGGTGAATGTGAAAACCAGTCAGCAGCACAGTTAAAACCTAAAAGGGAGTTGAACTAGGAATAAGTTCTTGTTGTTCACAGCAGATGCATTATGAAGAGGAGTAAGTCGGAATGATCTTCATAATTTCTCCATGAGTATAATATAACCCCCAAGTTAACACGAAGCAAAAGCCTTCTCCTTAGTTATGAAGTTTGCATGTTCAAACATGGGGAGAAAAAGAAGGGAGTTGTGTTGGCTTTCAATGAACTCACCAGGTCTAGTAGAATATTAGATGTCTTAAAATCTCGATAGATTACAGGTTTTTCAGCTTCATGGAGAAAGGCGAGTCCTTTTGCAGCACCAAATGCAATCTTCATCCTAACAGACCATGGGAGAGGATGCAATACTCCTGCAATAGAAGTCACAAGTAGAGATTTATCCAAGGAAAAAGAGACAGAAGGAAAAGCAGAGAGCCTGATCCAATCTATAATGTTTGACAAATATGAATAATTTAAATATGTTGGAGTTCAGAATTCTAGCATTAACAACAGCCTGAACATCTCTGCATATATCATTAGCAGAATTGCACAAAACTCCAAGCTCGTTCCAAGAGACAGTAAACATATGTTATTCGGAATAATTCCTAATTAAAAGAATGATCTTTAGATTGTTGTGCATCTCATTTAATTCAATGTGGCAAATTTATACCACTTCTCCCTTTCAGACTCAACATTCATGAAACTGAAATCTAATAAAGGCTTCTAGAGGTCACTCTGAATCATTTTTTTGTCACTATCTTTCAATCGCTTTTGGGTCCAGAATAGAGTATTATCACACAAGAGAATACATACCATTATTACCATCAGATGCCAATATTCTAACTTTCCAAATCTAATTACACCAGCAATGACTTTAGCTCTTGCCCCTTCTCTGAATCTAAGTTTGCAGTAGTTACATTGAAGGAAGGGATGGAGGTAAGGTCCTTCAGATTCATAAAATGCCCTTCTTCTAAACCATTGACTATTAAGTTTACTGTTCTCCTTGAAAATTTTCTTGTTCACGACATAGTTATATTTTACGTTTCTATTGCTCCCATGAGTATCTCGTAATCAGCTACTGATTAATAAGTACTCTCCAAGTCATAATTACCTACAGTTTGAGCAGAAAATTAATAAGCACTTACGCGAGAATAGATTGTTTTCCACACTACCCCGAGCCATATATTCATAAATGAGAACTCGATGTTCATCTTCGCAGCAGTATCCAATCAATTTGACCAAATTTGGATGAGAAAGCTGGCCCAAAAATATGACTTCTGCCTAATAATATTCAAGATATATGGATCAAATTCATGGAGTAAGAGAAGAAAATATATGCATTGGGGTGGGTGATACGTCTTATTAATGACATTAGCTTTTAAGCAGAAATATAAAAAAGGAATAAGATCAAAGTATTACCAGCCATTCTCTGTGGCCTTGATAGCTGTTATCACCATCATGGACCTTGACAGCAACTGGAAGTGGCTCAAGTCCTTCTCTTAGATCCTCTGTGATGAAACCCTTATAAACGCTGCCAAATCCTCCTCCGCCCAGCACACGGTCATGCCTAAAGTTTCCAGTGATCACTTTTAATTCGTCAAAAGTAAATGCAATCAATGGATTTGCAGCCAAGTCTCGACGGAGGTCTTCTACTTCTTCAGGATTTGAAGGCAACTTTCTGTCATCCTTCCCTGGTCTCCCTGATGAATGTTGATCTATCGGTGACTCTAATATATAACAAAGTTCAGCATAGAGCTCTATAGCACACGAAGTTGTGAATTTCATAGCATAATAGGGCCTTTAAAATCATTTGTAGTTGAATGGAATCTGGACTGGAAGAACCATATCCAGAAGAACTAAAAAGTAAATTTGACTTGTTTTTGAGAAACAGAGTAAGCCATATTTGTTAAACAAAGAAATAAAAGGAGATGAATATTCATCAGATAATACTAAAACTAAAAAGGTTAAGATAAGCATCAGCCCACAACTATTGGAAGTGTTCACTTTCCACATAAGATAGGGAATAAAAGGTCACCACCTTTCGAAGTGGGAAACAACCGAATGAAAAGCTACATCTTTTTCCATTGTTTTTTTTTTTTTTTTTGGGTAAATATTGTTGCATTATTTGAAGTTGCAGAAACTAGACAGACCCGATTCCTGTCTAATCAGTATTTTCTATTCTGATTTATGCGAAAAGAGACAAGAACAAAGAGAAACGAGAAACAGGAGAAAAGCACGGAAAACAGAGAGAATTTACAGAAGATTATGTCTTGTATAATATTATAAAAGAATTAGTCATCAATATCAAACTTTTGTCTCTAGAAATTAGAAAAAAAACCTCTGGTACGAAGCTAAAAGTTAAATCTTCAGAACCGAAATTCTAAAACAGAGAAAAACAGGTTATGAACCAATCCACGCAAAATCATGCTTGTTTTTCGATTATTGCAATTGATATCATCCTGAGAAAACAGGATATGAACAACAAACTTCGTAATAACACGAAAGATGAAACCAACCTGGCTTTGCATTAGCAGATACTCTGTAAACTGAAGACTCCATTCCACAACAACAATTTCCCATTATTACAGAAGAACAGGAACAAGCACAAAGGAAGTCTAATTTCACCACCAGCAACAACAACAACAACAATCCATCACTTGGAAGAAACGACACCTAATGTAGAAAACTGAGACGAATTGAAGTCAAAATAAGTGAAGAAAAACACTTGCAGAAACTACGTTATCTTCTATGAAAATGAGAGGCTTGAAGCACAAGGGGTGATGAGAGAGAAAGCAGGGGAGAAAATTTTTGTTGTTGGTATGGTGGGAATGATATGAATGATGAGTTTTTGAGTGTTGAAGTGGGGGCTAGCTAGTGCTTTGGCTATGGCGGAAATGGGCCCACCAGAGAAGCATTGGTAATTGGTTTCTTCTCTATGTGGTTTCTGTAAAAATACAAAAAAACAAAAAACGTGTTAGGCTTTTGTGGTCAGTCTCTTTGAGTGCGCATTTTAATTTCCCACCGATCTCTTTCCATCACACTCATCTTCTGCTAAAACCATTTATTATTATTATAAAAAGCTCACATTTACAAGAAACTCAGCAACTGCTTTACCTACCATCTTTGCTTCGTGTAGTATCAATAAACTCCATCACTGCTCAACAAAGTCATCTCTTCTGATCATAAAACAACAACTTTAATTAATCATACAAGTAAATCTGATCTGGGTATTACCAAGTTTCAATTTTTACGTGATTGAACTCAAAAATATCATATCTTTGTGTTCTCTTCGGAAAACAATGACAAAACGACAACAAAGTACGACACAAGTATCACTTTTGGTCCTCTCTGGAAACAGATGTTTTCCTTCTCAAGACGAGAACCCAAAACTCCATTTTTTCTAAACTCGTGGTTAAATATTCAACGCCGTTTCGGAGGTTCCGAACACTGTGCTATTTAATTCTACTACACAATGTAAACCCTATTTATTGAAACAGAACAGTAACACTATAACGAGGATCTGGTCCACCTTGAGAAGCCTTGTTATCATACTATTTATTCATTAGTCTTTTCTTCTGAATATAGTTAATTTAATAAGAAGAAAAAAAAAAAAGAGGAACTTGAAACCAAGAGAGTGATTAGAAATGAGCATGAAGTTGCAATTTTAATGGCCTGCAAAGAATCATGGGTATGGACATGTCAACTCTTGGGAGCAATACCAAACTGTCGGTATTGTGCACTTGCCCTGAGTACGACGACGACAACGATGATGATGATGTGTTAAACTATCATATGATTCAAGGCCCAAGGCTATATTGACGTAAAAATTCATATAACATTTTTCGGGTTACCATCCCCAAATCCGGTTCTACAAGTGTCATTTACTTTGAACACATTGAGAAAGGCAGTACAGAAGAACAGGAAAAAGGTTCATGTGGGTTTAGACAACTTCCACCGCCAAACTTGAACCAATGAGTAGAGAATTGAACAGAAGTGGAAAAAGATCATACGCGTGATCCGAACAGGAATACCCTCTTACTCGAATTCTGTTGGTTATATGAAAACATTCAAGTGTACAAGCAGCAGCAAAATTGATCTGTGTTCCATATCAAAATGTGTGCCAGTTTGCGTATCTGTATCAAACAGTAAAATTAGTGCAAGAATACTTCTCATACACTGTTTCTCAAAGATCAATCTCCTTAAAGCTAAATTGCCAATAAAATGAAAAACTTGGTAACTAGGAATGTTAACAAACTAGTCAAAGAATTTTGTCTGTTTCTTTCTGACTTTGACGTATAGAAGAAACAAAATCTGGCACTGTCTTTCTCTTTGTGGATTCAACACAGAACGTGGAATGTTAGTCAATGGCGGGTCCAATCTCATCCCACGTCTGGCTATCTGTCCTTGCTTTGTTTCTGGACTAGAAAAGCCTGACGTAGTTTGATAAGGACGGATATGAAAGGACAAAGCTGAACTGCACTTGGTTGCTATGTCTTTGAACCCACCAAACCAAACCAAACCAAACCAAACCAAACCAAATCGAATGCCAAGTCAAAAATTGTCGCTTTCTGCAGATACTAATGCTTTACAACTAATGGCAACTGATATGATAATGACTTTAAGCCATTTATCTATATATCTATCTATCTTAGGTGATTAAAGGTCAAGTAATAAACAAGTTTTTGTTAATCATAACCATCATCATATATAATTCGTTGGTATATCCTCCATAAACAAAACTGAAGCCAACTCTCTCAGTATCTTGCCTGGTTACATATAATGGCAATTAAGATGGATAACCAGATAGATGGGTAGATAGTTAATTGGGAAGTATAATTGATCATGATCATAACGTAATGCCTATAACAAAAATGATTTTATGTTAGATTTGATTGAACCACACGATTACCATCAGTAAATTTCACATTATAGCCCATAGTAGGAAAGTTAATTAATCTACAGATACTCTTGAAAGACAATAATGAGAATACTGATACTCTTAAAAGACAATAATGGCTTCTCATATTGACTTGACACTTATTGTACAGATAATTATATGGTAATATTGGAGTATTATTATTGTTAATCTTTCACTAGATGATTATAAATACTGGTTTTGGTACATTGCAGATGAACTAGGTACAATTATATACTACCTTTTCAATAATACTATACCTAAATGCATCTTGTTGGAAGGTCAATCATTTCATCCAGTGGTTGATTCTGAACTTGGTCCCTCCCATTCCAAGATGGTCATATGCTTATTTCAAGATCCATAATCATTGACTTGGAACTGGGACCAAATAAGCTGTTGTTTTCTTGACATATTTCATGCTTTGCTTTGCATGGCCACAAATTCCATGCAACTTAGAGAAGAAAAACACAATTTTCTTCTGCTATTGTACATTATAACCTAATTATGTACAATACTAATTCTATCTGCAAAAATGAAATACTAATCCTATGTGCATAAATGACTGACTTCATTCAGACTAACTGATATAATCTTTCACATGCAATCCCTGAAATAATCTTTCCTTGGCTAGGGATAAATTGCAGATTGAAATACCCACAGATTATCATGTACAGCTCTTCTTACTTTCTTTACCTGTGGAATTTTGACAAGGAGGGTAGGTAACTGTTCGTCCATTTCTGCTTTCTTAGTGTAAAGGAGTGCATATGTATGCACTACTGACATTATAATAGAAAGATGTGCCAAGCTCTCGTAGCACCAAAAGTAAGTTTATACATATCCAATAAGTTCCATTTTCCTACATGTACGATTACTATTTGTTTTACTCTTGGGTGATATTAACTGGAGTAGTCATCAAATCAATTCAACCAAATCATCCATCTGACTATTATAGTGTCCCCAGGACAGAAATTCTTTTCTCTCTGTTGCACTACATTTCCTGCTTACCAAAGCAAGCAAGGTACTTTAGTTGAATCAACTTATGATGATTCAGAGCATAACATAATGAATTTCTGAGAAAAACAATCTGATTCCAATCAACAAAGCAAATTTTCTTTTTTGTAGTTCTTCATATAGAGCAGGTTCAATGATGCAAGTTTTAGGCTGTGTAAGGTAAAACTTGAATTGTAAGTTCTTGAGTGAGGCCCTTGATTATGAACTTGTGATTATTCAATGAGATTGAAACTCAATTTACGCAATGGTTTAGTGAATCGATGAGTTTTAGTAGGTTTGATCATTGCTTTAATTTCTTGTGAAGTTATCTGAATATTTTTTCAGCAGATTAATTGGCTTTTGGTTGCTACCGTCTAGCTACTTAAGTTTGCAGACAGGTTTATACATTAATCTTTAATCTGTGATCCTACAAGAGATGTATTTGTGTAGCTTCAGAGGTTTATACTTTAACCTTTAACCTGTGATCCTACAAGAAAAACTCAAAATTTCTAACCAAGAGATGTATTTGTGTAGACTTGAAGCATTATCAAGGGGTTTTACATTGTCACTGGTCTTCTCTGGTTAGTATAGTTTGTAGAGAAGACTTCATAAGAAAGACATTGCAGCTTAACTTTCATACCAATACCAAGAATCTTGTGTCACCAGAAAAAGAAAATGAAGCTATCATCTTAGTAGGCCAAAAAATTCACTATGAAAAGAAGGAAGGTGGAGAGTGGAGAGACAGTATTCTGAAGAATGATTGAAGTCACATGCATCTCTCTTGGTGGTATTTATGGTATATGATGGAGTTTTATGTAGGTATAATTTGGACCTGATCTAATGCTTGGATAGTGCACTACACCAAGAACGTATTGAACTTCCATAGCTAGAGCTAGCTATCTAGCTGGCTGGCTTTGAAGGGAAAGGATCATCATAGGACTTACAGAAGTTATGTCAGTAATTTTTTCTTTTTTTGCAGCCTTGAAAGCCTTTGAACACACGCAACTTTACCATTGAATTGAATTCTTCTTTTCAAATCATAAGTCAGCCTCCTGGAACACTATTTAATCCCCAACAATCCATGTGGTTCTTTCATGGCAGACATGGTTAGATATCTTCAATGTTTTGGGGGCCTATTTCTCTATCTTTCACTTTCTTTTACTCGCTCCATGTCCAACTCTCATGTGAAGTTCTTTAGCTTTTCCCAGCAGCAATCTTAGTCATGATTCCTTCTCTTTGTTAACTTCCATATTCGTCTTTTCTTTTGCAGGTTTACATCGTTTATCTAGGACTCAACCATTTTAGTGATCCAATCATCACTTCAATGTCTCATATCCAACTCCTCTCTACTGTCTTTGAAGGGTGTGCTCTATCTTCTTTTCCCTATTTGTTTATCATCATTACATAGCATCATAGGAATTCATTGATTGTTCTCGTTCCAATTTCTCCTTTAGTGAAGAAGAAGCTAAGCAATCCATGCTCTACAGCTACAAGTATAGTTTCTCTGGTTTTGCAGCAAAAGTCAGTTCAGTACAAGCAGCTTCCTTGGCCAGTAAGATATTAGAATTTGTAATAGTTTACATTTTGGACACATTGGTTCATCAGGATGATTCTTGACAATGCTTAAATTGAGTGTGTCGTGACAAGAAGATAGGAATTGCATGCAGACATAACAGGAGTTGTATCAGTATTCAGAAGCAAGACACTGAAATTGCACACAACAAGAAGCTGGGACTTCTTGGGTCTCACCCTGGGAAGCAGAAGCAGAAGCAGAAACAGTGCAGTACCTCCATTAATGCAGCTGAAGTTTGGTGATGGAATTGTTGTTGGGATTTTTGATTCAGGTCTTGCAGTTTCGTTCTTTAACCTCAAAAAAGTGATTAAACTTTACTTTTTGTGGTACGTACCATCTTATTGATTTGAATGTGTGATGGTAATGTATAAGGTATATGGCCGGAATCTCCGAGTTTCAAGGAGCGACCAGACGTAGGTCCGATTCCAGTTTCATGGAAGGGGCAATGCTTTAGAGGAGAAAAGTTTGAACCGGAAATAGCATGCAACAGGAAGCTAATCGGTGCAAGATATTATCTAAAAGGTTTTGAACAACAATTCGGACCACTGAATGCAAGTGGGAATCAAGAGTATCGATCAGCTCGAGACTTTCTTGGCCATGGAACGCACACAGCTTCAACATCAGTTGGATCCATAGTGAAGAACGTGAGCTTCATGAACGGTTTAGGCGGAGGAACAGCCAGAGGTGGAGCTCCAAGGGCGAGGCTCGCCGTGTACAAAGTATGTTGGAGCAAGAAACTTGAAGGGAAATGCGCTGAAGCTGATATACTCGCCGCCTTCGACGATGCCTTGCACGACGGCGTTAACGTGATATCTGCCTCATTTGGTGCAACACCGCCCTTACCTCCATTCTTTGCGTCAAGTTCTGATATTGGTTCTTTCCATGCAATGCAACGTGGGATTAGTGTTGTGTTCTCAGCTGGAAACGATGGTCCTGATCCTTCTCTGGTGCAAAACGTCGCTCCCTGGAGCATATCTGTTGCTGCTTCTTCCATTGATCGTACATTTCCAACCAAATTAATCCTGAATAGTAACTTCACTGTCATGGTATGGAAGTAGTTAAGAGTACATAAGGAAGTTTCTCAGAGTTTTTTAAACTAAAATTGCTGGCAATGATTGTTCAGGGACAAAGCTTGATCACTGAAAAAATGATCGGAAAACTTGTTTCTGCAATTGCTTACTTCACTGATGGGTACTTGTACCTGTCCCTGTAACACCATCTCTTTAACTTGATCCTTTTATGAATTATGCATAAACAACTTCAGATTGCATTTTCAGGGCTTGCATGAAGGACAATTGGAACAAAAGAGTAGCCACAGGGAGGATTATTCTATGCTTCTCGACCATCGGACCAGTTGCAGCAGCTGAAATTGCACAAGCTGCAGTGAAGTTGGCCAATGGATCTGCTCTTATCTTCGTTGAGCCTCCAACTAAGCAGATTGCCAGTGTTGATCCAATCCCAACCATTCGTGTGGATATTAAACAAGGGACTCAGATTCAACATTTTCTTGGTCAGTCCCTCAGGTAAACATTTTCCTTGTCTCAGAATGTTTATAATCGACATTTGTTCAAGGAATGAAATGGAATAACAAGAAGGTTATGGATCAATGAATACAGACTCCCAGTATTGCAGATATTACCGAGTAGAACAGTTATTGGGAAGTCACCTGCACCTGTTGTGGCACCTTTCTCTTCTAGAGGTCCAAGCTCCATTTCACCTGACATTCTCAAGGTGTATATTAATGGAGTCTTCATTACTGACAGGGGTTTATATATATAGAACTAACCTTTCGTTCATTCTTTAGCCAGATCTTACTGCTCCAGGAATCAACATCTTAGCAGCTTGGCCGCCCAAAACTCCTCCAACTTTGTTACCTTTGATGATCGATCTGTAACTTGGAATTTTCAGTCAGGAACATCCATGTCTTGCCCTCACGTGGCAGGAGTAATCGCGCTACTGAAATCTGCACACCCTGATTGGTCTCCTGCAGCCATAAGATCTGCTCTAATGACCACAGGTAGAGATTTAAAGCAGATTGAACTGGATTTCGTCGAAGAAACTTTCTTCTGATCATATGATCTTGTCGTCTCTTTCTTATCTCAGCAAGCACAGTGGACACAAGCTTTGACAGTATTCTAGCCGGTGGATCCATGAAAGTTTCTGATCCTTTTGAAGTGGGTTCAGGCCATATGAATCCCCGGAAGCTATAGATCCTGGCCTGGTTTATGACATGACAACCACAGACTACATTACCTTTCTCTGCAACATCGGGTACAGCCAAGAACAGATAAGGAAATTGATTCTTATCCCATCTCCTGGAATCGATACGAACTGCGCAACCACACGAAAATCCAATGCAGATATTAATTATCCTTCGATCACAATCTCTAATCTTCAGTCTTCTATGACGATAAAGAGGACAGTTCGTAACGTTGGTCTAAGGAAGACGACGGCATATTTTGGTAACGTCGTGAAGCCTGGAGGTGTGGACGTGGTGATATGGCCTCAGGTTCTGATATTCTCGTACCTGAAGAAGGAGGCGACTTACTATGTGACGCTGAAACCAAGGAAGTGTTCAGAGGGAAGATATGATTTCGGAGAGGTAGTGTGGTCCGATGGCTTCCACAAAGTGAGGAGTCCACTGATCGTGCATGTCAATACTATTTGTAATGATGACTCCATTATTACAGGGCATGACTCTTCTGCTATTATGTAGAGAACTTCTGATTGTGTTTTCTGAGGTTTTATGGATGTGTAATGGGTGAGTTTTCTGTAAGAAATATATGGCCTGATGTGGGCGCATATTTTCCACGCCATGTAAGAGATAAACTAATTATCTCTCTTGCCTAATAAGTGTTACTCTTTTCGATTTATAATAAGAGTCGTTTTAGATACATTTTAATTATTCAAAAAAAGTGTCATTTTTTACTTTGTATGCATGTTTATAACTTTTCTTCCAAAATTAACCTTTCATTTCTCTCATCTTAATTATACAGATCACAATTTTAAGGTAATTTCTCTCACAATTTTATTTAAGATGCTAATTACCGAGGTAATTTTATGGGAGTATTAATAAGGGTATATCTATAATTTTATTAACTTTCTTAATAAGCGTGTATTTTTCTAAAACGACTCTTATTATAAATCGGAGGGAGTATACAGAATGTAGGTATTTATGGATTGCAATATCTATCAAGTCATCTGTTACAAAAAGAAGATTAAAAAGTGAGAAACTAACACGTAATTGTTCAAATATTTCTCTTCACGTTATGATAAATTTCGTTAAAAGTAAGTGATTTATTCTCTTCATCTATGTTATAATTATTATATTCAATATTTATATGGACACGGACACGAATGATTTACGTGGGACTCATAATTTATAATTTATTTATAATTTATGTTTTAATATTTAATTATTAAAAGTGTTTTTTTATTAAAAAGCAGATCAACTGTTCTTAAATTCCTGTTCTTTTATGCTCAAAGCCCTCTCAGCTATCCATTGTAATAAATTTAATAGGTAAGAGGTTTTGGATACAGAGAGAACAGGGTTCGAAGTATTGATCCCTTCTTATTTTTTTACAAGGAAAATAAAACATTAAAAACCTAAAATAATTGGCACGATGTCGGGCAAACCGGCGTGCTGCAGACCCATGAGGGTAGGACACCCCAGTCGCATCATGTATTAAAGCGTCGCCAAGACAAGGCGGCGGATCCTGTAAGGACTGAAGCCTTGGCCGAGAGGCAACCGCTAAGGAGGCTAGAAGATCGGCACAACGGTTACCCTCGCGGTGGATATGCTGGAATCGGACTTCCCACTGGCGACGGAGCAACTCCCGGAGACCTGTCAACAAAGGATAGATGTCAGGCAAACTGTAAATGGAAGGGGAGAGGATATTGATTACCTCCAGTGAGTCCACCTCTACAACCACGTGACGATAGCCGCTATCCCACGCCAGATTGAGCCCAGTGTGTACCCCCCACAACTCAGCCTCCAGTGGCGTACCCCGACCAATATGCTAAAGAAAGCCGCCACACCAATAGCCAAGGCTATTTCTCGTGAACCCAAATGCGATCCGAAGGGACCTAGCACTGACAGTGCCATCTTTATTGAGTTTGACTCATCCCTCTAGGGGTTTAGCCCAACCCACAAGGGAAATCCGAGAAAGACTCGGGTCCAAAAAAATACGGGTAGCGATCGAATGAGCTTGGATAATCCACAAGCTATAATCCAGGATAAGGCGAATGCTGTCGAGCGACTAAGAAAAAGCAGGGTTGAAAATGATCTCATTCCGCCACTTCCAAATAAACCAGAAGGTAACGCCAAAGACGAGGGCTCAATCAAGTGCTTGGAACTTGAGGGTTGACCGAGGTTGGGCCAATCCAACCCTCTGCATTAAGAATGAAGAAATCTCGAGCGAGAAGGTGAGGAGGGAATCGACGTTATAGATATGTCACCAGGCGATCCGAATGGCGTGGAGGTAATCTCCTCCGCCCACAAAATGGCAATCTTTATCCGGAGTAAGGGAGGCGTTTCACCATTGTTGATTCGTCGGTAATTTTGTAAGCCAAGTCGAGAGAAAAGTCTCAGATCTTGGCTGCGGACTGAGCCATTTCAGATGACCTCCCAAAGCCGACTCACCATTCGCCTAAAATGCTCAATAAGGGCATGTGTGGAAGCAACCGTGAACTCACGGGGGCAAGTGGGGCCCTGCACCAATTGGTGATTCCTTAGTCCATTGGGCATGCAAGGCGAGAGCAACAATCATCGAGAAATGAAGAGGGAGATAATGGTGGGCCGAGGCCGTGCCAATCGCCAACCATATCAAGGTAGTCGGCCACTGTATCGGTAAGGACGCCAGACACCACCTCGGTGGTGGCCAAGAATTGCAGTGGGCCCAGGGCTTCAAGCCAATTGTCAAGCCAGAAGAGAATCTAGCGCCCGTCCCAGAGCTTCCAAGTCACCCCTTGCCGCACTACAAGCCACGTCACAGCTATCCCGCCGGGTCGAAGAGGCCCTAGGTCGGTCCACTGTCAGAGGGATATGAGTAGTATCCAGTCGATACTTGGCTCGGAGGATCTAGACCCATAGAGTATTGGGTTTGGTTAAGAGAGCCCAACCGAGCTTAGCTAGGGATGCATTGTTAGAGGAGCGAATCCGCTTGATGCCCAAGCCCTTTGTGGTCTTGGGCGTACAAACTGTAGTCCAATTAACCAAATGGACCTTCTGTTGCCCATCATGGGCGCCCCATATGAAGTTCCTCATCAATTTTTCCAGACCATCACAAAGCTAGCGAGGCAGCCGGACCATCTGCATAGTGTAAATAGGAAGGGCGGCAATGACTGATTGGGTTAAAGTGACCCGACCGGCCAAAGCCAACGTCCTAGCTTGCCAGCCCGAGAGTTTCCTCTGGGCGTGATCGAGAATGTACTGATACGTATGGCGGGTAGTGCGCTCATGAAACGAAGGGACCCCCAGGTATTTGCCAAGATTGTTGGTACGTTGGACAAGCAACACTTGGCTAATCTGCTGAGCGGTGGCTCGAGGGACATTTTGGGAGAAGAACAGCCGAGTTTTATCTTTGTTAACACGCTGACCCAAAGCCTCACAGAAAAGGGAAAGGGTGCGGTCCAAGATCTCAGCTTGCGAAACAGTGACCTCCGCAAACAGAACAAGATCATCGACAAAAAATAAATGCGAGAGCGTAGGCCCCCCCTCCTACGAAACTGCAGCGGGAGCTAGTAGTCTTAGTGCACTACCCGCTAGATCAGATGATCCAACTGTTCCATATACAACACAAAAAGGTATGGGGATAACGGGTCCCCTTAACAAAGACCGCGAGAGGGAGAAAAAGGAGCAAAAAGAGTGCCCGACCAGTTGACTTGCATGGTAACTGTCATCACACACTGCATGATAACCGTGATGATGGGACTTAGGAGCCCTATATCAGTAAGCGTGTCCTGGATGAAGTCCCAACGAAGGCGGTCATATGCCTTTTCGAGGTCAACTTTGAGGGCAAAGTAGCCCGTCTTACCCTGCTTCTTCCGCATCGTGTGCATGGCCTCCGGGTTATGATAATATTATCATTATATCTTTGGTCGGAATAAAACTACACCGGTTGTCCGCCACTAGATAGCCAAGGTGGCTTTTCAACCGATTGACCACGATTTTGTAGTGATCTTATAGAATCCGTGTGTGAGGCTAATAGTGTGAGCGGGAAATGTGGGCGAGGTTAGGGGTTTTAGGTAACAAAACCAGTATGGTGTGATTGAGGTCCTCCTCCCACCTCTCAAGACGGAAAATAGCTTGGATAACCTCCACCACAGTCAGGCCGATAGTGGCCCACTGAGTCTAATAGAAGAGCGCATTAAAACCATCCACTCCTGGGGCTTTATGAGGGTTCATAGCAAAGACCACGCGCTGAACTTCCAGGGCGTGGACGGGGGCCACTAGCTCGAGGCATCCATCCTCCCGAAGGGGAGGGAAGCCACCACTAAGGAGTCTCGGCGGAGAAGACGTCCCATCAGAGGTGTAAAGCTGGGCATAAAAGGTCATCGCTAGGGACCGCATGATATTAGGATCCGAAATTAACAATCTCTCGTCATTATAAATGTTGGACCCCGAATTCTTTTTTTTTATTCTTTCTTATTGATGTCATTAAGCCTGAATTGTGTTAATTATGTGTTTATGTTTAGTTGATTTAAATTGGGAGTATTAGTGGATAACTGAGGTTTTGTTGAGTTAATGTAGTTTTAATGAGAGTTAAAGGATAAAATATATGAGGACATTTTTGGAAGGTCACATAAGTTGGATAGGTTAAGGCTTTGCATAGGATGGTATTTTAGTCATTGTCCAATCCTTTAGGCTTAAAAGAAAGAATTAGAAAGAAAGAAGAGAAAAGAAGAAGGAAGAGTTATCGTGGGAGAGGAAAAAGAGAAGAGAAATAGGAGTTTTCGATCCTTGAGGTTTTCGGACAGATTCGAAGTAACTCCTGGTAAGTTTACGTTCATTCTATCTTGTTGTGGTTCGATTAAACCTTGGAATAGAGTTAAATGTGTTAGAATCGATGGTTTAGGGTTTAGGGGAAAAAATGGATAGATATCTTTGGGATGATGATTTTGTGCCTATTTTTAAGTTGTTAGTGGATTAGAAATGTAGTTAAGGACTTGAAAATGCATTGTGATCACGATCACAATGCATTTTCAATATTTCTCAAAGCACTTGGTTTGTTATAGGAAACCAAGCCGACTGATCCAATCGCAAGAGGAAGGACAACAGATGAGTTGGATTCTCGGCGATATTGGTGAGTAATATATTTATGGTTCTTGTGTGTATGGGCCATATGTGTATGTTTGCTTGCATGTGTGACACTGCTTGTGTTGAACTATGAGAAATATTGAAAATGCATTGTGATCATGATTATATCTTATACGATAGGCATTATGGCATTTTGCAAGAATGAAAAGAATGAAAAGTATGAAAGCTTTGATAAAATGCTTTGAGCATGAAACAATTATTATGTGCTTTGTTTGGGTGAGACAAGAATGCGGATCGTTAGTCACGTGCGCCGACGATAGCCTTCTCCGGCTGCCGCTTGAGGCCACGAGATCCTTGAGAAATCGGACTCGTTTTGTTTACTGATAAACTTGGTTTATCCGGATCGTTTTACGGAACTCTCGAGCTATTTGTGTGCATTCATTATTGACTTGTTGAGCATGATGCATGATGAGTTGTTATATTGTTAAATCACATGACATGTTATAGTGATGATTGTAAATTGATAAGTGTTGACTTGTTTATGCTTGAATATACATATATATGCTTGAATGTGTGGCTCGTTGCCAATGACTATAAATGTATATGCCACTGAACTTCGCAGCTCACCCCATTATCTCCTCCTCCTCAGGTGCAGAACGAAACAATCGTTAATCTTGCAAGGCATCAAAAACTTCAAGCTAGTTAGGAGCTTTGTATTAAGTTAGTACTTTAGTTGGCCCTCCGAGCATATCATCATAGAGCATTTTCATGTATTTTGAATTTGGCCCTTATTTTGGATCATGTATGGTTGAGAATACTTGTTTAATTTCCTTCGGGTTGTTATGGCATGAAGCCCTTTGGTTTATGGGGTGTTTAATTCATAGATGGAATGCATGTGTAGAATGTGCGTATGTATGTTTGCGTGAATCGAATTATGTATAGATGTTGAGATCGGGTCCGATATATTTGGGAGCTCATCGCTGGCGCAGCCCGAGGGGCCACCTCGGGAATAGAGATCCGGGACCCAGGTCTAACAATAAAGGCGGGCGATCTTTAATTGTCTTCTTTTAGCCATAGTGAGGGTATGGTAAAAACGGGTATTACGATCTCCCTTCGAAATCCAGTCGCATTTGGCACGTTGGTTCCAAAAAAGCTCTTCTTCACACAAAACCTGCATGAGTTCATTACTCAGTTGGTCCTCCAATACTAATAACGAGTCGGAACGGTCTACACGCATCGATCGCTGAATGCCCTCCAAACGGGCGAGGAGACGTTTTTTGCGATGGAAAATATGGCCAAAAACATCCTGATTCCAGGACTTCAGGTGGGTAGCTAGCTTGTCGAGGGAGGTCCTGAACGTCCCCTGACCGGTGTGCCAATGGTTCGCTACCGTGTCCGCAAATCCTGTATGAGAGAGCCACGCGTTCTGGAAACGGAAGGGGGGTGACCCAGCTGTTAAGGGGCTAGTGAGGTGAACCAGGAGGGGTCGATGGTCGGTGTTAGACCCCGAATTTTTTTATATGATATTATTAAGCATGAATTGTGGTAATTTAGGTGGTTATGTTTATTTGAGAGGATTATTGGATAATTAAGGTTTAATTGTGGTTAATGAGGATTAAAAGGGTAAAAAGTTATGAGGGTATTTTGGGAAAATGACTTAGGTTGGATAGGTAAGAGCTTTGTTAAGAAGGGTATAAGGGTATTTGACTTAGGTTTAAGAATTAGAAGGAAATGGAAAGGAAGAGGAAAAAGAAAAGAAGAAGAAAAGAAGAGGAGTAGCGCCGTCGGTACAAAAAAAAAAAAAGGGAAGAGAGGTTTTGCGATCTTTGAGTTTTTCGACTGATTCGAAGTGATTTTTGGTAAGTTTAGCTTCCTTCAAACTTGTTATGGCTAGATTTAAACTTAGAAGATTTTAGGAATGAAGAGAATCGAAGGTTTTAGGGTTTTTGAAAGGAAAATGGTTAGAACTTTCTGGGTTGTTGCGTTTATGATGGATTGGAAGCTTAGAATGAGTTAGAAATGTGGTATAAGTCTTGATATAATGTTTTGATGTGTTGCATTTGTGTTTATGAAAGGATTATAGTGTGGAAATGCAGGAAACTGGGTTTCGGAGTCGAGCTCCAAACTCGCACGTCGCGACGTGCGTATGAACACGTCGCGACGTGGAGCTCGTCGCGACGTATAATAAATAAATTCGTTGCGACGTGCGAAGGAGGCACGTCGCTACGTGCGAGAGAAGCATTCGTCGCGACGTGCGAGAATGGCTCGTCACGACGTAAGAAGGAATTTGGCTCGCCGCGGTGAACGTCCATTTTTTCTAAAGGAGATTTTGGGCATATCTTGGGTTGTAGATGTCCGATTGCGGTGATTTTGGATTCGATGTGATCTAGAAATAAAGGATTACAAGTTATATGAAGAAGGGAAGTTCGAAATGAGCCGTTTAAGATTCAGGAATTTAGATGGAAGTCGGATGGAGACTTTTAGTGCTTTACTTTTGTTTGTTAAGCTTTATGGAATATTTCTTTTGGATATTGATGGAATGAGAACTTGGTTTATTATAGGAAACCAAGCCGACCTGACCCAATCGCAAGAGGAAGGACACCAGTGAGTCAGCTACTCGAGCGATATTAGGTGGGTAATATGTTTATGGCTATTGTGTGTATGGGCAAATTATCTTATGTATGCTTGTTTGCACTATGTGACCTTGCTTGTATTGAATTACATGAAAAATATTGAATTTTCATTATGACTATGATTATGCATGGCCTGATAGGCCTTATGACATTTTGCAAATATGAAAAGAATGAGAATTTCGAAAGCTTTGCTAAGATGCTTTGAGCATGAAACGAATAGATTATGTGCTTTGTTTGGGTAAGAGAGTTACGGATGGAGTCACGTGCACGTTGACATAAAGCCTTCTCCCGGATGCTCGCTTGAGGCCATGAGATCCTTGAGAAATCGGACTCGGATAGTTTACGGATTAAACTTCGGTTTATCCGGATCGTTTTACGGAACTCTCGAACCATTTGTGTGCATTCATGATTGATTGGATAGAAATGATGCATAATAATTTTTATGTTGAGAAACAGACATTTGCATGACATATGCTTATATGAATGTGAATCACTTGATGAATTTTGACTTGCTATACTTGTATATATATATGCTTGATTGTGTGGCTCGTTGCCAATGGCTATAAACGTATATGCCACTGAGCTTCGCAGCTCACCCCATTACTCTCCCCTCCTCAGGTGCAGATCGAGACGATTGTCGATCTTGCAAGGCATCGGAAACTTCAAGCTAGTTAGGAGCCTTGTTAAGTTAGTAATTTGGTTATCCCGCCAGCATTTCATCATGGAGCATACTTATGTATTTTGAATTTTAAAGTTTATTTTGTATTACGCTGCATTTGAGAATATTGTTGAATGTCTTCGAATGACAATGATAGATGGTTTATGCATTTGGAATGATTAATGCATGGTTAGAATGCATGTGTAGAACGTATGTATGTATTGTTCTATGATTGTATGGATCGAATTATGGATTTGTATAGTTATTGGGATCGGGTCCGAAGGTATTTGGGTGGCCGTCACCGGTGTAACCCGAGAGGCCGCCTCAGAAATCGGGGATTCGGGGCTCGGGCCCAACATGTTTAGTATCAGAGCGCCTAGGTTTAGTGTCTTTGGCTTAGACTGCATAATAGGATGAATTGTGTGATCTATGTTTATTGTTGCATTTGATTGAGTGCATTAAGTGACATGCATATCATGCATACATGTAGATTGCCATATAACTAATCCTTAGTGTTTCCATTTGAAGGAGTACGATGCCACCTCGTAGAAGAACACGAGGAGTTTTGGAAGGATCTGCTGTACCTGACTCTCCGACTAGGGAGGAGAGGATGGCGAGTCGATAGCCATGGAATCTTGAGGCTTCGTAGGGAGCCCATTCCGTCGCCGACCAGAGTCGCCACTATCAGAGCAAGTGCCTCCTTTGGATCTCGAGGTTGTTCAGGGCCTTTACTCGAGGCATTTAATGCAAAGCATGGGTGGATGTCATCTTTGCATACGCTTCGACCCACTTCGAAGGGAAGACGGTTTGATAGTTTGAGAAAGTACGAGGCAGTTAATTTCTTTGGGACATTAGATCCTGAAGAAGCTGAGACTTGGTTGAGGAAGACTGAGAGAGTGCTGGATCAGATAGAGTGTGAGGATGACGAGAGAGTCATCTATGCTGCCAGCTTGCTTCAGGGAGATGCTCTTCACTGGTGGGAGACTGTACCAGGGAGTCAGATGAGGCCAGTAGGGTTGGCATGACAGGATTTCGTGGTTGCTTATAAAAAGAAGTACCTGTCTGAGGTATATGTTCAACAGAAGCAGAGGGAGTTTCTGAGTCTCACTCAGAGGGATATGACAGTCAGCGAGTATGAGCGCCGGTTTACAAACTATCCGGTATGCTTGGATCGATGTTGAGTGAAGCTGCAAGATGTCGCCGGTTTGAATCGGGCCTGCACTTGGCCATCAGAGAAAAGGTGATTGTGCAGAACTTTGGTGATTTTCAGCAGCTGGTTGAGGCAGCTTTGAGAGTGGAGAACATTGAGAATATCAAGAGCGCAGTGAACAAGAAGAGAAAGGGCAGAGAGCAGTCCAGGAGAGGTGGTAGCACTAGTGCTCCTATGCCAGACAGGAGTTTTAGGAGCTTCCCTGTTCAGTCAGAGGAAAGGAACAGTGGTGCGAGCCGACCTAGGCCGATGAGGACTTCTTGTTGGACCCTGTTTCCAGAGCCCAACTCTATAACGATTACCTTATGACGATATCTTACTCCGATGAAGTTTCCTGATTCATCTTCTTGCTTTGATATCGCAAAATCGATCAACTTGGCACATATCATCATCTTGAAGCGCGGTTCCTTGAAATACTTTCTTGCTCTGCTACCATACATGATGAGCCCGCTCTCAAGTCTAACCGTTGAACCATAAGCGTGGCGCAATCCAAAGAAATCGTGAAGCTTAAAGTCTCATACCATTCGATGTTCTCTTTTTCCATAAAATAAAATCAACAATAAATCACAATCAAACATATTCATATCCAATCCATAACTTTCTCCGAATACCACATTTCCACTCAATCGATCAAGCTCTATGGCATTCCAAGCCACAATACAATATTACTATCAAAATCCAAATATACAAAATATACAGTTCCCAAAATTCTCAATACCAATCTAACTTAAACAATACAACATAGATACATATACAAATCGAAAACCTTCACTTCCCTTCACCCGATCTTCTTCTCATCACTGTGGATGGGAATGAAGGGGGAGGGTGAGCTTATAGCTCGTGTATATGAGTTTATAGCAAAGAACAAGCAAAACCGTTGAAAAGTTTGTTTGTTATACAAAAGTCATAATCGTTCATAAAACACTTTGCTCCCAAATTCTCGGTCAAATCCAAATCTTGAGTTCAAACTCATATTTGAAAAGTGTCATTTCATAGTGAAAATGTTATCACATCAACACAATATGTTCATTCAATTATCAATACAAATGCTCAATTTATGCACATACTTGACAATTCATCGATGCAATACACAACCAAATGGCTCGAGAGTTCAGAGTAACGATCCGGATAAACCGAAGTTTAATCCGTAAACAAAAGCGAGTCCGATTTCTTAAGGATCTCGTGGCCTCAAGCGAGCGATCGGAGAAGGCTATCGTCGACGTGCGTGACTCCATCCATAACTCTCTTACCCAAACAAAGCACATAACTAATCGTTCCATGCTCAAAGCATGTTCTTATTTTCAAAGCTTTCATGCTTTTCATGCTCTTTCTTTCTTTTAGAATATACAAAATGCCACGAATTTTCAAGGCATAACATAAAGCATTTCAATGCATTTCAATCTTTATTTTGAAATTCATCGAAAAAGTTCATATCTTTGAAATATGTAGAAATTTTGCAAATTATTCAATAGAAACAAAACGATATTTATGAAGTAATTGAAATCATTCTTGTTTTGGGAGTAAACTTTAGTGGCTCATTACTAAATTATAAACATGAAACCCACGAATTCCATTGCTTATCAGATGTCTCTCCTTTTATCCTCTTGCTTTCTTTGATTCCCTTTGTCACATGTCAAATTCCTATTCAAATAGGAATACAAATTAAGGATCCACTTATTGCATAATCACTAAGATAAATTCTAAACAAACTCAAACTTTGCCAAAAGTCCCACCTTCTAGGTCACTTTTTCCATAAAAGTCCCCATTGCCTTACATTTCTATTGACCTCAAAATCATTCAATTAGGTTCAAAACCCGAAAGTTATACCACAAAACATATTGAGACTATTCTTATGTTGACACAAGAATCTATTCTCAACTCCCGACCTAAATTTGAGAATCTTAAAGACTGAATTAAAACTTCTTTTCTTCATAAAACTTGTAGTCCTTTATTTCTAGCTCACAACGAGTCCAAAATCACCTCATTTGGACACCTAAATCAAAAGATATGCCCCAAAAATATCCAAATTGCTCTTTGCTAGAAGCAGGGGCTCGTCGCGGGGAAAGGGCTTCTCGTCGCGACGTCACCCCATTCGCACGTCGCGACGTCGCCCCTCACGTACATCGCGAAGAACGCTTCACTTACACGTCGTGGCGTGCCTCCTTCAAACGTCGCGGTGAACGCTTCCACGCTCGTCGCGACGAATTTAATTATTATACGTCGCGGCGTGTTCATACGCATGTCGCGGCGTGCGGGTCTGGACCTCGACTCCGAAACCCGATTTTCGGCATTTTGCAACTTCAATCCTTTCCCAAACTCAAATACAACACACATAAGCCTTAGATCATGTCTTATACTACATTTCTAACCCATTAGCAACTCAAAATCGAACCTGGCGCCTAATCCCACGAAATCTAGCCATTTCCTACTTTCAAACCCTAAAACCATTGATTACTTATAACCAACCTATCTTTAAGTTTAATCCAACCAAAAACAAGATTAAACAAAGCGAAACTTACGACAATAGCTTAAACTGCTGAAATCCTCAAAGAATGAAATCCCTCTTCTCTCTTTTCTCTTCTCCACCGACGGCTTTCCTCTTCTTCTTCTTCTCTTTCTCTTCTTTTCTCTTCTTCTATTTTCCTTCTCTTTCTTTTTAATCCTACTTAATTGTGCAATGTCCATTTTGCCCTTTCATGTAAGCCTTAAGTCTTAAAATCTTACGTGCAAGACCAAAATGTCCTCATAAACTTTACCTATAATATCCATTTATACCACATTAAACTCAAATAAACCGCAATTATCCACTAATATTCTCAAATTAATCAAACTAAGCCATAAGCACATAATTATCACAATCCATGCTTAATGACATCATAAAAAAAAATTCGGGGCCTAACACTTCTACTGTTTCTCACCAAGCCTCCACGGTGGGCGACAGTAGAAGGGGAGATGGAGATAGGTCATTCGTCCCAAAGTGTGAGCACTGCGGGAGATCTCATAGAGGAGAGTGCTTCAGATTGACAGGAGCTTGTTTCAACTGTGGGGAGAAGCAACATATAGCCAGTGTCCTCGGCCTCCACGACAAGAGAGAGGCGGATCTGAAGTTCCAGGAGGATAGAGACCATGGGACGAAGGATCTGCAATGTGAAGTGGGCGATTCGGATCGACGAGAGGGTGAATCTTAGGGGAGACCAAGAGGCGAGCACCGGCTAGGGTGTTTGCGATGACTAGGGAGGATGCAGAGACCGCTCCTGATGTTGTGACTGGTATGATTCGACTTTTTGCTGATGATGTGCTAGTTTTGATTGATCCGGGTTCTACTCACTCGTTTGTTTCCTCGAGTAGACCCGTGTGTGATAGGATTGTGAGCTCATTGGATACTCCGCTGATGGTGAGTACTCTAATCGGCCAGTATATTGTGATTAGTCAAGTGTATAGAGGTTGTGAGATTTGCATTGATGGAGAACTTCTAGTGGTAGATTTGATGCCACTGAAGATGGGAGGACTAGATGTGATTTTGGGAATGGACATATTAGAAAGGTATAATGCCCGTTTGGATTGTAAACAGAAGACCGTAGAGTTTGAATTGGATGATGGTAAAAGAGTAGTGTTTACTGGGGACAAAAAAGCGAGTCAGCCCATAATTGTTTCAGCATTGACAGCAGAGACGATGATGAGGAAGGGTTGTGAGGCGTTTTTGGCTTATGTGGTTGACACCAGGGCAGATAGAGGGAAGCTGGAGGATATTCCAGTAGTCAGGGAGTTCTCAAATGTCTTTCCCGAGGAATTTTCAGGACTACCGCCAGTTAGGAAAATTGAGTTTCCCATTGAGCTTTTGTCGGGTACGGCGTCGATTTCAATTCTGCCTTACTGGATGGCTCCGGCGGAATTGAAAGAGCTTAAGGAGCAGTTGGAGGACTTGTTGGAGAAGGGATATATTCGACCGAGCTCTTCACCTTGAGGAGCTCCAGTTCTTTTTGTGAAGAAGAAAGATGGCTCGTTGAGGATGTGTGTGGACTACAGGAAGTTGAATCAGGTTACTGTGAAGAACAAGTATCCACTTCCTCGCATTGATGATCTGTTTAATCAATTGCAAGGAGCGAGAGTCTTATCTAAGATAGACTTGAGATCGGGATACCATCAGTTGAGGATTAAGGAGTCAGATGTGCCGAAGTCTGCTTTCAGGACTCGGTATGGGCATTTTGAGTTTTTGGTTATGTCCTTCGGATTGACGAATGCGCCTGCAGCGTTTATGGATTTGATGAATCGGGTCTTTAAGCCATTCTTGGACCAATTTATCATTGTCTTTATCGATATCTTGGTTTATTCCAAGAGTGATGAGCAGCATGAGGAGCATTTGAGGATTTCTTTGGAGACTTTGAGGAGGAATGAGCTGTATGCCAAATTCGATAAATGCGAATTTTGGCTGAGGGAAGTTTCATTTCTTGGACACGTGATCTCAGAGCAAGGAGTTCATGTAGATCCAAAGAAGATAGAAGCTGTGGTGAGTTGGGAAGCACCGAAGAGTGTAGCAGAGGTGAGGAGTTTTCTGGGCTTAGCAGGCTATTACAGGAGATTCGTGGAGGATTCTCCATGATAGGCTGATGACGAGTTGTTGAGAAAGAATCGAAGTTTGCCTGGAGTGATGAGTGTCGAGGAGTTTTGAGGAGCTTAAGTGCGAGTTGAAAGTGCTCGATTCTGATTTTGCCATCGGGTGATGAGGGTTATCTGTATGTCTGATGATGCGTCGAGAAGGGTCTTGATTGTGCTTTGATGCGGGGAGACCGGGTGATAAGCGTATGCTTGAGGCGATTGAAACCTTATGAGTTGAACTATCCGACGCATGATTTGGAGTTAGCAGCGGTGATCTTTGCTTTGAAAATTTGGAGGCATTATTTGTATGGAGTTCAGACGAGGATTTTTACCGATCATAAGAATTTGAAGTATTTGTTGAGCGGAAGGAATTGAATTTGAAGCGGAGAAGGTGGATCGAGTTACTCGATGATTATGATTTGTTGATTGAGTATCATCCGGGCAAGGCCAATGTGGTGGCGAATGCCTTGGCGGGAAGTTTTCGATTACGCGTATTCGATCGGTTTATCTTCCTTTATTGAAAGAGATGGCGAAGCTTAAGATAAGCTTGAGCGGGAGGAGCGGATTGTATTCTAGCTAACTTAGGGTGAGGCGATACTCGGGAAGAAAGTTAGGGAATTGCGAGGCTCAAGATCACGATTTGAGCAAGCTTGAGATAAAATTGGAATGGCAAGATTTCAAGTAGAGGTGAGAGATGATGGGCTTATGAAAGTGGGAAACAGATTGTATATCCCAGATGTGCAGGAGGTTAGAGATGAGATTATGGATGAGGCACACAATGCGCCTTACGCCATGCATCCAGGTAGCACCAGGATGTACAGGGATCTGAGAGAGCATTTTTAGTGGAAAGGCATGAAGAGAGATGTAGTAGAGTTTGTCGATGAAGTGTCAGTGTGTCGTGAGTTAAAAGTGAACACCGGCACCTTCGAGCAAGTTGAGGCCGTTGCTATTCAGGAATGGAAGTGGCAGAGGGTGACAATGGATTTTTTGATGGGTTTGCCCAAGACCAGTAGGAAGCATGATGCTATTTGGGTTATTGTGGATCGGTTGTCGAAGTCAACTCACTTTAGCGATTATGCGGTGATTCTTTGCATGTGCTAGCAAAGAAGTATATTGATGAGATAGTGAGGTTGTATGGAGTTCAGATTCGATTGTGTCGGAATGAGATCCTCGGTTTACTTGAGTTTTAGGGCGGTTTGCGAGGAAGCTTTGGGGAATGCTGAATTTTAATCTGACTTTCACCCTCGGGACGGATGGTCAATCTGAGAGGACCATTCGGACAACGAGGGATGCTTGAGCTTGTGTGATGGATTTTCAAGGAGTTTGGGATGAGCATTTGCCGTTGGTGAATTTGCTTATAACAATTAGTACCATTCGAGCATTGAGATGGCTCCATATGAGGCTTTGTATGGGCGGAGATTTAGGACTCCGATCTGTTAGGATGAAAAATGAGAGAGGCAATTGGAAGGACGAGAATTGATTGAGCGGCGGTTGAGAAAGTCAATCTGGTTAAGCAACGACTTAAAGCGGCCGAGGATAGGATGAAGAGTTATGTTGATGCTCCTTGAAAGGAGATGGAGTTTGAAGTCGATAAGAAAGTGTTCCTTAAGGCGTCTCCTTGGAAAGGAGTGATGAGGTTAATGAAGCGGGTAAGTTGAGTCCGAGGTATGTGGGTCCTATGAGATCCTTGGCGAGTTGGACCACTTGCCTCTGATTGGCGTTACCTCGGGAGTTATCGCTTGATTCTGATGTTTTCCATGTGTCTATGTTGAGGAGGTATAGATCGGATCCTTCTCATATCATTCAAAGCTAGTGAGGTTGGTGAGGATGATCACGAGTTATGAGGAGCAACCGGTGGAGATTACGGATACGAGGATAAGATTCTCGAAACAAGGCAGTTCGATTAGTCAAACTCTGTGGAGGAACCATTGATGAGGAAGCTACATGGGATCCATTGGAAGCCATGCGGGAGAAGTATCCGCATCTCTTTGATGATTCAGGTAAATTTCGAGGCGAAATTTCTTTTAAGAGGGAGAAATGTTAGACCCCGAATTTTTTTATGATATTATCAATCATGAATTGTGGTAATTTAGGTGGTTATGCTTATTTGAGAGGATTATTGGATAATTAAGGTTTAATTGTGGTTAATGAGGAATAAAAGGGTAAAAAGTTATGAGGGTATTTTGGGAAAATGACTTAGGTTGGATAGGTAAGAGCTTTGTTAAGAAGGGTATAAGGGTATTTGACTTAGGTTTAAGAATTAGAAGGAAATGGAAAGGAAGAGGAAAAAGAAAAGAAGAAGAAAAGAAGAGGAGTAGCGTCGTCAGTGGAGGAAGAGAGAAGGGAAGAGAGGTTTTGCGATCTTTGAGTTTTCCGAAGTGATTGAAGTGATTTCTGGTAAGTTTAGCTTCCTTCAAACTTGTTATGGTTAGATTTAAACTTAGAAGATTTTAGGAATGAAGAGAATCGAAGGTTTTAGGATTTTCGGAAGGAAAATGGTTAGAACTTTCTGGGTTGTTGAGTTTATGATGGATTGGAAGCTTAGAATGAGTTAGAAATGTGGTATAAGTCTTGATATAATGTTTTGATGTGTTGCATTTGTGTTTGTGAAAGGATTATAGTGTGGAAATACAGGAAGCTGGGTTTGGTCGAGCTCGAGATCCATGCGTCGCGACGTGCGTATGAACACGCCGTGACGTGGAGCTCGTCGCGACTTATAATAAATAAATTCGTTGGGATGAGCGGAGAGGCGTTTGTCAAGACGTGCGAAGGAGGCACGCTGCGACGTGTGAGAGAAGCGTTAAATCATGACGTCACGAAAATGGCAAATCCACGACGTCTGAAGGAATTTAGCTCGTCGCGATTTAACGTCCATTTTTGAAGGAGATTTTGGGCATATCTTGGGTTGTAGATGTCCGATTACGGTGATTTTGGATTCGATGTGATCTAGAAATAAAGGACTACAAGTTATATGAAGAAGGAAGTTCGGAATGAGTAGTTTAAGATTAGAATTTAGATGGAAGTCGGGATGGAGACTTTTAGTGCTTTACTTTTGTTTGTTAAGCTTTATGGAATATTTCTTTTAGATATTGATGGAATGAGAACTTGGTTTATTATAGAAACCAAGGCGACTGACCCAATCGCAAGAGGAAGGACACCAATGAGTCGACTACTCGGCGATATTAGGTAAATAATATGTTTATGGTTATTGTGTGTATGGGAAAATTGTCTTATGTATGCTTGTTTGCCTTTATGTGACCTTGCTTGTATTGAATCACATGAAAATATTGAATTTTCATTATGACTATGATTATGCATGGCACGATAGGCCTTATGGCATTGCAAATATGAAAAGAATGAGAATTTCGAAAGCTTTGCTAAGATGCTTTGAGCATTAACGAATGGATTATGTGCTTTGTTTGGGTAAGAGAGTTACGGATGGAGTCATGTGCACGTTGACATAAAGCCTTCTCCCGGCTGCCCGCTTGAGGCCACGAGATCCTTGAAATCGGACTCGGATAGTTCTGGTTAAACTTGGTTTATCCGGATCGTTTCTGAACTCTCGAACCATTTGTGTGCATTCATGATTGATTGGATAGAAATGATGCATAATAATTGTTATGTTGAGAAACAGACATTTGCATGACATATGCTTATATGAATGTGAATCACTTGATGAATTTTGACTTGCTATACTTGTATATATATATGCTTGATTGTATGGCTCGTTGCCAATTGCTATAAACGTATATGCCACTGAGCTTAGCAGCTCATCCCATTACTCTCCCCTCCTCAGGTGCAGATCGAGACGATTGTCGACTTTGCAAGGCATCGAAAACTTCAAGCTAGTTAGGAGCCTTGTTAAGTTAGTAATTTAGTTAGCCACTTGACATTTCATCATAGAGCATACTTATGTATTTTGAATTTTAAAGTTTATTTTGTATTCTGTTGCATTTGAGAATATTGTTGAATGTCTTGAATGACAATGACAGATGGTTTATGCATTTGGAATGATTAATGCATGGTTAGAATGCATGTGTAGAACGTATGTATGTATTGTTTTATGATTGTATGAATCGAATTATGGATTTGTATGGATGTTGGGATCGGGTCCGAAGGTATTTAGGCGCCCGTCGCCGGAGCGACCCGAGAGGCCTCTTCGGGAATCGGGGATCCGGGGCCCGGGCCCAACATTCGGATCCAAGGAAAGGAAGGTGGTGAATGACTGTCTGGGGGAAAGTGGCCAACCAAGACGTGGATCTGAAAGCTCTATCGAGCTGTGCTTGGATGAGGCCACGTCGCCACGTAAATTTCGAGCAGACGAATCCCAAATTGTGGAGACCACAGTCATGGACCCAAGTCTGAAATTGGGAATTAACGACCTGAGCAGTCGGGGCGCCCCCCCGTTTGTCCAACACGGCCAATTTAGCATTGAAGTCCCCGCCCATTAGCTAGGGTCCGGTTGTAAAAATTCCAAGCCAATGGAGAATGGGCCAAAGTTTCTTTTGAAGAGGTTGCTGTGGACTGGCATAAACGGTCGTGAAAGCAAAGGACTGACTATTAACCTGAACCTGAGTGTGAATGCATTGACGATGTGCCAACACCACGGAGACGGCATAATCGTGCTTCCAAAGCAACCAGATGCAGTCTGAAAATCCTACAACTTTGACCCGGATGGAGAAGTCATAACCCAGCGATTGAATAATGTTCGTCGCTCGAGGCCCACTAATGCGGGGTTCGACCAACACGAGAATACCCGGTTTATATGTACAAGAATAATGGCCTGTACGCGGGAGCCCCCCACGCCTTGACAATTCCAGATTAGGATCGACATCATGATCTATGGGGAGTAAACAGAGTCCCAGACCTCCGAGTGGGATTCAGAAGTAGCATCAGTAGTGCTCGTGGCCCCACTAATCTGGATTTCCATACCGGTTGCTGAACTACCGTTCGAGGGCTCTTCGCCCGATACAAAGTCGAGAGGAGCAGGAGGAGGGAGCATATCAACTTCCCCTCCAACCAGTGGAAGGTCCCCTAGGGAGTCAAGGGCACCCGACAGAGGGGGACTTCCCTCAATAGTTGGACCAACGTCCGTAAGAACCTGTGTATCACAAATCATCTCAGAGTGGGAGGCAATATGAAGAGCAAGGTGAGTGTCCTTTACCGTAGGGGTGAGTTGGATCGGTGGAAAATCATAGGGGCCAGCTTCCCGAGAGACATCTGCAAAAACACCAATATCTTGGGTCGCTTGGGAGGAAGTGGGTACTTACAGGCCATTACCACGCACTTGGGGAGTCTGCTGAAGAAGACTTGGGCTGCGCACATCCAGGCTTGGAGGACTCGCCCACTTGAAACCTGAAGCCCACGCCTGAAGGAGCCTGCATAGTGGCGTCCGTTCTGTCCGCAACTTCCAAGGCCAGACGTGACAGTGAGGAGAACCTCGAGCCGCCCACCTACGACTGCGACATGCGAGCTCTACCCTGTTCTTTTCTCGGCAACGTTCCTCTATGTGATTTACGTTGCACGGTTTGTCACTGTTCAGTGCCGTGGGGTGTCACTGCTGGAGGGCGTGGAAGGTCTGCGGCACATGGAGGGCGAACGTTAGCTCGTTGTCAGTGTCGATATGTTCCTGTGGGGCATCCGAAGCCGATTGGGGGAGCTTCAGGCAGTTGCTAAGTATGTGCCTGACCAGGCCACAGAGGGAACAGACGTTGGGAAGTCCTTCGTAAGCAACCTAGTAAGTCGTCCCATCGAGTTCCACTATCTGCCGAAGAGGGGCTTGAAGGTCCAGGTCGACTGCAACAAGGGCGAAGCGTCCCCGCTGCGTGAGCAGTGTGGTTTCGTCGATCCTCAGTGTGGTACCCACCATGTTCTCCAATGCACGTAAGATCTGTGGATGATAACAGGCGAGAGGAAGCTCCAGAATCTAAAGCTAGATGACGGCCCGCGTAATGCAACTGTGGGAAGTCATCCTCCTCAACAAACTTCACGAGGAAAAAATCACATTCCAAATCAATTATCTTCACCGGGCCTTTAAGATGCCACAAGGCGTGCAATCGAGAGCATAAAGTTCGGTATTCGATTCGACGGCCAACAAGCTTCACCACGACTGCACGATCCCATTACTGATCAAGCTTGGCACGGAAGGAAGATGAGAGGAACACACCGCCTCCGACGTCCTGGGTGATGTCGCCATCTACCACCTCAATGTGTTCTTCTTCAGGCCAGGCCATCGTTTCGGATGTAGCGGCTCTCGACGATACAACGGCTGCACTGTATGAAATTTTGGGTCCAAGAGTACCCTCCTCATCCCTTTTCCAGATACGACCCTTTTTAGGAGGGTGCCCCTCCGGTTCAAGAGTGGCCATGCAGCGCCGGGCGCAGTGGGGAAGGCAGTGAGATGGGAGGTCCGTAAGCTTGAACACGCAACATGTTTAGAGAGCAGCGAGAGCATGTAAGAAAAGTTTCGATATATACTTTGAAATTTATTGATCCCTTCTTTATTTCTATGGTATTGGGATTTGGTTTAAAGAACACACGCAAATAGCTTTTTCTCAATTCCACCTATAGAACGTTTCATAGGTTATTACTGTGAAAACAAATGATTGCTTCAAGACCCTATAAACCGCAGGGTCAAAGATGTATTGTTACAATAGTTTATGTAAAGTTTAATGAAGTGTTGTCATTTTGTTTTGTATATAGACAATAGCTTGATGAAGTAGACATAGGCGGTAGCTTTAGTTTAAGTCTTTGTATATATGAAGAAATCTGAATAATGTAAATAGTTCTCAATAATAAAAGTTAGTTCTTTTTTACTTTATTCTCTCTCTCTCTTGAAACTTCGGTACATGGTATCAGAGTGGTAACGATCTTGTCTTCGATCATTATTGGTGGTCGATTAGAGCCAGATACAACAAGGAGCTGTGAGTTGGTAGTCAATAACAACTTTAGTTACTTCGGTGGTGGAGGAAGTGGTTGTATTTGAAGAGTCGAGAATTTAGGGTTTCAGGATTTGAATTCACTACTCACGATTGCTACTTTGGCTTGCGATATTTGCAACAATGGAAGGTGTCTCAACCGAATCACCTGTTGGATTAACTTTGGACCCCAGATTGAAAGGTATGCACGAAGAAAATCAAGTTTATCTCCAAGGTTCAGACTATCCAGGTATGAGCTTAGTTACTGCAGTACTGAATGGGAGTAATTTTTTAAGCCGGAGTATATATGTTAAAATTGCTCCAGGAGCTAAGATGAAATTAGAGTTTATAGATGGAACTTATCAAAAACCTAGTCTAGGCTCAGTTGAATGTGATAAATGGATTAGGACTGATTATATGGTTAGATCTTGAATATTGAATTTGATGTTAAAGGATATAGTTTAGGCCTTCATCTATACAAATTCTGCCCGAGAGCTGTGGTCAGATTTGGTAGAGAGGTTTGGAGAAAGTAATAGACCTTTATTGTGCCACTTACAATGACAGATTAGTGCCGCATCACAAGACACTATATCTGTTGCTAAATATTTTACTAGTCATAAAAAATTGTGGGATGAGCTTTTGTGCCTCATGCCTGTCCCGCAGTGTACTTGTAGGGCAGCAACACAGTGTATCTGTAGAGCACCTAAGGCTTTAGCTGATTTAACATCCTTGAATCAGTTAATGTAATTTATGATGGGTTTGAATGAAAGTTATGATCATGTTAGAAATCAAATTCTGGTTATGGAACCGTTATCCTCTATTAATAGGGCCTATTCTATGGTGTTGAGGGTAGAAAAACAAAGGGAGGTGTAGATGTTATTTAGTGAAGGAATAGAACATAGTGCCTTATTGGTGAATCTGAGGAGGTCTTAAGAGGGTTATAGATGGAGGGGGAAGCGGTCAAAACAAAAATAGGAAATGGTAACAAGAGTGAAATGTTTTGTAGTTATTGTAAGAAAATGGGCATTTAAGGAGAATTGTTTTAAACTCAACTGGTGTGCCGATGATACAAGGAGTTATAGAGCGAGAAGAGGAAAAGGAATGGAAATCTATATTGCTAATATAGTAAATGACATTTGCTTCATTAACATGGTAACGATAAACTATCCACGGATAATCCTTCATTGTCTAAATTGATTAAGCAAGAGTTCTTTGAAGTTAGTTAAGAACAAAGCACTCACGTACCTGTTATGGTGAACGACACATATTTGATTTTGCGGTACACTTCCTATTCTAGCTCTTTCTAGTTTTGATGACATAGGTTTAGATTCATGGATATTAGATCGAGGGCCTCGAATCATATATGTGGATATTTCTTTGTTAACCAAGCCTATTGTTCTTACCAAATACATACTGTTTATCTCTCTCGATGGCTTTCGAGCCGAGTTCATCACATTGGAGATGTTTTTTTGCCCAATGACCTCATCTTGACAGACACTTTGCAAATCCCAACTTTTAAATTTAATCTATTGTCTGTGAACAAACTTGCCAATACATCTTCTATTACCTTTAAATTTTTTCCCAACCACTACATTTTGCAAGACCTGAAGACTGATCAAATTTTGGCAGCAGGAAAGGTTATAGGAAGACTGTATATCCTCGATAAGGATTATTTCAAGACTAATGCTTTAGCAAGATATTCCTTATGTACTGTTGTAGGTAGTACGGACAATGTTTAGTCTATGTTTATGTACAAACTTTGACATCAACGTTTAGGCCATGCTTCAAACAATGCACTTAGACATGTTGTTTCTTTTGATAATAAAACTAGTGAAGAGATTAATGTTTGTGATGTTTGCCCACTTGCTAAGCAACATAAATTGAAATTTCCATATAATAACATTCATACTGTTTCTATTTTCCAGTTAATACATTTTGATCATGTTGATATTTGGGGACCCTATAGTCAACATTTTATCTCTAGGGGGAAATTTTTTCTAACAATAGTGGATGATTATAGTAGGCCCATTTGGACATATCTGATGACTCATAAGTGTCAAGCCCTCAGTTGTTTAGACATCTTTTTAAAGATGGTTAGGACACAATTTCAGAAGTCTATTCAAACTGTTTGAACAGATAATGGGGTTGAGTTTTTAAGTGGAGAGTGTCATAAATTATTTAGAGACTTGGGAATATTGCATCATAGGTCATATATGTATACACCTCAATAGAATGGGATAGTGGAGAGGAAACATAAACACTTGTTATAGATAGCTCGAGCTATCATGTTTCAAACTTCTTTACTTAAACATTTTTGGGGAGAGTCTATTCTTACTGCCACTTATATCATAAGTAGGCTTCCTATTTCACTTATCAAGTGGAAAACCCCTTATGAGATTTTGTATGGTTATCCTCCCGGGTATGATCATCTGAAGTCTTTTAGTTGTCTATGTTTTGCAATAAATATCAAGCCCCATAAAGATATTTTGACCCGAGAGCTTATTAATGTGTTTTCTTGGGGTATAGTTTGGGGCAAAAGGGCTATAAGTTGTTTGATTTTTCATGAAACTACTTATGCTTATCGATCTTCCACCAATGCAATATCAGATGTTCCCCTTCCTTTGGTTCCATCTGATCAACATTCAGATGTTTAGATGTGTAGTCTTTTGCCCCTAATCTTTCTCCTCTCAATATACCTCATTCCAACACTGACAATTTTCCCCCTGACCTTTCTTCTTCTTCTTCTTCTTCTTCTTCGACATATCCCATTATCCTACACCTACCTTGCGTAGAAGCCTTAGAATAAACTAACTTTGCTCGATGATTTTGTCTCTCGCCACCACTAACCATGTTTACCTTCTTCTTCTTCTTGTTCCTCAAACTACTCTCTTCCTACTTTCCTTTTATTCATACTCCACATCTTTCCTCCACATATATGTCTTTTTTGGACAGTGTTTATACTATTCAGGAACCTCGATCTTATCGTCAAATCTCATGAACCTTTGGGTAAGGGCTATACTGTGGGAGTTGGCTACATTGGAATCCAATAACACTTGGGTTTTAACTTCTTTACTAGCTGGTATTATAAAGTGAAACTTAAGCCTGATGGGACTATTGATCGGTATAAGGCTAGGTTAGTGACCAAAGGTTATCATCAAGTTAAGGGCATCGATTTTACTGATAGCTTTTCCCTTGTTGCTAAAGCAGATCCATACATCATTTATTAGCTATTGCAGCTCATTTTTCATGGCCAATACATCAATTAGATGTTAATAATGCGTTTTTGCGTGGTTTTATTGATGAGGAAGTGTATATGTTGCCTCCGGATAGGTATACTAAATCTAGTCCTCTTCAGGTTTGCAGGTTAAATCGATCCTTATATGGCTTAAAGCAAGCCTCCTGTCAGTAGAATTGTGAATTTACTAAGCGTTTACTTTTTTATTGTTTTCTCTAATCCAAGCACGATCACTATTTGTTTGTTAAATCTATTGGTTCTAATTTTGTGGCTCTTCTTATCAATGTGGATGATATTTTATTGCTAGACCATCTGAAGTTGTTTTGGCTAATGTTAAACATTTTTTGGATTCTGCATTTACTGTTAAGTATCTTGGTTTTGCCAAGCATTTTTTGGGTTTCAGATTGCTAGGTCCTCTACTGGTTAGTATGTTAATCAACTCAAATATGTGTTGGATCTTTTGTCTGATATGGGTCTAACTAGTGCCAAACTAGTTTCTACCCCATTTCCTAAGGGGCTAAAATTCACAGATCATTCTGGTTCATTCTTGGAGGATGTTGGGCAGTATTGTAGGTTAGTTAGTAGGTTGTTATATTTGGGATTTATACAGCCTGATATTACTTTTATTGTTCAGCAATTGAGTCGATTTATTACTGCTCTTCATTTGTTGAGATACTTAAAGTTGTCCTTCTAAGGGTTTATTTTTTCCTGCTTCCACTACTTCTTCCGTGCCAGCTGTCTCTTCTCCTTATTCTCTTGTTGCTTATTGCAATGCTAATTGGGATTCATGTTTGACCTCTCATCACTCTGTTTCTAGTTTTTGTGTGTTTATGGGTTCTTCTTTAGTTTCTTAGAAGACTAAGAAGCAGGCCACGGTCTTTTGCTCGTCTACTAAAGCGGAGTGTCGTAGTATGACTTCAATAATGTGTGAATTGTTGTGGATTTCTTATGTGTTGCATGATTTATAGTTTTTTTTCATCTCCTATTCCTTTATGGTGTGATAACAAGGCAGCTCTTCATATCACTGCTAATCCAGTCTTTCATGAACTCATTAAACATCTTGATATTGATTGTCACGTAGTTCATGATCAATACAAGTTGGGTTTTATTGCTCCTGCTCATGTTTCTTCTAAGTATCAATTGGCCGATTTGTTTACGAAAGCTTTGGCCACACCTTTTATTCATTTCTATCAAGTTGGGTTTGGTTGATGTTCTGACCTCCAACTTGAGGGGGATATTACGATATTTTATGTAAAGTTTAATGAAGTGTTGTCGTTTTGTTTTGTATATAGATAGTAGCTTCAGTAAGTACACAGTAGCTTTAGTTTAAGTCTTTGTATATATGAAGAAATCTGATTGGTGTAAACAGTGCTCAATAATAAAAGTTAGCTCTTATTTACTTTGTTCTCTCTCTCTCTCTCTCACCTCGGTACACATATTACTGTGAATATTATGCTTCTTTTGTTCTTATGTTAAATGATTTGAACTTCATATTTTCAATTATGGAAAATCACCATGTATTGTTTCATCTTTAGTAACTTCTAAAATTATGATTATATATATATTGTGTGATTAAAATTAATTTATTAGTCACGAGTGGCTAAATTAGTTTTGAAAGTGTGATCATATAATTTATGTATTTTATAAAATACTATTACAATTTTTTTTAATTGATAGGAATTGAGGACTTCACCAAAGGTAAATCAATATTCTATAACTAATAAATATAAAGGAGAAAATCGATATACTCTTGTAAAATATGTATAGTTATCCAAAGATGCTAGATGTATTTGATAAAGTTTATTTAATTTTCTTATAAAAGTTTAAATAGCATTCTAATAATAGTGATGATATGTATTGTTATATTTACTCAAAAGAAATCTACAATATATTTAGTGATGTGCTTCCTATCTGAATCTGTTACTTAGTGGGTGTTTATGTGTTTGCAGTTATTAGTTTTCATTCTCAAGCTTCTTCTATTACCTTGTTCACTAGTGTTAATTTCTTTGAATGGAGCAAACAAGTTACTTTTATATTTAGGTGCTTTGGATCTCGACTTGGCGTTATTAGAAGATAAATCTTCTGACTTCAATGATACTAGTACAAAGGTTGAAAAGGCATACTATAAGGTGTGGGCAAGGTCTAACATGTTATGTTTAAACTTCATGCGAATGACAATTACCAACAACATTAAGTTTACTCTTCCTAGCACTAAAAATCATAATGCCAAAAATTTTCTTAAACTTGTGGAAGATAAGTTTCGTTTTGCTAATAAGGCGCTTGCAAGGATACTTATGGTTAAACTCACGACCATGAAGTTTGATGGGTCAAAGAGTATGCAGCAACATATCTTTGATACGAATAATATCGCAACAAGACTTAAGACATTAGGTATGGCTATGGAAGACTCCTTCTTAGTACAATTTGTCATGAACTTATTTCCTACTGAATATGGACCATTCCACATTAATTATAAGCATTAAATGATAAGTAAAATATTGATGAATTGTCGATAAACTTATTCGGGAGGAAGGGATTAAAAAACAAGAAGTTCATTCTATTAACCTAATGGGTTAAGGAGTTGAAAAGAAAATCAAACCAAAGACCAAGAATTTTAAGAAGAATGAACCTGCTAAAGTTCCACAGGTTGCTGATAGTAAAAGGAAGGGACAAAAGTTAGATAAATGCCACTTCTACAAGAAAGAAGGACATTATCAAAAAGATTGTTTAAAACGTAAGGCTTAGTTTGAAAAGAAAGGTATACACTATGTTTCTGTATGCTTTGAATCAAACCTATATGAAGTTCCTCCTAATACTTGGCGGTTTGATTTTAGTGTCATTACTCATATTTCCAATATTATGTAGGGATTCTTTACAATCCAAACCATAAACCAAACTAGCAACTTTTTGTTTGTGGGGAACTGAATGAAGGCCCTAATTGAAGGTGTAAGGACTTAGAAGTTGACATTAGTGTTGAGTATCACTTGGATTTAATGAACACTCTCTATGTACTTTAATTTTTAGAAATTTAATTTATGTTTCTAAACTTAATGCTAGTGGAATTACCTTTAGGGGTGGACAAGGTTGTTTCAATTTGTGTAAGAATAATTCCTTTATTGGTTATGGAATGCTTATGGATGACTTATATAAATTGAAACTTGATGATGCTTTTTTTGAATCCCTAATTATAGTTAATCATAATGTTGGAATGAAACATAGTTTGGTGAATAAACAATTTGCTTACTTGTGGTATAAACGTTTGAGTCATATATTCAAAGAAAGGTTAGAGAGATTAGTAAAAAATGAGATTCTATCGATTCTAGAGTTTACTGATCTTGGCTTATGTGTGGAATGCATTAAGGGGAAGCAAACCAATCACCATAAGAAAGAAGCCACGAGAAATAGTCAACTTCCTGAAATAATACGCATCGACATTTGCAGACCTTTTGACACTCCATCCTTTAATAGAGAAAAATACTTCATCACCTTTATAGATGATTTTTCATGGTATGGATATATTTATTTGCCACATGAAAAATCTCAAGTTGTAAATACCATTAAGGTGTTTGTAAAGGAGGTTGAGAGACAATTGGATATAAAAGTAAAAATTATAAGATTTGATAGAGATGGTGAGCATTATGGAAAGTATGATAAATTCAAACAATGTCCTAATCCATTTGTTAAGTTCCTCGAAAGTCATGGAATATGTGCACAGTACACTAAGTTTGGCACATCGCAACAAAACGGTGTGGTAGGAAGGTGAAATAAAACATTAATGAATATGGTTAAGAGTATGATGAGTAATTCCTCATTAATCATAGGTTTGTGGATGTATGCACTTAAAACTACCATGTATCTACTAAATAAGGTTCCTAGTAAAGCAGTTCCTAAAACTCCTTTGAGTTATAGTGGAAGGAAACCTAGTTTAAGACACACATATGTATGGGTTGTCGGCATAAGCCAATGCCAAATTTTTAGAGTGGTGAAGTTAGTGAGGTGTTGAAAAACAAGTTGTGGATATTGATGAAATAAGGGTTGATATTCTATTACCCATAAATGCTCTTAAACCCACAACTACAACAAATATTGTTCCTGCCTTGGAAGATCAAAACAATCAAGAACAACATTTAAATAACGAAGCACCCCATGAAGAACCTAACTTACCACCACCACTAATGCTAAAATTATTCTCAATGAATCTTCTTTAAGATAATGAAAAAGTCACCTTATAATCAATGTCATCTTTGTGAGTGTAACTTTTGATAAGTCTAGCTTTATATTTTTTAACATTGCCATTTGAGTTGCGCTTGGTCTTAAAGACCCATTTATAACCAGCTCGTTTAGAACCTTCTAGCAGGTCTGCAAGATCTCAGATATTGTTTTGAGCCATTGATTTCAACTTTTCTTTCATAAAATGAATCCATCTTTCAGACATATCATTACTTATGGCTTGTGAAAATGAAACAAGATCATTATCAATGCCATAATCATAATCAGACTCTTGCAAATAATCCACTCGTTAGAAATAGCCAACCTTCTAAGTGCATGATTATTTAAAGCTATACCAAATGGTTAATTTGCATGAGAGAGTGACATTTGATAGATGTGAAAACAACCTTTCTGAATTGGGATCTTGAAGAGGAAGTTTACATAGACCAACTTGAATGTTTTTCCATTAAAGATAAAACAAGTATGGTGTGTAAATTGAAGAAGTCAATATATGGATTTGAACAAACTTTCATGTAATGGTATATTAAGTTCAATAATACCATTACCTCTTTCGATTTTGAGGATATCACTATTGATTGGTGTATTTACAGGAGGATCAGTGAAATTAAGTTTATATTTATAGTTTTGTATGTTAATGATATTTTTCTTGCTGCTAATGACTTAGGTTTGATGCATAAGACTAAAGAATTTCTTTATAAGAATTTTGAAATGAAAGATATTGGAGAGGCACCCTATGTGATTGGAATTTCAATATCCCATAAGAGATTGGAAGGTTTGCTAGGATTGTCTCGGAAAGCCCATATTGTGAAAATTGTTGAGAAATTTAACATGAGCAATTACTCAACAAGTATATTATTTATTAAAAAAGGATATAAGTTTAGTCTTATACAATATCCAGAGAATGATGTGGAATGTAAGGAAATGGAAACAATTCTATATGCTTCTGTTGTCGACAGTTTGATGTGTCTATAAACCTGTACTAGACCTGACATCAATTTTACAGTAGGGATACTGGGCAGATATCAAAGTAATCATGGTATTGATCATTGGAAGACTGCAAAGAAAGTGTCAAGATGCCTTCAAGAAACAAATGATTACATGCTTACTTATAAGAGGTATGATCATTTAAAAGTGATTAGATATTCATATTTATATTTTGTCAGATGTGTTGATAGTAGAAAGTCAACATTTGGCTATTTGTTCCTATTAACTGAAGGAGCAATCTCGTGAAAAAGTGTCAAACAATCTGTCATTGCTTCATCCACTATGGAAGTGAAATTTATAGCTTGTTATGGGGCTACAATTCGTGCATTATGGCTGCGAAACTTTATTTCAGAGCTTGGAGTCGTCGACATAGTAAGTAAGCTGTTGAAAATTTATTGTGATAATTCTGCAACAATTTTATTCTCTAAAAATGACAAATACTCCATAGGTACAAAACACATGGAATTAAAATATTTTGTTGTTAAATATGAGATTAAGAAACAAATAGTACATATAAAACATATTAGGAAAGATCTTATAGTAGCAGATCCTCTAACTAAGGATTTTCAACCAAAGACATTCAAAGAACATGTGCTTAAAATGGGTCTTGGTTGTATCGATGATTGATAATAATTTTGACAATGATGTTTTCGTACTTTTAAGCTCAATAATAATATGCTTTTGAATTTTATATTTCTTATTCATTATGTTTATGTATACATAATTGTTTGAATAAGAAATTTGTAAATATTTGATAACAATTATGTGGATTTGTTGTATATATACAATTTATGAACCTAAGCATAATAAATTCTTAGTGTTGTGGTATAAGGAAGGAAGTATATGACTACACTATGTATGACTTGTTAGAGTAGTGCCCTAAAGGCAATCGCCTTTAGCGCGTTTTGTACAAAGTTGTGTCTGAGACTTTATGAATAAATAAAGAAAGGCATGTTTCATTAATTTGATGTTCATTATTTATGAATAGATATTGATCTATAAGAAAATTAATGAAGTCCATGATATATGAGATAACATGAAGGAAATTATGATGTGATCATACTACTGAGATTCCTATCATGTGCAATTATGTCGATATCTAAATTATCCCTAGTCGTAGGATTCTTTGGCTGGACATCGGTAATCCGGAGACTAACATCTCAAGCTCCTTGAGTTGATCAAGCGATGGATCTCGAAATTGTAAATATTAGATATTTAGGGTTGAGATGTGAATGCTTACTAGAGGTAGTAAGTACATTGGATGACCTGCTATGAGATCATCACATGGATGTCCTATTCTCATGTCAGTGATAATCTCATCATAGCAATGGTGCAAATATCATTAGACTTAAGGTACTCAAAGATATCTTAGATACTGATTCTGTGCTTTGACTCCATTTCTTGTTGCCTTACAGAGGTCGCTCGTAGGGTGGTGATTGGGTACAGCTTGAGGTATTCGAAGGTAATTGAGTAGCCAATAGAGGATTCACCACTTCTGTGATAGCAGAAGATGATACCCACGACCTCTTGTTAGGGTCATTACTTAGAAATCTCTGGCCGGAGTACATATGTCATGAAGAGTGTCTTCATTAACATATAAAGTAATGAGTCCTGACACGAAGCGATATCGATTGGACTAGATTTGGCGTGGTCGATCTAGTAAGAGTTGACACTTTGCCCATACTCATAACCAAGTGAGGTATAGCTTGGTGAAAGGACGAATTGCATTGCGATGATTGTCTATGGAAAGGTTAAATGATATGGTCCATGATGAATATAGGTTCATTCATCAAACCAATTACTTTCCGATCAATTGGGGGTCATGATGTGTTGCTAGATACCGCTCATGACTTGCTTCGATTAAGTGTTAATCTAAGTGGCCAACATAACCGGGAACCTAATGGGTCACACGCATAAGAGTGATTCGGAGAATTCGTAAAATAGTTTTGGATAGAGATCCAATAAATGGAGAGCAATGGAATTAAATGGATCCCGATGAGATCGAGATATGTCCCGATGAGATCGCGACATCGATATTACTGAGACAGGTCTTCGGTGTTTTTTCTATACCGGGATCCGGTAGAACCGACCCCAATGTGACTGGACCACTTCAGCATTTATATACGTATATATATCTTATTAATTAATTAAATAATATATATATATATATATACATGTTCAACGTGGAAAGAGGAGGAGAAGACATGGTTTTATTATTATATATATATATATAATGCCTAACGTGGAAAGTTACTCCACTTTTGCATTTAATGTGTCTTTAATGGTTAAAGACAAATGGCAAGTGGAAAAAGAAGAGTGTATGGTTGTGGGTTATAAGAAGGAAAATCAAAAGCTTTCTCTCTTATGATAATCGATCATCACTCTTCATCTTTCATCAAGCTCTCTTCTTCTCCAAGCTTCATCCTCCTTCTTTTCATCGTTGATTCCAAGCTCTTCAAGAACAAAGGTAAGATCTAGCAGTCTTTACTTTGTTCTAGCTATTCCCGGGTCAAAGGGTTTACCCCGGTTAGGTTCTCCGATCTCTGTGTGGATACCGTTAGAGACGGTCTCCTTTGGTCGTTATGGTTTGACTTTGTTATATAGACACATGGATCCTGGCTTTGGGAAGGTCCCGGAATAAAATTTTTGTTTTCCTTTTGACCGTGCATGTGATGCACACACCGGGATTTTCCTACAGTGGTATCAGAGCCACTTGTGTCGTATATAACGAAGAAATCATAACTAGGTTGGAGCTGCCTATTGCTTGTGACGATGATGCATGTTGACTATGTTAAATTCGAAATCAGTATGGAAAACTTTTTTTCAAAATTTTCTTGCCCAGATGTGCTCATAAGATGTTGTTAAATATGTCTGTGGAAGACCAGAATTTATCAATGTGATTTGATATGGTTTTGCTAAATTATTCCCTAATGTTCTGGTTACTGTGTTTGTGCATATTCCTTGAATAGGCATGCTTGTAAATTCGAGAATAAATTTTAGAAAATTTTTTTTTCGAATTTTCTTTCACCGACATGTCTCTAAGATATTTATAAATGTCTGTGATGATAGAAAAATGTTTTCGAGGTGATTTACTATTTATTTGAGAATTTATCGTGTGTTACTGGGAATAACTGTGTTGAGGAACACAGATTCTACATTGGCTTTGTTGCTGAGGTTGGTTGAGTTTTTGTTGGAAATAAATCCTGAAAAAATTCATGGAGCATGTTTTGAACATGTTGTAACCTCTGTAATTTTCTCAGAATTTATTGAAATTTTTTCAATGAGTTTTTCAACCAAAAAACAGAGCTTGGCAGTTTTGAGAAAGTTGCTGGAGCTGTTTTGTTTGGAATGATTTATTGTGTATTTTTCGATTCCAATGCCTTGGATCATTTTTAATGTGATTAAAAATATGTTACATTGATTTTGTATGCTTTCCAAACTGATTTTCTTGAAATTGGGTTTCCAAAAATTTTCGGATGTCAAATGTGTCTCATTAGCGTCTCGTTAGTATATTTCGTTGTCTTGATTGTTTTGGCCGTCACAATTTTGTGACCAGTGCCGAAGTAGTCTTGATAAAGTGTACACTACCTAGAGATACTTAGGGTGATAGTTTGATATTCGCATAATTATTTAGAAATCTAAGTGAATAGTAGTGTATTCATCGATTTCAAGTATTTCATGTATAGTATGACTATATATGGTAAGCATGATATAATGAAAGTGTTTCATTGGTACATCAAAGTAGAGTATATTACACTTGGTATTGTGAATTTGAACTACACGGATTGAGAAATTAGCCGATTAGAGAGCATTCCAAATATTAATCGACTAACACATGCATAAGTCGACTTGCATACAAAAGTAGTCGACTTATACATGCACTAGTCGACTAGTTCGTGCACAGTAGTCAAGATTAGTCAACTAACACATGTACTAGTCGACTAGCTCGTGCACAGTAGTCAAAAGTAGTTGACTAACATATGCACTAGTCGACTAATACATGCAAAGGTGGGATGATGGATGATTATAGGTATAGACTCACTGTGATTGATGAAATGCCCTAAATCATTCCATATAGTCATGGTGACTATAATCCTACAACTTGGATGAGACCAGAGTTTGAAATCCCTCACATAATATGAAAACTAACGCCTTCCATTAATATGGGAGAACCGAGTTCTTATAGAGTTCGGTTGTTGGGTAAACCCAAGCTCACTCTATCTGGATATGTTGAACCATGGAAATAAGATTTTCGGATTAATGGGTCGGTTTTCACTAGAAATGTTGATTTATTGAGTAAACTCAAGGTCAACGTGAGAGAGGCGAATTGGGTAGTGTACATCGATGTACGCGCATCAAGAGTTGTTAACCCAATGTGTGCATACATCACGAGTTGATAGCACTAGTCGATAATTGCACTGTGATGTAACCGTATGATCGATACCGCCGATTGATCTAAGGTGGCTTGTTGGGTAAACCAGGTCATTTTAGTAATGTCGGATATCTATGATGCAATTGGTATGACCAATACCTACCGATTGACCTAAGGTTGCTTGTTGGGTAAACCCAAGGTCATTTTAGTAATGTCAGATATCGACCCACTAGAACACTTTGTCATAATGTTTCTTGGATTCGTAATGAGGGTTATGGATTCTTTGAAACTAGTGGGAGCCATATGCATGTCATGCAAGTCCTTATGATCATGTATGTAATTCTATTCTCATTCTTTCTCTCTTTCTCTTTAGGTTGATTGAAAATAACTTCCAGTGTGAACTTGCGCTCACTTATGGATTCTAATAAATTAACTGGACCTAATTTTCTCGATTGGCTGATAAATATGAGAATTGTTCTCAGATCTGAGGAACTGGGCTATGTCCTAGATGTTCCACTTCCTGATCCACTTGCTGTTGATGCTTGATGAGGATCGAAGCTTATCGTAAGCATCTCAAAGACGAGTGACATGGCTACCTATATTATGCTCGCATCTATGTCACCGAGTTGCGAGCGCGCGTGAGTCTATGGATGCTAATACCATAGTGTTTCATCTTAGAGAGCTTTTCGATGAGCAAGCTCGATCTGAAAGGTTCGAGACCTCGAGGCTACTCTTCACTACTAAGATGACTCAGGTTCATCTGCAGATCGATGCACCAAGATGAATGGGTATATTGAGAGGTTGGCTGTCTTAGGTTTTGTTATGGATTATGAATTAAGTGTTGACTTAATTCTAGTTGGATTGTCGATAGTTATTCACGGTTTGTGTTAAACTATCGGATGAAACAAATATCCACGACAATCCACGAGTTGATCAATCCTTTCAAGACAAAGCAATGAGCAAGCTATCAAGAAGGATAGCAAGCAAGTGCTTATGGTGGCCTCTTCTTTTGGTTCAAAGAAAAGAATCTAAAGAAGAAAAGGTCTAAGAAACCAAAGGAAGTGCGGTCAAAAAGAAAACCAAAGCGCACCAAAGGAACTTGCTTCCATTGTGGCAAAACGCCACCTTTGGCCAAACCGTAAAGTCTATCTGGAAGAATTGAAGCGAAGAAGGCATCGATGCCTCGGCTCCTTCTGTATGTTTGTAATTGAGGTTAATACTGTTTCGACCATAACATATGGGTATTAGATACGGTTGTGGCTCACATATGCAATGAAATGTAGGGCCTCGAGGGACGATGAGATGACTCATGAAGGAGAACTAGAACTGCGTGTAGGAAATGGAGCAAGAGTTGCTGCATTAATTGTAGTAGGCACTTATTTTTGTCACTCCCAGTGAGCTTGTAATTAAACCTGGATGAATGTTATTTTGTACTGTATTAACAAAGAACATATTATGCATTTCTTGTTTAAATAGAACTGGTTTCCATTTGACTTTTAGTAACAATGGTTGTTCTATTAGTTTGAATGGAATGCTTTATGGTATCTGGTACATTATGCAATGGAATTTACATATTAGATATGTCACATCCAATTATGAATGTCAATGACACGAAAAGACATAAACGAGATAATTTAAAATCAACTTACTTATGGCATTGTCGCATGGCCATATAAATGAGAGACGATAGCTAAGCTCCATGAGAGTGGAAGTTTAGGTCATTTGATTATGAATCATATGACACATGTGAATCTTGTTTATTAGGCAAGATAACTAAGTTACCCTTTAAGGAAAGGGTGAGCGAGAGGTGGAGTATTAGACCTAATACATTCGGATGTATGTGGTCCGATGTCCATCCATGCTAGAAGTGGTTGTCTTTACTTCATTACCTTTATCGATGATTATTCTCGATATGGGTACCAGATTCGATGAGATACAAATCAAGCATTTGAAAAGTTCAAACAATTCGAAATGAAGTAGAAAACCAACTTGGGAAAAGTATCAAAACATTACGATCCTATCGTGGTGGGGAATACTTAGACCAGCAGTTTTAGATTATCTCAGAGATAATGAGATTTTATCTCAATGGACTCCACCTTACACACCACAGCATAATGGTGTGGCTGAAAGGAGAAATCGAACCTTGTTAGACATGGTACGATCGATGATGGGCTTTGCAAAGTTACCTAAATCCTTTTGGGGGTATGCACTCGAGACAGTTGTTTACTTGCTAAACAGAGTTCCATCAAAGATAGTTGATGTTACTTCATATGAGACGTGGACTAACAAAAGACCCTATCTTACTCATTTGAAGCGGATACAGTCAGATAAACTTGATGCAAAGTCTGACAAGTGTTTGTTTGTAGGATATCCTAAAGAAACAATGGGATATCAATTCTACCTTGCTGAGGAACAAAAGGTGTTTGTTTCAAAGCATGCTGTCTTTTTAGAGAAAGAGTTTCTTTTACAAGAAGACAGTGGGAGCAAAATTGAACTTGAAGAAGTTCAAGATGCTCGAACAGACGCAATCAATCGCTGAACCTAAAGCGTGACTCATCTGATGAAGTATGATTCAACCTTCTACAACACACGAAATTGTAGGTCACGTGGGATACGCTCTGTTCCCAAGAGATATGGATTTCTCGTGAATGAACAGAATGACGTATTACTCATAGAAGATGATGAGCCTACCACCTATGAAGAGGTTCTGAAGAGTTCAAAGTCTGAGAAATGGCTTCATGCCATGAAGGCTGAAATGGATTCCATGTATGAAAACCAAGTATGGACTTTGGTTAAGGCACTCGAAGGAATAAAACCCATAGGGTGTAAATGGGTTTTAAAAAAGAAAACTGACATGGATGGTAATGTGATTACCTATAAAGCAAGGCTTGTGGCTAAAGGTTTTCATCAAAGACAAGGAGTTGACTACGACGAGACCTTCAGCCCTATAACAATGCTTAAATCCATTAGGATACTCCTAGCCATTGCCACTCATTATGATTATGAGATATGGCAAATGGACGTGAAGACAGCTTTCCTAAATGGAAATCTAGCTGAGGATGTGTATATGACACAATCTGAGGGTTTCATCTCCTATGATGGCGAAAAGGTATGCAAGCTTCAGAAATCCATCTATGGATTGAAACAAGCATCCAGGAGTTGGAATATTCGTTTTGATGAGGTAATCAAAGAGTTTGGTTTCTCACAAAATCTGGATGAACATTGTGTGTATAAGAAGGTTAGTGGAATTTGATCGTATTCCTTGTGCTATATGTAGATGACATATTATTACTAGGAAGCGATGTCTACATGCTACAATCTGTAAAGATTTGGTTGTCCAAACAATTTGCCATGAAAGACCTTGGTGAAGCAACGTATATCCTTGGGATAAGGATCTATAGAGATAGATCAAAAAGATTGCTTGGTCTTTCACAATCAACGATATGTACAAGAAGCTAAAGAGGTTTAACATGGAGCAATCCAAGAGAGGTACCTTCCCATCACTCACGGGATAACACTCGAAATTTATGTGTCTAAGACACAAGATGAGAGGATGCGCATGAATATGATCCCGTATGCATCTGCGATGGGATCTATCATGTACGCTATGCTATGTACGAGACCCGATGTATCACATGCTCTAAGTGTTACGAACAGATACCAATCGGATCCTGGTGAGGGTCATTGGGTGGCTGTCAAGAATATCCTCAAGTACTTGCGAAGGACTAAGGATATTTTTTTGATATATGGAGATGGAGATCTCAAAGTGAGTGGGTATACAGATGCTAGTTTTCAATCTGATAAGGATGATTCTAAATCTCAATCCGGTTATATATTCACACTGAACGGCAGGGCAGTCAGTTGGAAGAGTTTCAAACAAGAGACGACTGTCGATTCAACAACCAAGGCAGAGTACATTGCCGCTTGACAAAGAAAGGAAGCAGCTTTGGATCAAAAGTTCATTCTTGAACTTGGTGTGGTTCCTAATGTGATGGGCCCATCTGATTGTATTGTGACAACAATGGGGCTATTGCATGAGCGAAGGAACCAAGGTCTCATCAACGATTCAAACACGTACTCCGCAGATATCATCTGATTAGGGAGATCATTGGTCGAGGTGATGTCCAGATAGAGAAAATTTCCACAGAGTAAAATATTATTGATCCGCTGACAAAGCCATTGTCACGTAAGAGTTTTGATTCTCATGTACTACTTTATGGTATTAGATATCAAAGGCGATTGACTTTAGGTCAAGTGGGAGATTTTGTTGAGTAGTGCTTAAAGCGCAATCGCTTTTAGCGCGTTTTGTACAAAGTTGTGTACAGACTTTATGAATAAATAAAGAAAGACATGTTTTATTAATTTGTTGTTCATTATTTATGAATGGATATTGATCTATAAGCAAATTAATGAAGTCTATGATATATGACATAGCATGAAAGAAATTATGATGTGATCATACTACGAGATTCTATCATGTGCAATTATGTCAAGATCTAAATTATCCCTAGTCGTAGGATTACTAAAGCTGGACATCTCATGTCCGGAGACTAGCACATCTCAAGCTCCTTGAGTTGATTAAGCAGTGGATCTCAGAAACTGTAAATATGAGATATTTAGGGTTGAGATGTGAATGCTTACTAGAGGTAGTAAGTACATTGGATGTTGGGACCCGATCCGGAAACCGGATCCCAACCGAAAAAGCGGAAAGAACGAAGGAAACGAGGCGAATGGAAACGGAAAATTCGCATCGAAATTTTGAATCGGAAACAAATAGTGGAAGCCAATAGCAAAAATGAACTCGAATCACAAAGCAAGCGGAAGCAAAGCAAATGCGCATCGAATACAGAATCAAAACGGAAGCAAATCGGAAAGCATAACAAATGTCCGACATCCGTGTAAAAATCATCTTAAAGAAGCGTCGCGTTGGAAACCCAAACTATCCAAATCCGGTATAATTAATTTTTTTTCTTTTTCTCATATTCATTTATTACATCTTTAGGCAATCTCATTCAAATCAAACACACAATTTCCACTCTTGGAAATTCATTCTTATGCAAATCTCAAAACTTGCTCATATTCTTATATATCCGTACAAGTCCCAAAATACATTTTTATCCCAATTTTTTTTTACGAAATTTTGGCAGCATAACGACTGCTTTTATCCTAACCCAAACCTGCAAAGTGTTCAAAACAACACTTCTAAAAGCCCAATCAATCAAACAATCATCAAAATCAACCGGACCTCCGTCCGGGATCTCAACAAAACAATTTCAATCCTAATTCTAAAACATTCTTATAATTGTAATTCAATCTACTATTCTCATAGTTTAATCTCATTCCCAAACTTATACACAATTCCATATACAATTTCATACTCTCATTCATAATCTTCATACATTCTGAAATACATCATAATCACTTAACGGCAATTCAAGCCATTTACAAAATATTTCAAATCTCAATTTATAATACAATGCAAACGATGCAAAACGAACCAAATGTCTTACATTCTTTCATCCGATCTCCGTCAAAACACGGAGATGGGGATGAAAGGGGAGGCTTCAGCTCGTGGATAACACATTTATAAATCGACAAATAAGCAGAAATCATTGTTTCATAAGCTTTTTACCAAAAGGGCTTATTTTTCAAACTTTGTAACTTTTCAAAACGGTTTTCTCAAACCTTTCAATTTTTTTAAACTTTTCATAACAAAATTCACTTTTTCGTTTCTCAATTTTAAGCATGAATGCAGAACACAGAAACAAATCAAAAACACGTAACATATCAAAATGGTCTGGTTCGGTCCAAACAGAACGTACTGCACATTCCCGCATAGCGGTCCTGTATAGTCGTGAATAGAACGTACTACACTTTCCCGCATAGCGATCCAGTGTAGCCGTGAAGGGAGTCCGAAATCGGAGTCGTGCCACTAGCGCAGCGATGCCGGTAGGTTATAACGAATAGAGACATTAATCGACTCACAAGGACTGACGAAACCCACTTAACACATAATCAAAACGAAAATTTGAATCGCGAAGGCATTTTTCAAAATCTTGTCTTTCTAACTTTATTTCATCGAACTTAAACAAACTCGCAATTCACATATCATACAAGTCAAGTTCAATCAATCAATAATTTCAACAATTTGCACAATTTATCAATGCATACACAACCAATGCGATTTGAAATTCTAGCGATTTAGCAAATCATTTGGAACAATGCATTTAAGCTTGTAATAATTTTCGAAATCATTCAAATCATAATTTCAAACTTTTAATCAATTCTTATTTTCAAACATTTACCAAACAATAATTTATCACAAATCCACACTTTTGTTTTCTTTCATTTTTGAAAATTCGTATATTGACTATAAATCAAAATATAAATATGCTACCCACCTCGAAATGATGCTAGGAATTCGTCCCGATCATCAATTTGACCAACGCTTCCTTTATTCTTCCAATTTAAAATTGACCTAAGCCACAATCATTCAAATTCCACATCATAATTTGCATAATTATCAAAATTAACTATCGAAAATTCATAATCATCATATTTTCAAGCTTTCTAAAACCAGAATTTATAAAATCCCAAAATTCAAACTTTGACCTAAACCAATTTACTCAAATTCAATCTCATAAATAACTTAATTTTCAAAATTGATGTCATAATTCATCAATTCATACTCATATCAAGATATCTGAACCACAAATTTCAAAAATCTCCAAATCTCAAAATTGGCCTAAATCAATTTATCTAAATTCAATATCATAAATCACAATTTCTTCAAAATTAACTTCATATTTCACAAACCCATATCATTATCTATAATTCTACACCAAAATATCACAAAATTCTTCATCACAAAATTAAGCCTAAACCTTAATCAAATTTTCATCCAAAATTAAACACAACCTAAGGCATATATATCAAAATTAACTTCATAAATCACAAACCCAAGTCCTTTTCCATGTTTTTAAACCAAAAATTCATCAAAATCTCAAAGCTCAAAATTTCCTCTTACCTCATTTCTTCTCTAATTTTTGGATTTCTTGGCTCATGAAGAAGCTCTCTTCATTCTCCATCCTTTTCCTTCTTGGAAAAATCCCAAAAGCCTTAAGAATCAAGTAGAAAAAATTAGAACTTAGCTTTCTCTCTCTTTTCTCCCTTCTTTCTCCATAACCGAATCTCCACTCTTCTTTCTTCTCCTTCTTCTTTCATTTTCTTCTAATTTTCCAGCCACTTTCGTGGCTTTAATAGGCTGAAAACGACATCACCTTATGTGTGTCATTAAATGAAGGTCAAAAGACCATATTGCCCCTCCATTCAAAGCTTAAAGTCATGCTTACTTGCGGGTTGATTCGCACTATCAATTTGAAGGAATTTGTTAAAACTTCCTTCTTGAGAAATGTTCCTCTCAATCATACGAATCCAACGCCACTGACCGTGCTCAATTCGAATCACTACACCAAAAGTTATGCGCAAAACAGTTCAGGCATATCCATATTCTAACACATTTTCCATGTACGATTATTTCCATCCAGAAATTTACATTCTTAATCCCAGATTTGAAACTCAATGTCTTCATAACCATTGTAGCCTTATGTCTCTAGTTTAATTCAAAACAAGAATCGCCTCATTTCTATTCCCATATCAAAAGTTATACTCAAAATACTCTCAGATGTTCCTAATCCAAAAATTACACCATAATCCGAACTTCCATTCATAATTCGAAGGTCTTAGGGGCAAAATTGACATTTCATTTCTTCCTATGATTTTTAGCCCCTTCTCTTATCTTTATTTCCCCTCAAGCATCACTTCAATCGGATCTCTATAGATAATTTCTCAAAATACTGAACTATGTTTGGAAAATTTCTTGACTCACTTTGATTAAATTAATCACCATTAATTTAATCTCATAAAATTACAAATTTTCCATCAGGATGTAGGGAATTGTCTTAGGAATCCAACGCCGCAAGAATCAACTTAATCGAATGTCGGACGGAAAAGTTATAAGCAAAATAATGGAGTATATTCAGAAAATTTCCTTTTTTAAACAAATAGGGAAAGTCGTGATCGTGCGTGTGCACGACCGTGATATCCGCATGAACCAGCGGAGTCGCGATGCGACAATTCGATGAACCCGCAGAGTCGCGATCGTGCGTATGCACGACTGCGACTTTTGGGTGGACCTGCACCCCTTTCTCTTTTTTTTTTCCCCGAAACTTTCAAAAATCATAACTTTTTATCCTGAACTCCAAATTTGGTCTCTATGAAAAGCTTGAAGGAAGCTCTATAACTTCCATGAAGAACTCCACAACCAATTCCATCTCTAAAATGATTAATTTTCTAATCAAAGATTTAACCCAAATAATAATTACTTAAACAAAGTCCTCAACTTTGAAAATTTCTATCTTTCAACTCCAAACTCCAATCATGTCATATTTTATATCGATGCGAAGATCAGAAAGTCACCTAAAACTTTCATGAAGGACTCAAAAATCAATTTGACCTCTAAGGAAGTCAAATTTTCCATCAAAAGTTCTGTCCTCTAATAATCATGCAAAAACCATAACATAAACTTGTAAAAATCATAACTTATAATTCCGAGATCGAAAAATTGCATACTTTATATCAAAATTAAGATCAAATCAGATCCTTCAACTTTCATGAAGAACTTCAAGGCTAAATAACCTCTAATTAGGTTAATTTCTCAGTCAAAGTTTCAGCCATAATAAAAGTCAAAAGTCAACCCTATCACACATAAACTTTGACTGATCATAACTTCCACTCCCGATATCGAAAAATTGCAAACTTTATGGCTACAGAAAGCTCTTAATATAATCTACAAGTTTCATGTAGATCATTTTATCAAATTTTGCCTAAATCAAAAGTCAACCCTCAAAGGCCAAAAAGTCAAACTTTTTACAATTTTTCATATTTTCACACTTTCTCTCTTTATTTCTTGATTTTCAACTTAATTTCAATCAACTCATCCACTTTAAACTTAGATAATCCATACAAATCTATTCAAATTTCAAAATCATCAAACTCCATCAATTCTTTTTCTCATCAATTTCTTAAAACATAATCACATCTAATACAAACTTCCCATACGAACTTACTTATTTCATACTTTTTATATTTTTAAAATTCACTTAAAGATCGGGGTTCAACATTGGATGACCTGCTATGGGATCATCACATAGATGTCCTATTCTAATGTCAGTGATAATCTCATCATAGCAATGATGCAAATATCCTTAGACTGAGGTACTCGAGGATATCTTATATCTTGATTACGTGCTTTGACTTCATTCCTTGTTGCCTTCTGAGGTGCTTTGTAGGGTGGTGGACTAGGCATGCTTTGAGGTATTGAAGGTAATTGAGTAGCCGATAGAGGATTCACCACTTGATAGCGAAAGATGATGGCCATGGCCTCTCGTCGGTCATTACTTGGAAATCTTTAGTAGAGTACATATGTCATGAAGAGTGTCTTCATTAACATATAAAGTAATGAGTCTCGTGACAAGAACTGATATCACTTGGACTAGATTTGACGTAGTCAGTCTAGTAAGAGTTGACACTTTGTCCATACTCATAACCAAGTGGGGTATAGCATGGTGAAAGGACGAATTGCACAAGAATTGTCATGGAAAGGTTCGTGATATGGTCCATGATGAATATAGGTTCATTCGTCAAACCAATTATTTTTCGATCAATTGGGGGTCATGATGTGTTGCTAGATACCGCTCATGACTTGCTCAGATTAAGTGTTAATCTAAGTGGCCAACATAACCGGGAACCTAATGGGCCACACGCATAAGAGTGATTCGGAGAATTCGTAAAATAGTTTTGGATAGAGATCCAAAAAATGGAGAGCAATAGAATTAAATGGATCCCGATGAGATCGAGATATATCCCGATGAGATCGTGACATCGATATTGCTGAGACAGGTCTTCGGTGTTTTTCCCATAAGGGACCCTAGAACCGAACCTCAAAGGATTGGACCACTTCAAAGATTTATATACATATATATATCTTATTAATTAATTAAATTATATATATATATATACATGTTCAACGTGGAAAGAGGAGGAGAAGACATGGTTTTATTATTATATATATATATATAATGCCTAACGTGGAAAGTTACTCCACTTTTGCATTTAATGTGTATTTAATGGTTAAAGACAAATGGCAAGTGGAGAAATAAGAGTGTATGGTCGTGGGTTATAAGAAGGAAAATCAAAAGCTTTCTCTCTTATGATAATCGATCATCACTCCTCATCTTTCATCAAGCTCTCTTCTTCTCCAAGCTTCATCCTCCTTCTTAGAGACGGTCTTCTTTGGTCGTTATAGTTTGACTTTGTTATATAGACACATGGATCCTGGCTTTCGGAAAGGTCCCGGAATAATTTTTTTTTTTCCGCACCATGTGCATGTGATGCACACGCCGAGATTTTCCTACATGACTGTCATAACTCAGATTATGTGATTTAATGTGTTGAGGTGCTTTTGATGTTAACGATTTATAAAATTTAAATTTGCTAGCCTTATGTTATACTATTAAAAATAATGATGAAACATTCAACCAAGTGGGAGAATGTAAGAAATACATGGCCTGATGTTGTGACCCATATTTTCTGTAGGCCCATATGAAACTTGGTTTAGATTTTTTAAAATTTAATGGTGTATTAATTCTTGACCGTTAATTTAGTACTTGATGGGCATACAAGATTAATGTAAACAAATACGTGTATATAAAGTAGTCATCTCTCTACCCCAATTAAGTACAAACAAAAAATAAATACAAAACGTAGGTATTTGTGCATTTGGCTATCCATCAAGTCATTTGTTACAAAAAGAGGGTTAAGAGAGGGCAACTAGTTTGTAATTATTGAAAGATTTCTCTCCACAACATAACGAATTCCAGTCAAGATAAGTGATTTATTCTCTTCATCTATGTGATTATTATAATAGTCAAGATCTGAATGGGCACAAATAATTTAGGTATGATTCATGATTCGTGTATGATTTATGTCTTTGATAGTTGATTATTAAGAACCTAAAAACTTACATTTTCTTCGTCGTCTTCTTCTTCTTCGTAATCATCATCGTCATCTTCTTTAAGAAGAGAGTAACTTTGGTTCATCACTTTCACCCTATACCGATAGAAAATGCAAATTTTATATAATTATTGATTAATTACATAATTATTTACTTGAGTAATTAATGAATTATTAATGTAATAGAAAATTTTAATAATTTAATATTAACAATAATAATTATAAAATATACTAAAATGATAAATTTTAAAATTTTTTTGATAACTATTATAACAATAATATAAGACCCAACTATATAATCCTTATTTTAGTATTTCAGATAATCATTAAAATTAATATTATTGAAAATTACTCTTACATAAATAATTTAAAATAAGTAAGAATAAGATGGTATAAAATCTAACTACATATCTTCATTAATGACTTTTGTAACTATCAAAATTAATATTATCTAAAATAATTGATGGTTTAAAGTATATTAGAATATGTTTTGATGGTTATGAAAGTTGGAAAGTTAGGACTCGTAATCAATTTAATTTAGGTTAAGATTAACAAGTTAAAATTAAAATAACTAAAAATTGAATTAGGCTCAAATATGAATAGTTAGTTATACTTGATTACAAAATTAAATAAATATGAATTAAATCATTAAAAGATCCTTAAACTTGAGTTGATATAACCAATTTGATTGGGTGGAATTAAATGCCACTTAAACCCGATTCAATTATTGTCAACTCTAATGAAAGTCATAAACATAATGGCTAAATAATTTTTCTTTTGATATGATAGTAGTGTTGGCAATTTAGTCCAAATTGGAGTTGAACAAGATATAAGATTTAAGGGTGCTTAATTAGTTGGTATAGAAAGAAAAAACATGTAAGAAATGAAAACATGATTGATAATAAATTATGATTATATGAACTATATTTTTATATCCCTTTGGGGTAATACTTCATATGTCCTAATATAGTAAATAATGGAAGTTATATCTATTTCCATTCTTTATTATATTCATTATAATTTTATTATCATTCTTTCAAATGAACAAAGTACATCCTAAGTTGAGTTTTTGAGTTTAGCGATTCAGTTGATTTAAAATTCAACTACTTTTAAAATTAACATTTTAATAAAATTAATCATAGTTTGGTATTATAAATTAAAAATATTAAATTTTGTATATTTTCAAATATAGTTTAATTTGATCAAAACTTGGTATCTAATAGAAGTAAAGGCCTAGTCATGAATATCAAACTTGGTTGGACCCCAGAATAATTTTGAATCAAATTTAAATTTAGAGATGACAATGAGTCGGGTTGACCTGACCCGCTATCTCTAGCGTGACTTAACTTATTATTATTTTTTAAAATTTTAAAATGAAACGAAAAAAGTTTGTTTTGTCAACCTAGTTAACTTGGATCTTTTTGGTTGCTTGACCATAACTGAGCCCAATTATGAACTCTATTTGAATCAAAGGAGGCCCCAGTCTAACCCAATTCGGCCCAATTCGGGCTCAATGTTAGTGGTGGTAGTTGGACAAGACGGTTATAAAATGTATTTTTGATCCTATCCTAAAAAAAAATCGAATCAGCAGTATTGTATTCATAATTTCATATTAGTTAAATTGGCCATGTGATTGTGGTGCTTCTAATCCCAATTATTTCTTCTTGTGAAGTGAATGTGATGCTAAATCATCTCATGTTCCAATCTTCTTTGTCTGCCTGTACTTCAAATCTTGAATCACAAATCTATTAGCTCATCCTTCTCTGTTAATCTTCCAAATCTGTTTGGGACTTACATGGCAATCGGTTTCACAAGATACGCAAAAAGATCGCTCCTTTCAATCTGCAGCCAGAGTAAGAGAGAGCTCTCAACCCACCTAGAACAAGATGGGAAGAAGTCACTCAACCTCTGCTCTGCCATCAATCAAGCTCTCCATATTGCCATGGATACCGATCCTCGGTAACTTTCTCCCAATACCCACTTCGTCATTTCCCTTCTACTTCCGATTTCTTGTGGCCACATTGAGGAGGCTGTGCATCTGTATGCTTTTTAGTACTTTCCTGCAACACTACTCGTTACACCATGGCTCATGTTTTATATTAATAAAGATTTTATATTTGGTCCTTGTTATAATAAAAAATCTTCCTTTACTAATGAAGAAATCTATTCCAGCACAAACTTTGATGGCACTTTACTTCTCTTGTCTTATATACCATTGATTTATATCGACTTGTTAACTTTGTATTGCTACTTCTCACTGATATTGCCTCACAGTTCTTATGTATTTGGAGAAGATGTGAGCTTTGGTGGGGTGTTTCGTTGCACAACAGGTTTGGCAGAACGATACGGTAAAAGTAGAGTGTTTAATACCCCACTATGCGAGCAGGTATTTTGGTGGAATATTCTGTTGATAAATTTTCTTTTTTAAAGGATAGAGAATCCAATGCTCTTGTGTTTTTGCTACTACGAAGGTTTCACAATTAGGATTTTCACCATATGTACACTATTTTGATCTTAACTTGCATGCCATGAGGAGCATTAACAAAAAATTTTTGTATGTTTTACCAGAACTCTTTCCTTCTGTTTTCAAGTGCCTAAATGTACGTCTGTCATATTTCACAGGGAATTGTGGGATTTGGCATTGGCCTGGCGGCAATGGTGAGCAATTTTGTATTTTTCTAAATCTTGTAAGCTGAGCTACTAAGTTTCTGATACCTTTTCTCTCTGAAGAGCTCCAGCCATATCTATATATAGATTCATTGGCTTTTTTCTCTGAAATGAGAACTATGTTCTTGCTCCATATGCAGTATCGATTTCCTTTACTTTGTTTTCTAATCTTGCTTGATAGGGTAATCGAGCAATAGCAGAAATTCAGTTTGCTGATTACATATTCCCTGCATTTGATCAGGCAAGCATGTGCTGTTTCTAGCTTATCTTTCCCCAAAGTCCGTTCTTTTTTTTTGACAGAATTTCCACTTTATAGATTGTCAATGAAGCTGCAAAGTTCAGATATCGCAGTGGAAATCAATTCAACTGTGGAGGTGTCTAGCTTTTATTTGCTCAAATAATTATTATTAGAAGATTCTCTTTCTTTTCTACTTGTTACTTACACTTTTTTGCACTTTTGTATGACTAGTTCTAATTTAACATTCTAGGTTTAACCATAAGAACACCTTATGGAGCTGTAGGCCACGGTGGACATTATCATTCACAGTCACCTGAAGCTTTCTTTTGTCATGTTCCTGGTATCAAAGTAAAAGTCCTTTCCTTTAGGTAGATGATTTTCTTCTTTCTAAAAGAAGGTTTTTTTTCCCTCCATCCATAGTTTTTATCTGTCTTCTGCTTAAGACCATTTTGAAACTTAATTTGCTCTTTGGAACTGTCCCAAACTGGCCCAGGCCGACTGTGCATTGCTTGAAGTGCTTTGACTTTGAGATCCTGAAGAGATATATATGATCAATTTTTATTTCTTTTGAAAGTTGCACAAGCATTTCTTATGATGCATTTATGATTCGCACCTGATGCTGAAGTAGAACTAGAACATGTGCACAAGCACTTCTTCTGTAAGGCGATATTTCCTTTACACTTTTACTCTGTATCATCCCATTCTAGTAGTAGCAACCCACTTCCTTTTTATAAAAGGCTAAACATCATTGATGGGCTCCTCTAAGGTAAGGCACATCTTGAAGTGAGATTATAATGGTGGCCTTCCCACATCCTTTTGTCTTGTTTTAGAGGTAGTGTCTATGACTTTCTTTTCATCTTCTCCCGTTTGTAAAATGTAACGAATGTTGAAGATACTTTCTGTTCTCCTTAGATTGTTTAATGATGCTAGATTTATTTCAAGGCAGTCCATGCTTGTTGTCCATGAATAACAACTCTAACTAGTAGATTTCCAACAGGTGGTTATCCCGCGAAGTCCACGGGAAGCAAAGGGGTTATTATTGTCATCCATACGTGATCCAAATCCTGTTATCTTTTTTGAACCAAAGGTACTTTCTTCCTGGGCTAACGAAAGCTTTTGCATAACCAATTAACTACTGAGTTTTTTTTTCATCTTTATGTCTTGGATAGTGGCTTTATCGTTTGGCTGTAGAAGAGGTTGTCAAGATGACTATATGTTACCTTTATCAGAGGCAGAGGTATGCAACTTGATTCATTCAAATTGTACATCCAAAAGAATGCTGATGGTGAAATACTCAGGTGTTAAGAGAAGGAAGTGATATAACGCTTGTGGGTTGGGGAGCACAACTTTCAGTCATGGAGCAGGCCTGTAATGATGCTGAGAAGGTAAGTGAGTTCAGGAATGAAGCAACGATTTCTTATAGTCTGATTCATGAAAACTTCTGTCTGGACAATTAGGCAATATGTGAATAAAATGAGTTTGCTTACTTACCCTTTAGGCAGCAGTAAATCTAGATTTTGTTGTCCATACGCAGGAAGGGATCTCCTGTGAATTAATAGACCTCAAAACTCTAATACCTTGGGATAAAGAAACAGTTGAGGCTTCAGTGAAGAAGACTGGAAGACTACTTGTAAGTTTAATGGATCTTTACATGGTGTGTTTTCCTCTAAAACAGGTTGAATCTAATTTGCTAACAGTTTATTTTGTTGGGATAGGTTAGTCATGAAGCTCCAGTTACTGGAGGTTTTGGTGCTGAAATCTCTGCTTCCATTGTTGAACGTTGCTTCTTAAGGGTAAGTAAGTTTTTGCAGTTCTTAATTCCTTTGTGGCTTGCTGCTCTTATTTGGTTAATGAAAAAGAAAATCAAATGTGATCACTGTAATGCAGTTAGAAGCCCCTGTGGCGAGAGTATGCGGTCTTGACACTCCGTTCCTCTGGTTTTGAGCCGTTCTATGTGCCCACCAAGAACAAGGTAAAGACTCACTTAACAAACAGCTACTAAAATCTAGTGCTGAAGAAGATGGTAAGAGGATCAAATGATGGTTTATACTTAACTTTTTTTTTTTGCGGTGGTATGGTTGCAGATACTCGATGCAATCAAGTCAACTGTTAACTATTAGGTGATGAGTATGTAAATCTATCTGCAAGTCTACTCGATGAAATGTAGGGAAATGGCTTCCCCAGGAATGGTATGAATGAATATTTTCAGTCCCAATTTCATTACAAAATCATCTGGAAATGTATTATTATAGATAAGACTGTTGTGTGCATAAGAAACCAGTGTTACCTTTTAGCATTACACAGCCACTGCTGCTGCTAATAACAAATGAATGAGTTTACCAAATTTCATATCAAATGTTTAGTAGAAATCAATGTTTAGTACAATATGTGCGAATTCATATATAACAACAGAAACAAGAAGCTCCTCTCTCTCTTCTTTTCTCAATTACCAAAAAAATCTGATATATAAAACCTCCAATCTGCTACCATCATGAATTGTCTTTAAATTCAGTGTCTTTTACTTGTTCTGAAATTCTCGGTCAGCCTTGCTGCATGTTCTGCTGTTAAGTCTTGTCTCGAAAACAAGCTGGAAACTTCACTTACAGATCCACTCTCGCATGAGCCATCCCCACACTCATCTTATCCTTCACAAAAGTTCGAAGACATCCATTAATAATGCGGGGTGCTGAGCCGTCGCAGAACCTTTTAGCTAGATCAACAGCCTTCATGCACCTCAAAAGTACATTACTCAATCAAGCAATCCATACCAGCAAAACAAAAACGACCATAACTAACAAAAAGAAGAAGCTAACAGGAATTTAGTGAACCCCAATGCCTGAGCTAAACAAGTGAATCTAAGTTTATAATTTTTGACCGGGGGACGGCAAAACTACCTCATTGATGACAATCTGGTGACGTGTTCCGAGAACTGCAATTTCTGACATAGCCAAGTGGAGGATGCAAAGCTCCAGAATTCTGCCTGTTGGCTCGTTCTACATTTATATCCAACCATTGATCTTGTAAGCTAATTATGTCCATCGATAGAATGAATTAAGAAAACTTCGTTTTACTCTTAAGAAAACACCAGAATGTGCTGTCCATCGATAGAATGAAGTAAGAAAACTTCGTTTTACTCTTAAGAAAACACCAGAATGTGCTTCCTCATTGCACTATATCAGTGAGCATTAGGCATGGTGAGTTTAAGAGAAACAGAGAACAGTTTAAGGGCTAACTAAACAAGGAAATTGAGGCTGGAAGCATAGATCAGACCTTCCATTCTGGAGGAACAACTTTGTCTATGACAAGGACATGGCTATCCCACTTATCCACAGTTGCTACCAAAAGTTTCCTAGTGAAACTGCCAGGAAAGATCAAAGAAATGAAATCAGATTGGATATGTAAACATTGAAGTCTGTGTCTCTCCCAACAAATGTTTTCAACTTGCAGGATAAATGCGTCAGTGCATACATTACAAGACTTGACACAGAAATTACCGCAGGAGAAGTTTGCTGTATACCAACTTTGGAGGAGCTGAAAGGACTTCGGCTTCTGAATCAGAGAAAAGATGAAAAAGGTGATTCAGAAACCAGAGACAGTTAAAGGATCATGAACACAAGTAGGTAGAGCATTACAAAAGCAAGCATTTAAAAGGGCAACAAAGAATGAAGAAGAAGAAGAATACTCAAATAGGTGTCAATGGCCTAGCAAATGGGGTTGAAGTTGATCCAACAGTTACATTCACTAAACAGATGCTGAGATGTGAAACAAGAGGAAAGGCTATTGGAATTACCAATGGCGGACTCTTGTTCATCAGTGCGTACAAGGTCATTAGCTTCTTCAATGGTTTGAGTAGTGACAGGTGGTCCTCCAAAGCTCATGTGATTGTATTCCAACAAAGAAGCTTTATCAAACTCATATCCAGGTTCTGATTAACAAAGAAAAAAAATCCATAAATCTTAGGGGATTGAAATGTTTGAACAAGAAATGGATTGATTTTTACCTCTTCTCGCGTTCATCCGTTTCTCGAAAAGTCGAACTGGGTCAGACCCTTCTAAACATGCGGCATATACGATCAATCTTGGAGCATATGCAAACATACCAGCAGATTATATGAGACAATGCATGCAACTAGAATCTAGTCTAGCATAGTTTAATCCGGTTAAAAAAGAAAAACCCATAACAAAACAAGAATCCCAGAAAAGAAAAGCATAGACTTTGGAAGAAAAAAGAGAGAGTCAATACAGAGAGAGTTCACGTGCAGCTCTGGGGTTACAAAAGCGACCAGTTTTATCAAGTTTGGGCATTACTGTTGCTCCTTCTTCTTCGTCGTTAGCTTCTTTCTTATCTTTAGCAGAGAAATGGAGGACCGAAGCTGATGCTGGTGCTGCTGAAGTTGGAAGTGGCAGAAAAGTGCGAGAGTGGTAATTGGGCCAAACACTGACGAGAGAGGAAGTAGAAAAAGTCACGAGAAATTGAAGGCAATTGCTCCGGCTGTGGTGGTGGTGGTGGTTTGAAAGAGAAAAAGACGAAGAAGGGACGGAACAAGAAGGAAGAGAGAGTGAGAAGCACATTCCCTCCATTTTCTTCTTCTTCACTGCAACGGAGGATGAAGAAGATAGATAACGATACCTTACGTTATTATTATATTGTTTTAAAGATATTTTCTTTCTAGTCCACCGACGCCGTTTTGATCTGGTCCAGGGTCTACGGCGTCGTGTTGGAACCAAAATATAATGGGAGTAGGACTTCATGCGTAAATTACTCCGCTCTCATTTTTTGCTCCAGAGGAAGAGGAGGAAGAAGAAGAAGAAGAAGAAGCATGAGAGTCGATGTTAGTGGTTTCCTGTTGGGAATGCTGTTCTTGTTGTTGAATACGTCTAGAATTACCGTTAGATCAGCAATTCCAATTGACCCTTTTTATGGAATCTCTCCTCAAGGTCTCTTTCTTCTTCTTCTTCGTGTTTACTGTCCATTTTTTTGTATAATTTCCAGTACTGACTAATGTATCTGTTGTGTGCATGTAATGTGATCAGATGATAATTATTACAGAGTATCATCAGATTTCATAAGATGTAAAGATGGATCCAAGAATTTCTCTAAAGCACAGCTCAACGATGACTTCTGTGATTGCCCTGATGATGCCTCTGACGAGCCTGGTTTCTTTTTGCTATACCCTTTTGTCTTTATTTTCCTTCATTTTAATACTGTGCTTATCACTTCTCTAATGGTTATAGGTACATCAGCATGCCCCGGTGGCAAATTCTATTGCCGGAATGCTGCTCATACCCCCATTTTCATATTCTCATCTAGGGTCAATGATGGAGTTTGTGGTAAGTTTGTTTTTAAGCACTTCACTCACCATTGTCATTTACTCCGTTTATTGCTTGCTTTCCAGCTTTTTGCCTTGATGAATCATGTTCTTCACCTTGACCCTCCATTCATGATATCCCAAAAGAAAACAAAATCATGTAAAGCATAGTATTCCGTTTATTACCTATTTATATCTCTGTTGCCCACGAGCCTAGTTCTTAAGAGCCAACTTTAGTCATCTTCTTAACAGATTGGCTTCTTCATGAATCCTAAGAAGCATGCAATGTTACCTTTATAGCTGTCTGGTATGTAAATCTTCTCAACACTGTGAGAAACATCTTTTCCAGATTGGTGGAATCAAAGCTCATAGTATCGTTTGAACTATGCTAAGGCAAGGTTAACATACTTGAGTTGTACAACAGATAGGCATTAGGAGATCTACCATGCACAACCACGTTACATCCTACTTCTGCTTTCCTTATAAAAGGCATGTGCTATGTGTCATTTTATGTTCTATCTCTGTTCTTGAATAAATCAAAACAAAGCATCATGCATTGCATTGTAGCTTTTCTAAGCAATCAAATGAGAACGCCATACTTCTTTAACCGCTCATTAAATTGTGCCTGGAACCTCTTCCATGCACCCTCTAATTCATCACCGTTTGTCTTTGATCTCTACATGTGATAATGCTAGATTGCTGTGATGGGAGTGATGAGTATGATGGCCAAGTTAATTGCCAAAATACATGCTGGGAGGCTGGCAAAGCAGCTCGGGATAAGTTGAAGAAAAAGATTGCCACCTATAAGGATGGGGTTGCTTTAAGAAGACGAGAAATTGAACTAGCCAAACTAGGAATTGCCAAGGATGAGGCAGAGCTAGCGAAGCTAAGAGATGAAGAGAAGATACTAAAGGGCTGGTTCAACAGCTTAAAGGTGTCATTTAATATATTCAATTCTTTATTGCTCCTTTGCGTCCATCTCATATATGCAGACTGCTAAGATCATTCACATTTTCATTCTATTCAATTGCTCTATTAGTTGAACTATTGATTGATATGAATTTTCTTGTTAAGATCCTTGAACTGTTTGATTGAAAAGGTTGTGAACATAAATGGATCTTGTGTATGCAAAACATCCATACTCAAATACAACATCTTGGACACAGATATATAAGATCTAGTAGGTCTGATAATCCAAGTCTTTTTATTATATTGTTCTGTTTATCTCAATGTAGAGCACAAAGAGCAGATAGAAAAGGCAGAAGAGAAAGAATGTTTGGAGAAAGAAAGAAAAGGAAAGAAGCTGAAGAAAAGGTTAATGACCAGGACAAACAAATTGAGAGGGAGTCTAAACAAGAAACGGCAGAGAGTATAAACGACGACAAAGTTGGTAATTCGGGTGATTCTTCTGCAGATGAGGTTTGGATCTTTGTTGTTTACCTATGATTCCCAGCTGGGTTCTGATAATCCTCTTTGATTACATCTATGACGACTAGGAGAACAAATTAAACATTTTAAACTACACTTCTTCCATTACTGCTTTAGGTCTAAATTTTTGGATAAAGTGGATATTTGCTTATGCTTGTGATGCCACTCTAAAGATACTTCATTTTTACCAATACCACATCACTTTAGTTTGATCATCCAGTTGTAAGTACAGAATTGGTGGAGCTAATACTTCTCAAAACTGTTTGCTTCCTCTGAAAGGATCCAGCAGTTCAACATGTGGATTATGTAGCTGATGAAGCTCATGATGCTCTCAAATCTGAAGGAAGCACAGTTAGTGGAGTGGAGCAGGTGATGGAGATATATGGTCATGAGATCTTGAACTTCAAATTTTGTGTACCACAGTGCTAGTTTGATAGGATAACTAAGGTATGGCATCTTTGTCCCTGCAAATGTAGCATGTAGCAGACGAAAAGAAAGATTCTGTGTCACAACAGAGCAAGGATGGCTCTCTGTCCATATCTGAAACTGGTCATGATGCTGGAAGTGAGGTGTCTCATGATCAAGCCAAGAAGGTAGTAATACCTTTTTTCCTGGCTCCCAAAAGCTGTAGTTATTTACCGATAAATTGTCTTCAGTTGTAGCATTTCAAACTTGTCTTAACCATTTACTAACTTTATCAGTTCTTTCAACCAAACATTTCATAGAATGATGAAGATATATAAACTGGAAAACATGTGTCGATTGCTTTTAAGTCTTATGTCTGCGGATTTGTTGTTAGCTTCATCTAGTCTGTTACAAAAGAAAAGATTAGATCGATTTATGTTTTATATGTAGGACATTGAGATATCTGAAACTACTGAAGGATTGTCAAAAGAAGAGCTGGGCCGCCTTGTTGCTTCTAGATGGACAGGAACAGCAGAAAAGAAAAATGAGGAGGTTAATAGTGTTGAGAGTGATTATACCAAAGATCATGAAGAACATGAAGATATGCCACAGGAAAAACTTGATGATGATGGCTACACTTCAGAAACTGATGATGACACTGGGAAGTATGATGATATAGATGCAGAAGATGACGCACATGAACCTTATGTAGAAGAAATACATGATGATACCAGCTCTTCATACAACCATGATTCTTATGATGATTCAGATGCAGAAGATGACACACATGAAGCTTATGAAGAAGAAATACATGATGATACCAGCTCTTCATACAGCCATGATTCTTATGATGATTCGGACTTTTCAGGTGCCACACTGATTATTCCTAGCTTTTTTTTTTTTTTTGCTTATTTTTGTTTAAAAAGCCTGTTATTCATCCATTCTACAACTAGAGAGGAAAAGGTTTTGTTGCAGCAGAATTTGTAGTTCAGGCTGTTGTGGCCTTTTTATTTTTACCGGATGTTTTTTTAATGCAAATTGTCTAGATAATCCATCCTGGTTAGAGAAGATACAGCAGACTGTTCGAAACATTCTACAAGCTGTAAATTTGTTCCAGACTCCCGTGAGTTTATCAGGTAGACATGTGCCTCAATTGGCGATGCAAATTTTGAAAATGTGTAAAACTAAATTTTATTTGGCTTATTAGATGCTGCTCGTGTACGAAAGGAGTATGAAAAGTCCAGCACCAAGTTGTCTAAATTACAGTCAAAGATATCAAGTTTGACACGGAAGCTAAAACATGACTTTGGTAAATTTGGAACACCATGTCTCTGTAACATGGCATTATCCTTTTCTTTGTTCTTTGTTCTTTGTTCTTTTTTCTGTTTCCCAATTACGTGGTTCAATTTTCCAGGAAGAGAGAAAGAGTTCTACTCCTTCTATGATCGTTGTTTTGAGAGCAAAGAGAACCAGTGAGAAACCTGTCTTCTAGTTCATATTTCATCATACCCCTCTCTGTTTCTTCTAGTTCATATTTCATCATACCCCTCTTAGAAGTTACTGTCCTTAAATTGTGCACTTTTTGACTTTCTGGTGGTTCAATTCTGCTTCAGATATGTTTACAAAATCTGCCCATTTAAACAAGCTTCCCAGGTGGAGGGCTACTCAACTACTTCACTGGGGTAGGTATCTGCCTGCATTGTTTCTTCTTCACGCATATGGTCTTTGTTGTTTTATTTTCTTTGAGATTCCAAATAAGATGAAGGTATGCAAGTCCTATTCTTTGTTTCCTTGGTGTGAACTAGCTTTTCAATTTGGAGATTCATGTATTGTCGCAGCGAGCAAGTTGTCAAGGGCTTACAGTGATATATGAAGAAATTGATTGGATAGGTTTCCTAATTCTGGATTACAAGTAGTTGATTCTCAGGGGGAATCAAATCCTTTGGCTGCTACAAAAGCACCATCAGATATCAAAGCAGCACAATTGAATTAAAAAATTTCATGCAATTGAGTGTGTCTAGCATATTTCTTCACGATAGCAGGATCACCATATCAGACTCCTTGCATGTGCACCATATATCATACTTAGTTGAAGTCCATTTTATTCCCGGTCAATCAGGAATGATGCATTGTGCACTCTCATATGCTTCTCATGTGCATTTGTATCTGAGTGTATTCGTGGGTACCGACTTCCCAGCCTTCCCTTTAATGACCTTCTAGCCTGTCTCCATTATACATTGCTGGTATTTTTTTCAGAATTTATTAGCTGATTTGAGAAATTCCTTTCCTGTCTCTTCCTGTTTCTGCTAAATAGGCAATGGGACAAGTTTGAGGATTCACACCGAGTAATGGTTTTCTCTAATGGTGACAAGTGCTGGAATGGGCCTGACAGAAGCTTAAAGGCACGAATTTCTAATTCACAATTGTTTTCAGTGACTAGTGTTTGGTCTTTTAAGCTTACAGGCGAACAGAAGTGAATGATTTTGATTCTCCCTTATTATGGAAGTAGAATCTGGCCAATAATGTTGACCTATTATCCAGGAATTTATTTAGTATAATTGCCTATGCAAATGGGAGCCAAGGGGAAGAAAGGGAATGTTTGTGGTTCTTCTAATAACTGTGACGTTGCTTGTGGTCTATATATCTATCTTGTAGATGAAGCTGAGGTGTGGATTGACAAATGAGGTAACAGAAGTAGATGAACCTAGCCGTTGCGAGTAAGACTCCCGCTCCTTGAGTTCTCCCTCTCAATTTGGGTCGTTATAATGAGTTTGCTAATCTCTAAACGAAACAACAGGTACGTGGGGCTGCTATATACCCCAGCTCTTTGTGTGGAAGAAAGGCTGAAGGTAATAAGTAACGGTTGGTTCAATTGAGAAGTTTGATATAATATGGTTTGTCTGATGGGAATGTTTGTGACAGGAACTTGAAGGTAAACTAGAACGGATGAACAAAGAACAAGCAGATGTGGGACACGATGAACTTTAAGATGTTTGTTGTTACCTGAACAGAGGAGAGGATTTTGACTAATTGGATTCAGGAACAAATTTCATGAGCATAATGGATAGTCCTCATTTCTGGTGCTTCTGCTTTGTTTGTATTCGTTGGAACCTGCCTTTTGGGTGTAAGAAAAGAACAAACGCCCAATGGTTCCATGTCTGAGCATAGTTTAGATTAGATTGGATTGGATTGCATTTTTGTTAAACAAATCAGGATTTGGTTTAAAGTTGACAAATTTTGGTATGACACCATTTCGTCATTATAATTTTGTAGAAATCATTTATATATTACACTAAAATGTAGTTAAAAAAGGAAGGAAATAAAGTAAGAGTTGTTCTATTCTACTTCTAGAAACCAACCAACCAAAGAAAAGTAAGAGACAGAAAGGGCCCAAAACGACTATTCCGCAACCAATGGAATTGTAATGCTTGCACCTTCTTCGACGTCCGTCTCTCGTAATATATTCCATCTGTTGTGCTTTAGTTGTTTGTCTACTAAGAAGAGCACTTCTTGTTCTATAAAGCAAGAGATTTGTGAGTTTCTTTCTTTCTTTCTACATCAGAGTTTCTTCCTGCCTCCCTCCGGTTTGTATTTATGTATGTATGTACGTTGTTTATAAATGAGTAGGTGTTATTGATTTTTGGATTCGTTTCCGTGTTTGTCGCTCGCCGTTGACATTTCATTTTTGTACTTTCTTTCAAGTTCTATCATTTCATCAATCTATCTGTATACCTAATTTACGAGAAAGATGTGTTTTTGCTGATCAATTCCTCTCTTTTCTGTTGTGGGTACTGCGGTTTCAGAACCAAAAACAGATAGAAATGGAGAAGAAAGCCAAGACAAAGATCGTATGCACGCTGGGTCCTGCTTCCAGATCCATTGAGATGTGCGAGAAGCTGTTGATGGCCGGCATGAACGTTGCTAGATTCAATTTCTCTCATGGATCTCATGAGTATCACCAAGAAACGCTTAACAATCTTAGGACTGCTATGGACAACACCGGTATTCTCTGTGCTGTTATGCTTGACACCAAGGTCCGCCCTTTCCTCTATGGAATTCCTATGATTGACTTTACCCCCTTGTTCTTTTTCTTGATAAAAAATGTTTCAGATTCTGTTGATTCCAATTCCATCCATCTCTTTCTCTTTGCAGCCTTCGTAATTGTTTGGATCCACACACAAAATCTTTAATTCTTTTCAGTTCATGTGTAACAGGGACCAGAGATTCGAACTGGTTTCTTAAAAGATGCCAAACCCATCCAGCTAAAACAAGGTCAGGAGATCACCATTTCTACTGACTATAGCATCAAGGGCGATGAAAATATGATCTGCATGAGCTACAAGAAATTGGCAGAAGATGTCAAGCCAGGAGTGTCATACTTTGTGCTGATGGCACCATTTCATTCACTGTTCTATCATGTGACAAAAAGGCTGGTTTGGTTCGGTGCCGATGCGAGAACTCAGCTATTCTTGGTGAAAGGAAGAATGTTAATCTCCCAGGAGTAATAGTGGATCTGCCAACCTTGACCAATAAAGACAAGGATGATATCATGGGGTGGGGGGTTCCTAATCACATTGACATGATTGCTCTTTCTTTTGTTCGAAAAGGCTCAGATCTCGTGGAAGTGCGGAACTTATTGGGCGATCATGCCAAGAGTATCCTTCTCATGTCAAAGGTATGCTTACCGTGTTAAAGCATTTATTGCTTGCTTGTTGGCAGAAATTGGAACCATGCAATTGATTTTGAGTGAACGACTGTCAAGTAATTGTCATGTAATCGAGTATAGGTAGCAAATTGCAGTTGTTATTGTCTCACTTATGTATCATTCCCACTGCTTGAAAACTTTGATAGGTTGAAAATCAAGAAGGGGTGGCAAATTTTGATGATATCTTAGCAAACACGGATGCATTTATGGTGGCTCGTGGTGACCTTGGAATGGAAATTCCAATTGAGAAGATTTTTCTAGCACAGAAAGTAATGATCTATAAGTGCAACATCCAAGGAAAACCTGTTGTCACCGCAACCCAGATGCTTGAGTCCATGATCAAGTCTCCAAGACCAACCAGAGCAGAAGCTACTGATGTTGCCAATGCGGTTCTTGATGGTACTGATTGCGTGATGCTGAGTGGTGAGACTGCAGCTGGAGCATATCCAGAACTTGCCGTTCGGACTATGGCAAAAATTTGTGTAGAAGCAGAGAGCACACTTGATTATGGAGATGTATTTAAAAGGATCATGCAACATTCACCTGTGCCCATGAGCCCTTTAGAAAGCCTTGCATCCTCTGCTGTCAGAACAGCCAATTCAACAAAAGCAGCTTTTATACTGGTGTTAACAAGGGGAGGAAGTACTGCAAAACTGGTGGCTAAGTACAGGCCGGGCATGCCCATTTTATCTGTGGTTGTGCCTGAGATTAAGACTGATTCATTTGATTGGTCATGCAGTGACGAAGCACCTGCAAGGCACAGCCTTATTTTCCGTGGGTTGGTGCCAATTTTGTATGCAGGATCTGCTAAGGCTTCTCACTCTGAGACAACAGAAGAAGCTTTGGATTTCGCAATCCAGCATGCTAAGGCAAAAGGACTATGTAAGAGTGGAGACTCTGTGGTGGCTCTGCACCGAGTTGGAACTGCATCTGTCATCAAGATCATCACTGTCAAGTGATGCTTCTTAGAATTTGCCAATTTCCTTTTAATGTTTGGAGGAGGAGACAGGAACAGGATAGACGGGGTTAAGTTATGAGGAGAGTAATTTCGCATTCTTCAATTTTGAATGAACCATGCTGTCAAGTATGATGGCAGCACTAAAACTTTTTTTGGTTTGTTTTGTTTTATCTTACGCTGCTTTTCTTCACAAATTTAAACGTTGAGCACCAACTGATTTGGTGAGTTTTCACTTCAAAGAAGGAAAATTCGGAGTTGGCATGTAATTGATGCACTTGTAAGAACTAGCACATAATTAATGATATCGAACTTGGTTTTAAAAACTAAGTAGCATGCGATATATCATACTAGAGTTCAGTAAAATGGTGGTCAGTAAAAGAAGTGCATCAAAGTAAAACAAAAACATTAAAGTTACGCAAATTTAATAGCATAGTGCTGAAACATCCGCTGTGGCCAAAGATTTATACACGTTGATATAGAAGGATCAGAAATTTCTTCAATAAGGAAAGAATTACATAAAAAAAGAGAATCTATTAGAAGCATGTGAATTGAAAAACAAACTGGATTCAACCTCAAGTGTGGCAAAGATAATATGTACATGAACACGATAGGGATGGATAACTAAACTACAGCAACTCACAAATTGATAGGCAATGATCAGTTTAATAAGCATTTCCAGGCGCAGTTCTTCAAGAGGATGGTGGGGATGATGAATTACTTCCACCAGATTGGGATGACGAGGAGGTGGAGAACAAACTATTGAAAGGCCAAGGAAAGGAAAATCTTCTCCACTTCCATTTCTCCTTCGCCATCTCCCTCCTCAAAAGTGCTCCCATGATTAATATTAGTCTCACCACCATCATTCAGTGTCTGAGTATTGATATTCCTAGGCCTCTCAGAATCAAGTTTAGACTCATCTACAGACAGCTGATACCTGCAAACTGGACAAGAACTATGAAGTTCCAGCCATGGTAATATGCACTCCTTATGAAACTTATGTTTACAAGGCATTTCCTTTGCCTCAGTACCAATCCCATATTCATCCAAACACACTGAACACTGCAATTTCTCTTTAATTGTCACAGTAGGTAATGCGTCAATTGCCTCCTTATGAGCAGGAGGAGTCCCATATCTATTAGAATCATTCTCTGCCAAATGCTGCAATAACAAGTCTAAACCAGGACCAACAAAATAACCACCTAGTGATCCGATGGGATTTTGGTTCTGGTTTTGACCATTGCTAGACTCATAAGAACCTTGTACAACAATAGATTGATTGAAGGATTAATCAAAATGACATGTTCTCTTCTCTATCCCTATCACGATCTTCTTCATAATTCTCCGATTCAGTCAACATTCCAGCTCGAAATCCTTGACGAATTGCAGGATGGTAGCTGGGCTTCTCCTCCTAATGATTGCTTCAATTTCACGGTCCAGTTCAGTCTCTCCTCCATGCCGTGCTTCACTGTCAGCATTGTCTTCATCATCATCAAACCCATTCTTCTAGATCTCCTGACGGGGAGTTACCCATCATACCAAGCAAAATAGGGCCCCAAAGAGAAAGGGTGCGATCTGACCCAAAATCAGTACCAGGGTCCTGCATATTCATCGGGCTGGTACTCATTTCTTCAACAAATCCACTCATGCAAAAGGGACATTTAACCTCAACCTCCATGATGGGATCCACCATTTCAGAGCACCTGTGACACCAATACCTTGCTGCCATTGATTCTTCCACACTTCCTCTTCCAATCCTTTGACTGTCTCCTTTTCTTTATTCCTGATGTTGATGTAGCTACACCTGTATTTGCAATAAACAAGATAAGAGCCACTAATAAGAAAAAAAAAATGTTATAAACTCAAGGTAAGAAGAACTCAAATGAACAGTATGCAAGAATATATAAACAGATCCAAAGTGTCAATAACAGAAAGTTTCAGGAAATATAAACCACAACAGAAAGAAAAGAGGGATGTTACGACTGCTTAAAAGCTTATGCAGAGGTCAAGCACAGCAATAAATGGGCTAGATCATCTGATAAAACAATCCGTCTTCTAGGGCAACAAAGGATCAAAAGAACAGATGTAGAAAATCTAACTTTTAGTCAAAAATTTCTGATGAAAATTTTGAAACCAAGGAAGGGGAAACATAGATTGCAGATTTGAAGCACAAAGGACAAATTGAGAGAAAATTCTAAGGCTAATATAAAAAAATCATACTGGGATTTGAGGGAACATAGAGAATTGTAGATTTGAAGCACAAAGGATAAATTGAGAGAAAATCTAAGGCTAATATATATAAAAAATCATACTGGGATTTGAGGGAAACAAACCAGTACAAAGAGAAAATTGACCTTGCCAAAGAAATGAAAGAGGAGAGATAGAGAGCAAAGACGTCAAGGATGAGCTTCGAGAAAGACAACTAAAACCAAAATCAAATATGGAAAAGCATACTACTGGAATTCGAGTAACAATCTTGAGATTAATGATGAGCAAACAATAAATATTAACAAAAGAGAAAAACAAGACAGATTGAAGAGGTAGGCGGGAGGAAAAAAAAATAAAAATTGAAGATCGTAAGAACGCGAATAACCAGATAACGTAAAGATCTGAAAGAATCCCCAATAAGGAAAGGAGGGTTCAGAATTCATCAACAGTTACCTTTTCCTTCCAAAATTCAGAAAATCAACAAATTGAACCAAGTTGGACGAAATACCACAAACAACCCACAGCAATTCAATTCAACAGGCAAACATAGTCAAAGAGAAAATTAACAAAAGACCCATAAGCGAAAAGTTAAAAAGCTTCGAACTTACTGGGTTGTGGTTGGATTTTCTTGAATTTTGATTGGAGAGGAAGAGGGAGACAGATAGAGGAATAAGAGAGAGAAAGTGAGGAACATCATTCACACCTATCATATACTTAAACACGTTCACATGCCATGAAAGATTCTGACTTTAGGACAAACAAACCGCGTCATTTAAACACAAAAGTCTCAAATATTATAAATTCTTTTACATAATAAATAAATAAAACTAAGTTTGGGAGGTCAATTTTGTCTTTTTATAGCTATTTTAGTGACTTAAATAAGTTAATTTATGATTAATTTTATCAATTACTTCAAAACTCATCTTCTATTAAAATTAATAAAAGATAATAAAAATAAAATTAGTCTTAATTATTATAAATTCTTTTATAGAATAAATAAATAAAATTAGGTTTTGTTTATAGAATTAATAAAAGAAAAACGTCTTAAACATTATAAATTATTTTATATAATAAATAAATAAAATTAGGTTTTGATTATAGAATTAATAAAAAATGGGTTGTCAACTTGTCATGTACTTCATATTATATATAGAATGCCACAATGGCCTTAGTATTATTGGGTGCTTATGACCTACGAGGAAGGCATTTGCTATGCTTATATTATATTAGAAGACAATTTGTGGCTTAAATTTCTTGTATATTACATTATATTGCTTGGCATTCTTAATACAAATGTATTGTGACCTTCATTATACATTACAAAATTAAGAAAACATTGCCTAAGCGTGGAGCTAATAACCGAAAGCATCTAAATTGTGAATCCATCCCAAAATGAGCGCCTCCTATTTCGACTTTCCTAGAGCCCTCAATAGCACAACCGAGACAACGAGGGTTCTTTGCCCTTATGGGGATGGAGCAACATAAGTTTTGATAATTAAAAAAAGTCACGATTTAAACGAGTCGCTTATTATTACGATAGGTGTCAAGTGAAAGTACCAGAATGCATACAACTAAGACATCCTAACAAACCGATAAACATGTCTCCAAAATCAATTTGGAAAGGGGTTTAAAACCTAAACTTGCCATCCTTAGAATTATCTAAGCAAAATTTTACCCATTTATATATGATCATTCTTTGTTTTGACCATAGAATGTTGGTTTTGTGTCAGGCCACTATTCTTAACCATAGGGACTATTGTACAATTTTCTATCGAGTTAAAATAGCTTCTTTTTCGCTTAATATGTCTTTCTCATACCAACTTACATATTAGACATTAGTCGAGACTATTACTCTTCTTGGATTACCTTAAAACAACTTAACTAATCCAAAATTGAGATAGATACAACCAGATTGACTCTTTTTAAGTGCAAATTTCAATACAAAGCTCTAAGATCAAATTTGCTCAACCTCCCTTATAAGATTTCACTCGATTGCAAAATTAAAACTTATCCAATTCTTAGTAGATGGAGTAGCAAAGAACTTAAGAATCATATCATGAGCAATACCCTTAGAACATTCCACATCCCTCGCACGAGCAAGACTTCTGCTTTGTAACTAGTTGCTGACATAAGTCGGAGTGATAAGTAAAAGGTCAATAATATAGGATAGGATTAACCCATGATTCCTTGAAAAATAGTTAACAGACTTTGGGATCTAGGAGTAACAGATCTGGATTTATTAAAAATAATCAGTAACAAATCACTACTCTCTAAGCCCCTACTTAATAGGAACACATGAAGCAAATGACATAATAAATTGAAAACAAATTCTACAGATAAGAAGATAAAAGCAGGTGCTGGGAGATAAGACAAAATTTGATGCTTGACACATATGACCTCTTCTTCCTCTGATATGTAATTATGGGCTTATCATTTATCCCTTTTTGGAAAGACACCTTGTCCTCAAGGTGAAAATGAGGAAATTTTTTAGCAATAAGATCCAAAATTTGTCTAACAGTCCAGCAGTGTTCTAGTACACGATCAAGCTGTACTTAGAGTTCCCAGTCATCTAAAATTAGGAGAGGAGTTGCTAAAGTTGGAGGTGAAATCCCATGTGCAGGTCGCAACAATGAAACTGATACGACCTATAGGAGTCCAAAAATTAGGTTCACTTACCATAGAAGAAAGACCAAGGCATTGGAGGGGTAGGCTTTGTCATATTAGGACAAGGAGTGGGAAAAGTTGTCAAGGGAATGGAGAGTTAGTTAGCTGATAGAGGAATAAAACAGTACGGGAGAAGTGAGGGGAATGTCATGCATATATTTTTTTCTGTCATTTACATATAGTTGAGCTTAAGACTGAAGGAGCTAGAACATCGAATTCTAGCACATTATCTTTGTCTTTTACTAGTCCTTAGTGATCAATCAATACAGAAACCATATTATGCCATTGCTGTGTGTTTGTGTGCGCACTGCTGGGTTGGTGTATATATGCAGGGGTCTATCATTTGGTATCAGAGCATACGTTTTTGGGCATGGCAACAAAAAAGCAGGATACAAGGCTAGACGTACTAGAAAAAGAAGTAGAAGAAATCAAAGTAGGGCTTCAAGTGGAGCGTGAATCCTTGAGGATGGAAGTTAACAAAAAACTTGAAGGGGTAAAGGGGGAGCTGAAGGAAGAAATCAGTAGGAAGTTCGATCAGTTGATGCAAGCGATCACCACCTTTCAAGTACACCCAGACCCGACAACCCATAACCCAGTGAGAATGCTTGAAGGAGAGTCTTCGGTAACTGGAATGAGGAGAGGTCGAAAAGAGAAGACTAAAGAGGACATGTATATAGGGAAGGAAATGGGTCCTGGAGGAGGAGATGACGGGTGGGTTGGGTTTGAACCAATAACCGTGGGTGACCCCCGGGGCTCCAGATGCAAGATGGGTATGACCCGACTATTAAAAATTTAGTCGGGGAGCGATTAGGGATTAACAGAGATCTAAAAAGGGGACGATATCGAAGAGATGATTGGCGTGATGGGAAGATGTGAGAAGGAGGATCGATGCGCGGTGGAGCCGAGTCTAACCAGAGGAGAGGGGTGGTACCGAGGAGAGGAGAGGTTTCAAGTGATGAGTGTTGGAGAAGAAGATACAGACGACGATCCCGATCACCGGATTGAGGCGCAATTGCAAGCCCGGAGAATCGAGATGGCCATTTTCAAGGACAAGATCTAGACATATGGGTCAACCGGTAGAACATTTTTTTTCTCTTGGGAGATATACGGAGGAAGAAAAAGTGGAGTTAGCGACATTGAGTTTTGACAAAGAAGCTTTGGCATATTATCGACGATCAAGACACGCAAAAGCGATTCTAGATCGGAGAGAATCAAGGAATGATATTTGGACACTTCCACCACTCCACGAGGGTAGTACATGCCAAAGATTCCTATCTATCAAGCAAGAGGGGACGGTTTTGGACTATAGGAAACAATTTTGGGTACTAGCTGTCTCTATCGTGAGTTAACGCGGAGGTGATGAAGTGATCTTTATTAAAGGATTGCAGCCTCAAATCAAGTATGAATGGAATCTGCTTAAGCCTCAGAGGTGACCGAGATAATTGAGACCGCTTGGGGATAGAAGAGAAGAACCAGAGATGAGAATTTATAAGTACAACCGATGATCAACACAAGGTAATGGGAGAAGCAAAAGGAGGTTTCATAGGAAGAGAAGGTCAAGAGAGGAGAAAAAGTGAGAAGAGTGGTCAAAAATGGGGTTTAAAAGGTTTTAGCCTCGAAATGACAAGAAAAGAGGATAAATGTGTTTTAAGTGTGATGAGAATTCATCCCGAGCACCGATGCAAGAATAAATAACTGCAGGTCCTCTTAGTGCTAGATGAAGAGGAGGAAACCGAAAGTGAGGGAGAGGAGGAAGAGAGTGTTGAATTGGCAATGAGTTCAATAGTAGGGTTAACTATGCCAAAAACTATGAAGATGAGGGGAAAAATAAGAGAATTGGAGGTGATTTGTTTAGTGGATTCTGAAGCCTCACATAATTTCATTTCCATGAGACTAGTGAAGCAATTGGGATTAGAATTGGAGGAAACCAAGGGTTATGGAGTAGTCATGGGAAATGGGGTAACTATGAAAAGTAAGGGAGTTTGTAGGAAAATTCCATTAGTGGTCCAACAGTACCACATAATTGAAGATTATCTGCTATGACCCTCAACTTTGTGATTTGATACTAGGGGTCAAATGGTTACAAGCTTTGGGAGAGGTGGTGATTAATTGGGCTGAACTTACTATGAAGTTCTGGGAGAAGGAGAAATGGGTGATATTGAAGGGGAATCCCAGCCTTACCCGAGAGTTGATTGGTTTAAAGACTTTGATGAAGAAGATCGAGGAGGAAGATGAATTGTTCATGTTACATGTCAGCATTTTGAAGCAGAATGGGGATATGGAATATGGTGTGCTACCCGAAGATGTACAGTCATTATTGAGTGGTTATGAGGATGATTTCAACATGCCAAGGGGGCTGCCACCACCTAGAGAGATTGAACATGTAATACATTTAAGGGAAGGAGCAGAACCTATAAGTGTCAGGCCATACAGATATCCTCAATGCCAAAAAGCAAAAATAGAGAGATTAGTGGAGGAGATGCTGACAGCAGGAGTTATTCAGCCCAGTTTCAGCCCTTATTCAAGCCCTGTCTTGCTAGTGTGGAAGAAGGACAACAGCTGGAGGTTTTGTGTGGACTATAGGGCTTTAAATCGGGCTACGGTGTTAGATAAATTTTCTATCCCCATGATCGATGAATTATTGGATGAACTATTTGGATCAAGGTGTTTTCAAAGCTGGATTTAAAATCGTTACCATCGATTAGGGTGAGTCCAAAAGATGTGGAGAAAATAGCTTCTAGGACACACCATGGGCATTATGAGTTCTTGGTGATGCCCTTTGAGCTCACTAATGCCCCTGCGACTTTCCAAGCCTTGATGAATAGGGTATTTGGCAAGATTTTGAGGAAGTTTGTGTTATTATTCTTTAATGATATATTGATTTATTGTAAGACCATGGAAGATCATATGGGCCATCCGAAGGTAGTGTTGGAGTTATTTCGGGAGAATCAACTATATGCCAATATGAAGAAGTGTGTCTTTGCCAAGTTGGAGTTAGAATATTTGAGGCATGTGATATCTGGAATCGGGGTCTCAGCTGATCCAAACAAACTCCAAGCTATGTTGGAGTGGCCTAGACCCAAAAATGTCAAGGAATTAAGAGGGTATTTTGAACTGACCGGTTGCTACAGGAGATTCGTGAAGGATTATGAGAAAATTGCTGGCCCATTGACACAATTGCTAAAAAAGGAAGGGTTCAAATGGTCAGAGGAGGCAGAAATTACATTCCAACAGCTGAAGTCTGCTATGTATTCTCTGCCAGTTTTGGCTTTACCTAATTTCCAACAACCCTTTATTTTGGAGACTGATGCATCTAGTATCGGGTTGGGAGCAGTGCTGATGCAAAATGGCAGGCTAATCACTTATTTCTGCCAATTTTTGTCACCTAGAGCCCGTGAAAAACCAGTTTATGAGAGGGAGCTCATAGCAATTATCCTTTCAGTAAAGAAGTGGCAATCATATCTTTTAGGGGAACAATTCATCATTAGAATCCACCAAAGAAAGCCTCAAATATTTACTTGAAAGAGAATGATTGTAGTGGATCAACAAAAGTGGGTCACTAAATTGTTGGGGTACGATTTCAAAGTGGAATACAAGCCGGAGAAGAGCAACAAAGTTGTAGATGCTTTATCAAGGAGAGGGGAGTTAGTGGACTGCCAAGTCATGGGGGTTTCTCAAAGGGTAAACATATATCTTGCAAGAGGTAGAAGAGGATGATCACCAAGGCTTTGAAGGCTAAATTGCCAAGAAGCCTTCGTAAGCTACCTTTTGCTTTGGTACATGGTAGGTTAATGTATGATGAGAGGTCAGCTTAGTAAAACTTCAAAGTATATTCCACTTCTTTTAAGGGAAGCACATGAGTCTCATTTAACTGGGCACGGGGGAACCTTAAAAACCTACAAGAAGTTGGCCAAAGAGCTTTATTGGGAAGGAATGAAGATATAAGTAGCCACGTATATAGCTGAGTGTGTTACCTGCCAACAACATAAATATGCAGCTTTAACTCCTGTGGGATTGCTGCAACTATTGCTAGTCCCTAATCAGATTCGGGAGGATCTATCCCTTGATTTCGTAGAAGGATTACCAAGATCGGGGGGTTATGACACTATCTTAGTAGTGGTGGACAGATTGAGCAAGTTTGCTCATCTTTTACCTTTGAAACACCCTTTCACGGCGGGGACTGTAGTAGTGCTTTTCACTAAGGAGATTGTACGACTCTATGGTATCCCGAGATCACTAATGTCAGATAAGGATAAGGTCTTTTTGAGCAAAGTGTGGGAGGAGTTGTTTAAGTTGACTGGCACTCAACTAAACTGAAGCTCCGCCTACCACCCTCAGTCGGATGGTCGCACCGAGGTCACTAACTGCATAATAAAGGCCTATCTTCATTGTTTTACTAGATAAAGCCTCTTCAATGGTACAAATGTTTGCATTAGGTGGAATATTGCTATAACACTGCTTTATTGGTCCCTAGGGAATTCCCCTTTTAAAGTGGAATATGGAAGGGAACCACCACCCATTTTAAGGTATGGAATGTAGAAAACTGTGGTGGCTAACGTGGAGCAAATGTTACAAGAGAGGGATGCCATGATAGAGGAGTCAAGAGTCATGTAGTGACACCGCAGCAGAGACATGAAGACAAGGGTTGATGTGCATGTAAGGAGCGTTGAATTTGCAAAGGAGATTGCGTGTATTTGAAGTTAGCTCCTTATAGGCAGAAATCTTTGGCTAAAAAAGTTAAAGAGAAGTTGTCTCCTAAGTTTTATGGGCCATTTTCAGTCATCCGTAGGGTGGGATCAATAGCATATGAACTAGCCTTACCACCAAAGTCCAAAATACATCCCATCTTTCACGTTTCAGTAGTTAAAGGCAGCCCGGGGACAACAACAGACAGCAAGTTGGCCAAAGGATCTAGGTCGTAACCTGGAGTTATTCATCCAACCCTCTGCTGTTTTGGAAGTGAGAAAGGGGCCACATTCTAAAGTTAAGGAGGTTTTGATTTGTTGGGAAGGGCTGCCGAAGGAGGAGGCAACATGGGAGCCGTATGACTTGATTGATCGACAGTTTCTAGCTTTCCACCTTGAGGACAAGGTGCAACTGATAGGGGGGTACTGATACGAATCATAGGAGTCCAGAAATTAGGTTCACTTATCATAGAAGAAAGAACAAGGCATTGGAAGGGGTAGGTTTTGTCATATTAGGACAAGGGGTGGGCAAAGTTGTCAAAGGAATGGAGAGTTAGTTAGCTGATAGAGGAATAAAACAGTATGGGAGGAGTGAGGGGAATGTCATGCATATTTTTTTCTATCATTTACGTATAGTTGAGCCTAAGGCTGGAGGAGCTAGAACCTTGAATTCTAGCACATATCTTTGTCTTTTACTGGTCCTTAGTGATCAATTAATATAGAAACTATATTTTGCCATTGCTGTGTGTTTGTGTGCGTGCTGTTGGTATATATTTGCAGGGGTCTATCAGAAACATGGAAGATGACATGGATTTTTTGCATCTAGTGGTAGCTCCAACTCATAGGCCACATTATCAATATTCTTTAGACCTTATATGACCAAAAGTACCTAGGAGAAAGCTTATCAAATGTCGCTGAGAGTGATTTCTATATGAAAGGTTGGATTCACGCTATACATAATCTCTAATGTCAAAGGAAAGCTCTCGTCGGTGCTTGTCTTGTCGAGCCTTCATGCGAGATCGCACTTTAGTGATATTTTCTTTCAAAAGTTCCAGATAGCATCTCAAAGCAACAACCGGTCTTCCAAGTCAAGATTTGATGTTTCATCCTTCACGAAAAGATGCAGAGGTCGAGGATCCTTATCATATACAATCTTGAAAGGTGTTGTACTAGTGGAAACATGAAAACTAGTGTTGTATGAATATTCTGCCCAACATAAAAAAGAATTCCATTTCTTTGGTTGTTCATGTGAAAAGCATCGTAGGTAAGCTTCTAAACACCTGTTAACCACCTCCGTTTGACCAACTGTTTGAGGATGATAGGAAGTGCTCATTCTCAACTTGGTTTGGCTAAGGAGAAATAATTCCTGCCAAAAAGAGCTTAAGAAATGTGATCCCTATATGAAATTATCAAACGAGGCAGGTCATGCAAGCGTACAACTTCTTTACAAAGACTCCAGCCATTGTTTTTGTTGTAAATGGACAAAAGAGAGGTAAAAAATGGTCAAGACTCCAGCCACTGTTTTTGTTGTAAATGGACAAAAGAGAGGTAAAAAATGGCCATACTTACTCAAGCAATCAACCACTACTAGAATAGTGTCAACCCCATTAGACTTGGGCAAGCCAACTACGAAATTCATTGAGATATCTTCCCAAATCCTCTCTGGGATAGGCAGAGGCTACAACAAACCTACGGATTCTGGGGTTTCACACTTGTTCTGTTGGCAAATCAAACATTGTTGAGCATGAAGTTTGACATCCCTCTTCATATGAGGCCAATCAACTGATCTGAGAGCCTCTTTAGTGTCTTCAAATAACCTCCATAACCACTAGTAGGAGTCTCTTGTGCTCGGCTAACATAATAGCCCTTAAGTGAGAAATAGAAGGAACAACCAACTTGCCTTTATAAACAAATTTATTGGTGACCACCGAAAATCAAAGTGTGAAGATGAATCTTTGTAGGTCACCATGAGATTTTCAGTAATTGTCCAACAAATAAGCTTCTTGCAAATCAATAATCCGAGGCACGAGCATAATTAAATTAAAAATTAACTTGTTGTGGTTTTCGAGAGAATGCATCACCTGTAGTATTGCCCTTCCTAGCCTCTTATAATATAGCGAAATCAAAAGGTAGCATCTCCAGAATAAGTCGCTATTGAGAGTTTGTAGAAATCCACTGCTTAAGCAAGTGTTTAAGAGTGATGTGATCAATCGTAACATAAAAATGCCTCCCAAGTAGGTAATGTTTCCACTTTTAGACAGTAAGAACCAAAGCCAAAAATTCTCATTCATAGGCTGAATTGTATCGGTTACAATTGGAGAATCCTTTGCTGAAATAAGCTATAGGATGATTCTATTGCATCAATACAACACCAACTCCTTCCATTGAGGCATCACATTCAATAGTAAAGGATAAAGAAAAATTGGGTAACTTTAGAATTGGGACCATCGTTAGAGCTTCCTTAAGCTTTTGAAAGGCAGCTTTCAGCACGATCATTCCAACAAAAGGCATTTTTCTTAATGAGATCAGTGAGTGACTTGGTAGTAACACCATAATTCTGTACAAATCTCCTATAATACCCTATGAGACCAAGAAATCCTCGGAGCTCCTTAATAGTTGTGGGAGAGTGCCATTATTTCACAGCATCAATTTTCTCATGATCACACTCACTCCTTCATTAGATACTATATGTCCTAAAAAAATTCATTTGTTGGCGAACAAATAAACATTTTTTTGCATTTGCGAAAAATATATGTGCGTAGTAATTTAAAAACCAACTCTAAGTGAAATTTATAAAGACGAAGAGAGGGACTATAGAAAAGGATATCGTCAAAGAAAATTAAAACAAAACGCCTTAAATAAAGATGAAAAAGGTCACCATTATCCCATGAAAGGTCAAGTGCATTAGTGAGACCAAATGGCATTACAATAAATTCATAATGACTAGAATGAGTTCGAAGGTTGTTTTGTGAACATCTTCCGTTGCACTCGAATTTGATGATAAATAGAGTGGAGATCAATCTTTGAAAAATAAGTCGACACCATTCAAATTCATCAAGTAACTCATCCACATTAGGTATATGACACTTATCAGTAATCGTAATGTGATTGAGCTCCTCAGAGTCAATGCACATTTACCATGAACCATCTTTTTCTTTACCAAGAGCACCGAACTTATAAACACTCAAGCTTGGCATTATAAAGCCTTTAGACAAAGAAGTCACCACTTGTTTCTTAATCTTATCCTTTTGGTAATAAGGGTACCTATAAGGTTGAATGTTGGGAGGTTGTGCATTGGGATGAAGCACAATAACATGAGAGTGAGAGCGCAAGGGGGAAGTGATGTAGACCCTATAAATAAATATGAAAATTCCTGTAAGAGGCTTTGTACATCAGTGAGCGACCTAGCTAAGGCAACTTTGGACTCATCTTGTTTAGCCAAATTTTTAAATTTTGCTACAGATGAAGAATCACGAGCAACTCCTTGGAGTTTATACCTTTTTCAATTAACCCAAAAAATCATAAACATTTGCTGCCAAATAGCTTGTATTGTATTCAAAGAAGCTAGCTACTGAATACCCAAAATTATATCTGATCCAGCAATGGCAAAAGGATAAAAGTCACCAATAATCTTTAAATCTTGTACATGTTCAATTGCCTACAAATCTTGTTGCAACAGATGAGACTCCCATTACCAATTTGAACACCAAAAGGGGGTATCGATTGAGTGGGTAGCTATAATTTAGAGATAAAAGACTCAGATATAAAATTATGAGTGAAGCCACTGTTAACTAGAATTAAAACATCCATCTGTTCCAACGTTCCCTTCAACTTCATAGTCGTACCTGATGTTTGGCCCAAAAATGCATGGAGAGAAATTTTAGCATGCATCTCTAAGTTGATTTCGTCTTCGCATCGATACAATATGATTTATGGGCCCTTTTTCTGTTATTTCCATGATTTTGAGTGACTCAGACTTGCAGCGGTGATTTAGGTTGAAACTTCTCGCTGCAACCGATAACACAAACCTTTATCTCGCTTCTTTGTTTCTCGGTATCCCATGAGCTAGTTTTCAAATTTTGTGGTTGTTTTCTCCCCTAAAAACATGAATCACGAGCGACCCAATTAGTATTGGTGGCAGGTCGGGTCGGGTTGCTCGACCCGCTAGGTTTAAGCTCACGCCCAATATGATTTTTAGCTTCGTATTCAATAGCTAAATTCATCGCTTTGTAAATTGTTCGCAACTTTTGTATTCGCACGTCCATGTTCAACTCCTCCTTCAAGCCATTCAAGAAAATGCCTGAGAGACAATGTTTAGGCCAATTCTTAACCCTAGCTGATCTCTTAGCAAAGTATTGTCTATACTCTTGTACAGTTCCCATTTGCTTGATGTCGAAAAGATACTCATCTGAGCTTTGAAATCCTCCTGGACCATAATGCTTTTGTAACATCTTACTGAGTTCCTCCCAGTAGAGAAGAGTTCGCTCATTGTTAACCCACGCAAAGAGGTCGAGCGCATCACCCTCTAAATAAATGGCAGCAATGTCCATCTTCATCTCGTCTGGTGTCTGATAGTAGCGAAAGTACTTTTTAGCTTTTAGAATCCACCCTCTTGGATCATCTCCTTCAAATTTGGGAAATTCGATATTTGTGGTCGGACGCTTTGATGGATTTTTGAGCCACCAAGGTAGGTCATATTCATCTTCATCATCTAAACTTCGAACTACTGTTTTGCCTTTCCTATGACTACGTTCAAGTTGGGGGTTGCTGCTGGAAGAAGCCTTGAGAGCAGCCATGTCAACGTTGAGGGTGCCTAACTGAGCAGCCAAGTCAAAGAGCTGCTGAATAATAGCTTCAAGCAAGGCTGGATTTGGGTGTTGTGGATTGGGCACAGTGGAAGAACGTGAGATTTGTGGATCAGGCATATTGGAAGTGTTGATTTATGCCCTTGCAGTCAATTTTGGTTGCGTATATTTTCCTTTCCGACAGGAAGAACGCGTAGGAACCATCTTGTCAACGTGCTCTGATACTAAATGGATAGAGGGCTGGAAGTAAAAGGTAAAATCTAATAATTTTCTAAGAGCAAAGATCTCACTCGAAGAAGAATTAATAGCCAAGGGAGAATCTCCAAAAATGTACTACTTGAATTGATTTTCGATAAGTACTACATAACCCGTGACTCCTTAAAAACTAGTTAACAGAGTTTGAGATTTAGGAGTAACATATATGGATTTATTAAAAATAATCAGTAACAAATCAATACTCATTAAGCCCCTTCTTAATAGGAACACATGAAACAAATGACATAATAAATTGAAAACAAGTTCTGCAGACACCACGATAAAATCAGGTGCTTCACACTTGACACGCATGACCTCTTCCTCCTCTTATATGTAATTATGGGCTTATCATGGAGTTTGCCAAATCTCCACAAAAACAAAACACAAAGACCAAGTAATCAATCTGGAGTAAGACCCCCGTAAAAACAGAACTATTACCCCTTTGTTCTCTTCTGTGTTAAGAATGAATAGCTTCTTGCGTGAACACTACATTAATAATCAACTGCCAGTCCCCAACAAAGCTTCTTCTTGTGAAGCAGAGTCAATTCATTCATGGCAGGTTTAAGCCTATAGTCCTATTAATTCTGCATTTCTGATATACTCCAAATCCAAACTGAAGTAAAAAAGAAAGAAAGAAAGAAAGAATCAACTCAAGTTGTTTTCCGATGGCTTCATTCAATTTAGCAGACACCAACATCATTGAAAAATTGAAGGATAAATAAGTTGAATTAGAATAACCAATGAAGAAATAGGCATAAACTTCAGGCGTTTTAAAGAGCTAACTATTCCCCATCTAAAGGACAAGAAAAATGAAAACCTCAAGCAATTAAAGCCAAAGACGACGGCCTATCCCACAAAAGTGTACCTCACGTCAAAATTCACTAACATACAGACTCCTCATTGTAGGCTTAAGTCCTTATCCAGACTGCCCACAGATCTTGGAAAGATGGCATTCTTAGCTTAATGTTGTAGAATGAGATTTTCACGCTTCTTCTCAACAAACAAATCTTCCTAACTGCACCCAACTCTTTATAAACTTCACAACATGTGCGAAAAATTGCAATATCAAAAGCTGTACATGTCTCACACCCTGCTCACAACTGGCCTCACTCAAGGAAACCAACCACAAAATAATGCTTGTGGAAGAGTACGAGCCAAAGTTCAATGTTGTACCATTAAACAATCTGAAGTTTCGGATCTGCATTTTCTTCCTGAAAGAAATAAGCACTACAATAGTTAAAAACAGTACATATAGCAAAACACAAGCATATTAAATTCAAGGTAAGATTTGTAGGACATAGAAATCAAGGAGGGAATCTTGACTAGGATTGCTGTGGGAATTACAATATCTATGACGAATATAGTTGCAGATAGTTCGAACATTTGCATTTGTAAAAGGAAAAAAAAAATATTCAAATTGGGATTGGTTGGATATCTATTAAAATGGGGCCTATCCGAAGACCGAGCCTGGGCTCCTGCCCTAATGCCCAATTGGGATCAGCCACAGGCCGTGAGTCCCAAGCCACAGGCTGGGCCTGAGCCTGTTCCAGCCCAGTTCCATTGGATCATTGTCCAATCGAAAGTTCCATTATTGATAATCCTAAGTACATAATAGTTAACCATGAACGGTCTATTAAATATCTAATCATTGTTGAAAACTCACCTAAAATTTTTACATCAGTAAAAGTAAGCAGAAGATGAGAGTCATCCAGAAGAACTTACATCTACAGTCTGAGAAGTTCTGACCGTAGGAACCTTAAGCTGTGAGGTACAGGCAGCAGAACTAGAAACATTGTCAACCATAGCAGGAGTTTTATCCTAAAAGCAAAATAAAATGCAAAGTCCATAAATGATTTTGTCTTTCAAACATAAATAAAGGAAGAAAATAGGAAGATTAATCAAACACGCTTGTTAAGCTGCCACAATGAGTACACTCTTTGACTTCTCTGGCACCCCTCCCTCCCTCGACCTACTCTATTGTGTGTGCTCCATGAGTTGTTATGTTATGACCTACTTATATCATAATCTACCTTTCTCATTTTTTTCAACTATTTTTATCATAAACCAATATGAATGATAATCTACAACCATTAGTTGCAAAATTATTCAAACATGGTTAGTTGCAAAATTATTCAAACATGGCAAGTGCATTTAAGTGCTAGGTAAAACTTAACTGCCATCCTAGTTCAGCAATCCCTATCTAAAGGAGAAAGTGGGTCACTGCACAACAAAATTGAAGATTTAAAACAACTATGGGGCATACCAAAACTATCATATATGATTATACCTTTGGCATCTCAAAGGGAAAAGCTTCAAAGATAAAAGCATCTGATTGAGATGTTCGGTGTAGCACATATGATGAGTATACATGGAAAAATATTCGTCCATGCACTGTAAGAGAGAGAGAGAGAAACTACCTCTACACAAATAGCATACAACAAATGTATGGTTGAAATCGCCTCTTTATTTTTATTTAAATGTCATCCAAAATTTCACACAGTTAAAGAGAAATCACAGTTGATATTCATGGAGCAACAGACATCCTATCATCTTATTACTTTTGAGGGTATCCAACAAACCATGACAACAAAAATCAACTCCTCTTCCCACTCAATTTCAGCATGAACCCCCACAACCCAACCATTCTATCAACCTAAAACAGTAAGTAATTAACAAATTTCTCAACGGATAGGATATGATATGAATATGAATAAAGAGTTGAAAGCATGTACGTAGCCGGAAAAAAAAAGGAAAAATTGAATCAGGCGCAAGTTACAGATAGCTTACTTCGTAGACACCCAGTGTTTTGACCATCTTCAAAAAGTGATGAGTAGTAATCTGGGTCATAAACAGAGCCTCCTACAACAACATCAGAATCTGAAAAACGTCCAGCTACAGCAGGAGTTACGGGACTTAAAAACTGTGTCTCAAGTCAAAATCTGCTTCGAGGAGGCACAGTTTCTACATGAGAAACACCCAATCGATAAATCTGAACCCACAAAAATGACGAAGATAGCCTAACAGAAAAGCCTATAATTTGCATAGCCAGGGTGAGTTTGACTGAAAAAATGAAAAAAGCCCCATAAGTCTTGGAGGAAAGTTCCCTACAGGCACACAGAAAGAATTGGATTTACTTGGTTAGAAGAGATGAGGAAAAGCATAACAATGCAACATAAAATGATATTAATGCGTAGTCTCCTGTTGCTTCCAATATATACCAGATATTACGCGAGAAGAGGATAAACCAGGCAATGTCGAGGAGAATGGAGCAGAAGAGAAGAACGGCATAGGTACGGCCCAAAGTCTGACTGCTACTCTCAATTGCAACCAAAGCGAACAATGCGATTCCCAAATTTATCACCAGTACCCCATTGTACAACGCCCCTAGAGATCCAATCAATGCGCACCCTATCTACAATTTTGTAATAACACAACAACATCATCAATCCCAAAGTATCACACACAAAAGGACGGTATAATATATATGTGCGTAAATGGAAATTTCACCTGAATATAAAGAAGGATTAGAGCCAAGAATTGAAGCCTGTCGTAGTCTCTGATCCAACTATGTATCCGATCTTTCAATTCTCCACAAAACATCATACACACATACCAGCCTTTAGATCACCCTTCCCTGTCTCTAGTGTCTTCAATTCAAGTGTGGTGATCGAGGAAACTACTCTGTTCTTGGCATTTGAAATCGGATCCTATTAACAATCGCAACACCCATCGTACTGTCAAATATGTAATGAAACGAAATTAAAGAATGGAATTTGGGCCAATCAAAGCCCATAAATGGAAGAAGTATCAATCCAGGTGAATTATGGTTTGGATTGGGCCTCAAATACAAATCGATGATCTATAAATGATAAACAGTTTAACGTTCTTCGTTCTTCTCGTTCCGATTGCACAAGGTGAAAGATGGGAACTAGAAGTGAAGAAGAAGAAAGAAGAGACAAGTGGTGGGGTGAGGATCTGCAGAGAACGGTGATCCAATCCAAAGACTCTGCAATTAATTCTGCTCGTAGCTTTCATCTCCACTCTTCCTCTTTGCTCTCTTCTTTACAGGTATAACTCTTCTCTGTATCTCTTCTTCTTCTTGTTTTCTATTGTATTGCTCATTTTCCCTTTCTGTCGAAAAGGATAAACTTCCTTTGGCCATTTCTCACTTCAATTCCTATGAACATGCCTTCTTCTCCAAGCTCAAAGGTAATAAACCCACCCCCATTGCTTATCCTTGTTCCATAAAGCACAAATCTTTTTTCTCTTTTGTTATTGAAAGCTTCGAACCACTAATGACCCTCAGTCGTTTTCTTTGTCTGATTCTCAGAGGAGTTGACTATTGCCAGGGAACATCCTACTGCAGCTGTTGGGTTTACCTTGGCAGCAAGTTTCCTCCTTTTTAGGGGTATTCTTCTTTTCGTCTTGACCATTTCACTGCACTAAAAGCTCACCCACTCCCGCCATTTCTCATAGAGAATATCTTGGTTAGAGCAGTCATTTCTTCACTAAACAGGGTGGATGCTTAACTGTTGGGTTTTAATTCTTCAAATTAGAAGAAGATTATGTTCGTTAATTCAATTCCATCTTTCAAATTATCGTTTGACAAAGATACAATCCAAAACGAGAAATACCATGCATCCTTGATGAGCTGATCTTAATGGTTTGGCTGCAGGACCAAGAAGGTTTTTATTTCGACATACATTGGGTCGATTTCAAAGTGAGGAGGTACTACAGGAAATACCATCGCCTTGCAATTTAACTTTTCATAGATTTTCTATATTGAAAGCCTATATTCCTCAATTCTCTATTGTTTGTATTGAAGGCTGTTCCTCGTATATAATTTGTATTCAAATTTTTGTGCACAGGCCCAATTTCTTAGAGCTGAAAAGAATGTAAAAGATTTTAACCTTTCAGTTGAACTAATGAAGAAGGAGAGTAGGAAATTGGTTGAGCGCGCAGCTCTTGCTGAAAAAGATATGAAACATGGTCAACAGGAACTCATGTAAATGATATAACTTCTCTTTGCACATCACACAACTTTCAGTTTTGCCTGTTTGTTCATTCACTAATGTTTGTAGGGATGCTGGAAGTCACATTCATCGTCTTGCTAAGTCAGTCTATAAGGTCGAAACTAAAGCTGTAGGTATGTGCACTAGACATTTTTCCTTTAAGCAGTTGTGGAAGGGATGGTGGGTCGTGTGGGTGATTAGTCTTGAACAATGCCTTATTGATGAGGTTGATGGTCAATAAGGTTTGGCCTTGTTGACTTGCCAAGGTTACGACCTTCTATGCCCTTGGCTTTTCTAATAATGTGAACAAAGTGTTGGAAAGTGCAACTATTGATGAGGTGCCACGGTCAAGCACTGTAAAGATTACTTGTGGATATGGATAGAAAAAAAAAATGATGTGCTTGAAATATGCCGTTTTCTATCTGTATGATTGCAAACGGTAATAGTAGCAAGAGATATGATGTATACTGATCAAAGTCAAATATTAATGCTTCTATATCTCTTGGTCTCTTTATCAGATTTGATGGATGAGCTTCGTGAAATCCCTGGAAGGGAGGCTTTAAAACTTAGAGCTGAGGTGGGCTTTTCATACATTTGACATATTGGCTGTCTTTAGTGTACTTTCCTGATGGACAGTTTGATAGCTTTCTGTTGTCTTTGTTTCATTTATTAGGTTGCTTCAATGGCATCAGTTCTGAAGCAACAGAGGATGGCACTTTACAAACGGATCCTGAAGATTTCTGAGCTAGGGGTTCCTGTCTGATTGAACATGAACATCTCTGTGGTCATCCACTTACTTCTCCACTTTGCGACATTACACTCCAGATGTCCGCTTGTGCCTGAATATGATTTGGGGTAGACCTTATGTTAATTTTCAATTTTCCTGGTTAAGATTACATAATCTTTATTATTTACCGTGTGAGAAGGTTATTATTATCTTTTCATGGCATTCATGCCAATTCTTTTTGCCAAATTTGGATGAAAGATGCCAACCTTTTTGTTTTTCATTTGTAGTTCCGCATCTTTTTTCACTAGAGCACTCAATGCTCTCCTTATCACTGTTGGATACTCATTCTTATCATCATTGTTGCCTCAAATTGTAATATGAACTTACTTTTATCAATATCACTATTTGTTTCCATCATAGGTCTGTTATTAGAGTAATATGAATCAAATAATGAAAACATTTATTGCATAATTGAGTAAAAATTGTAAGTATTATACAACACCCTTATGGGTACATATTACTATTGGTTTCTAGTCTCAACGAAATCATGACAAGTTTTGACTAATGCTTGGCATGTGAATATTCATGAAAGAAAAGGAACATTGATGAGGGAATAAGGAAAAATCCCATGGGACGTGTTATGTTAATAAAATTTTGAGAATAGCCCTGATTTGAGACGGGAGAGTGAACATTGGTAAGAATCTTCAACAGTGCATGTGCAAGGGTAACAGTATCAATCATGCTAAGTTTGATAATATTCTCGTACACTAGTGTGCATACTTCTCACTCCGCTTTGCTTAGAAAAGTTCTTTAATTCATAAGACATTAATTGTCAATAAAACCAAACTAAACATTGGTAGCCAATTTTGTAGTTTGTCTGATCTAATGAATGTTACCACTGTTCTTTCTGTAACTTATTCTCTCAAGTCATGGCCGAATCACATAAACTTGGAAAGTTGAAAATGTTTTTGTACAACTAAGAAGTTATTTACCTTGTCCAAGTAAACAATAAATTAGGAAGGCATACATCACATAATGCTATCAGAAACCCCATTGGCACATACAAGGCTACATCTTTTCAAGTGCGACCACGTAACACACAACTAATCATTTCCAATCCTGCATCGCATAGAAGACTTGGTACCAAAAATGATGCTTCAGCCCCACAACACATTCAAGAGTCCTGTGGTGCCTCAAATCTCGACGGAGTGTCAATTCCCATCATACAAGAAAGTCCTGCTATTAATATGATGAGCAAAACCACCCCCTGGAGCAGCAAATGTAGCTTCGATATCAGTGCTCCACAAGATTAGTTTATCATTGAACATTTAATATGAATGATTGCGCAAGGACAGATAAAAGACAAATATATCCTAGATATTAAACTACTCGAGTGCTCAAAGAGTTGGTCAGTCTGCCGTTGAGAAATAAACTGATATCACTATGGCAACTGATATCAGAAATAAACTAGGATTCCCCAGTAAGATTTTCTCTGTTACGAGCCGCTAGAAGTATCTGTCATTGAAGGCTCGCTAGTTCTTTCAGGATGTCAACTAGAATGCTAATGTGATCAACCAAACTTCCCTCTTATCTTTTTAGACTCCAATGTCACTTCACAAAAATACTTGACTAATGAATAAAATATAAAGATAACGGTAATCGGTGAATCTTGTCCAAACTGAGAAGTTTTTGCCAAGTCATCTTCCTGACAGTAGGTGATGAAGATACAGTTCGATTTACTTTCTAACAGCTTAGGTGAATAACATAAAATGACAGAAGTTATAAGATCATTTATTTATTTCCTTCCTTTCGTTCAACATGTATTTCTTGCTCCTAATCTCAATTTCCTCCTCTACATTTGGTAGTTATGACAGTACTCTTGTCAAAGATAACAAATATACCTAAACAACATCAAGCTCAGACCACCTTCCATGAACATGACCTCACAGATGAAAAGATCATATGAGAATTATCTGCCTAGTTAGATGCAAGGTGCACCGCTAAACACACAGCCAGATGCAAATGGAAGGTTAAACAAATACTTACGACTAAAACCCCTTCAAGCAGTGATGACTTGATCAGGCAAACTTCATCACAGACGGTGGAATTGAGTGATCCATTTCCTCTAGAATCTTCGATGAGAAACCTTCCTAGTTCTCGAGAAGAAGGATATCTGATTGATTGAAAGGGATCTGAAACATAGAGCACCGAATATTTTGCATGGGACATCTCCACAGAACTGATAAGCTCAAAGAAAACTTCACCTGCAAATTTAGTGCAAGAAATATCAGCATGAATCTCTTAGACAAAGAAGCCAGGGAAAAAAGGAAGATTTTTTATACACAAACAAGTAACTCTAACTCACGTTCACTCTGTTTCTGGTCATATCCTTTCCAGTACTCTGATCCTCCGTGGCAGAAGACAATGAGATCAGCTGGCCCATTTGACATCTTTCTCCTCCTAGAAGTCAGATAGTCCTGTTTTTTATAGATAAAAGATTGTAAGACAATTGACATGACAGAAATTCTAGCAATCGTTTATTAATATGTCAAGTTAACTTACATGAACTGCATCCAGGTCAGCAAGTTTTTTAAAGTTTTCACCGTCTACAGAGCATGAATCAGTGAAAGCAATGTTACCAACCACCAAATCCTGCCCACAAGTTTCAGCAAACCCTACAAACAATGAACTCTCCACTCTCTCATCCTCAGATGCAGCAACATACGGGAATGCCATAGAGAAATTAGATCTTTTAAATGAGGCCTAAACAGAGCACAAAAAACCATCTATAAGAATGCAAATTAGGACGTAATTACTGTCTGAACGCTAGTGTGAAAACCCAATAATAGCACATACTCTAGTTACCTTGAGCAAGTTAACAAGAGCGGGATCTGCATTCTTGTTTGCAGAAAGGTCCGATGAATGCAGCTACAAATAAGAAATGCCAAGCAATCAATGAAATGATTTCAGAAAACAGAAAATATCTGCCCATGTTGTATTCCCTCTCATGTATTAACTACACCAATGCAAAAGTCAAGGTTAGAACAAAAGTGGTCAGTATACCATTCATTCATGCTGATCTAAACAAAAAACTATAGCAGTTATGAGACATAAAATATTCTGATAACATTTATACCCCGATTATCTATTCATTACCATCAATTGATTAGCTGTAGTAAGATAACCATAGCGAAGACAAGTGCCACTGTGCCAGCAGTGGTCCAGCCCATTGAAGACTTAACTGTATTCTATGCAGGAAATAGGAGGATGGGGGTGGAGGGAAAAGAAATTGAGCCTCAAAGTTCTTACCTCTCTACCAACAAAAACAAGAGCCAGATCCAAAGGCTGCTGAAGATTTTCTTTAGAGCACTGCATGGTGAGAAGTATAAGAGGAAATAAGCAAAAAACAGCCTAACAGATAAAACAGAAGATTAAAGAAATAAAGGAACACAAATATCCTCTATTCAAAAACTTCAAGAGAAAACATGTAAGCAATACTAGGGAAAAAAGCTTTTAGAGGAAAGCTTCGAACCAGTAAGTTAGACCATCCCCCTTCAGATAGAACAGACTTGGCAAGATCTTTCGGAGAAAATGTCTGATAATTCACGGCCTCATCCATTCTATTAATTAGCAATCTGTAGGAAATTGGAGTAGTGAAATATTAAACATCAACTTCAGGCATGAACTTAAAGAAAAGAAAATCTAAAAGCTAAAGTATATACCCAATCAAAAATGCTAATAAAGGTAAGTACTATGGAGCAAAAAAAGCATATCAGCAAATTGTTATTTATCAGCGATATGACACCAACACATGCTATAAGAAGTAGTATACATGATGAAAGAAGAAGCCCCTTAGGGTGTTCAGCAACGTAAGCAACAGTAGGTAAAAGAACAAGCTCCAAGCCTCAAACATTTTTGCATGTGAGGGCCACTGATAAGGCTCAAAAACATCAAAAACATTTACTATCATATTGAATGTGTGTTCAAGTGTTACCAATGGGCTCATATTTGACAAATAAACCGTCCTGATGATTTTTGGCCAATACATCCTACTCATTAAACAATGCAATAATTTAAATCCAAATGAAATTTACCGGATAATGCTAGTACTGAAGTCAAAGCAGCATCATTATAATATGTTTTGACATTGAAGTTAGATTATCCCACAATCTTCTTCCTTCTTATGGTAATCGCAAGCTCAATAATGGCTTTAGTTTTGATCAACAAATATGTTTCGCTGGTGTATTAGATTTAAAATTTTATCATGGCATTAACTTTGAACATGATAATATCAAAGATTAGCACAAGAATTAGAAAAGGGAAGCAAAATAGCAAATAAAAGAGAATAAAATTAAGAATGCGTGTAGTTTAGCGTACTGATTTCGGGGGAGATGAGGAGACCAAAGGAAAGCTGGCACCGTGGATTGAAAAGCCAGAAGGAATGGAAGATTTGCCAAAACAAATATCCCAACAAATACACCTCCATCTTCCTTCCTTCCTCTATCATCTTTCTTTGCGCTGAATAAATTGATGTAAAATAAAAGAATTATACACCCAGAAATAACCCTAGTAATTCATCCAATTAACGAAAATGAATCTCAACAATCAAAAGATTTGTGTTCGTAATAAATAAAGATGCAAATTAGAAGTAAGAGACCTAGAATCCAAATGAACAGAGAACGAAGTAAAGAACTAACCTGAATCGGAGAACAAGATAACTATCGTAAAATTAGAATTAGTTAGTATACAAACATTCAAGAAGAAGAAGAAGAAGTACAGCAGTGGATGCAGGGATCTGATTACGCGCTCTCAAGATCTACCGGAGAAAAGCAACGAACGATTAACAAAAGCTCTGATTTAAGTCCATTTTGTTTTTTTTTTTAAATATATATGAACAGAAGCTTATAGGCCCAATTGTCATGGGCCTTGGCCCTTTACATTCATTAGTCTTTATTTCAGAAATATAATTTAAAAAAAAGTAAATGGTCGTGAAGAAGATGAGTCCTCTCCATTTTCGCATTGTTTTATGTATACATCACCTCCCCCACAAACCCTAAATTCAGTGCTAAGACGAGTTTCAATTCATTTGTTGTTCATGTACTAGTTGACTCACTCAGAATCAATGAAGCTCCTCAATCCAATGCCCTACTTATAAGATCCACGCGCCTTCCACTCCTTTTTTGGTTGTTGTTGGTGGTTACACAAAGACAATTACTTTGTCAACCACTTTTGAAATTTGGTTCCTTTTTTCAAGTTTTAGAAGTCAACCAGGAAACTGTGATTGATTTAGTTAAGTTATTTTATTCTTGTGAACGAAGATTGTATTTGAATTTGCTAAAATGGAAGGGAATTCTGGTGGTGGTGGTGGTGGTGGTGGAGGAGGAGGAGGAGGCGGAGGAAATGATGTAGAGCTCATGTGCAAGACGCTGCAGGTGGAGCATAAACTCTTCTACTTTGATCTCAAAGAGAATCCTCGTGGGCGTTACTTGAAGATCTCCGAGAAAACTTCCGCTACCAGGTCCACCATCATCGTTCCCTTCTCCGGCATTTCTTGGTTCTTGGATCTCTTCAATTACTATGTCAATTCCGGTGATCAGGACCTCTTCAGCAAGGAATTGCAGCTCGACACCAAGGCAATTTCTTCTTTCGCTCCTCCTAACTCTTGAAATTTTAACTCTAATATCAGTTTTTTGCATCTCTTAATCCTTTATTTTTCTGTTTTCGTTTTACAATCCACAGGTTTTCTACTTTGACATCGGTGAAAACAGAAGGGGCCGCTTCTTGAAGGTTTATTATTCAGATCCCTTCCTTTTCCCCCCCTCTTTCTTTTCTGGTCGTTGTATTGACTTTTGCCCTTGAGCTTTGCACCCTTACTTCATTGTCCTAGCAATTATAGGTTACAGCAGGATCAAATGTTGAATAGAAGACTTCATTTAACTGTTTGCTGTCTGCATTGGTTCATACATCCTGAAGTTTGATTGGTTTAATATATCTCTATGCAATAAACTGCCATGTCCTGAAAGTTTTCCGTTTTAATCTGTCCCTTTCTAGTGGACAGAATTTAACAGCTGCACCCTTTCAATGGCAGTTGCGTGTACTAGGTAAATTGCGATGTATTCAGGAGAGATTCCTAAGAAAGGACATGTACATTATTTCTGCAGCTGTAGCATCACAGCTTTAAATTTTCATGAGGATCCAAGCTACTATGCTCTTCGAAGAATATGTTTCTCTTGTATTTGTTCAAACTCCTTGACCAAGGCTTATTACTAGTGATAAGAACTGAACCTATAGGCTTTTAGGAATAAAGCTGTAGTAGCGTGAAAGCCAGAAATGACATTAATGCAATTACAGCTCCTGTTGGAGAGGGATGGTGAATAATAGTGCTGGAGGTGAAGTGTATTTAGAGATTAGTTTGATGTGTTACAGGTTCCATCCAAAATGTATTCCCATTTGTTAACTAACTTTTTCAAAATGATTAACCTGATCTCAGTCTGCTTGAAAACCAGACCACCTCTTTTCTAGTCATTTTCCTCGAGCAAAATTTCCCATATCTATGAGACATTAGAGCCATTTCTAATTAAAAGGTATGAGGTTTTCTTAAAATTATGGAATAATTATCAACTCCAAAATGACCAAACTGAGTATATTCTCCTATCATATTGTTTTTATTGAATCTTAAGTGACTTGCCACAACATAAAGAAGTTTCAATTTGATGAAAGAGATCTGTGTTGCACCATTTTAAAATGTAGTCTTCGACAATTGTAGGTTGCTGTCCTATGTGCATTACTCTTTCCATTTTGTACTCAAGTATATGTTATCTACTTGTGCCATTGAATATTTACCAAGATATTTGTATTCCAAATGTTTCGCGCATGCTTCCAACCTCTCCTGCCGTTGGATCATTCAATCCTTATCTTTGTTTAAGGGAAATGGTTAAATGTTTGATTTTCATTTCCTATTATTGGTCAATTAACACTTTCTCTAGTATGTTATGGAGCTGAATTGTGTTTTTAGATTTGGAGTCCAGGAGGGACTTTTGAGAAGTTCTTTGTTAGAGCTTCCACTTACCTTATATTTTGACACTTCATGCATGCATATTCACTTCTTTTCTAGTTGAAGGTCCATCTTACCTTATGCTAATTGCTTTGCGTGTTAATGTTAGCAACCTCTTATTGTTGCTAACATTAAGAGCTTCAACAAAAGAATGTCCAATATCAATTATTAGATACTTAGGGACACCTGTGTAATGCTTTTTGTCTTATTCCTTGTTGACCTTCTTTATATTCAAATGTTAAGCCATTTGAATGATCCTTTCACCAAATGCCAATATATGGGGGTATAACTACAAATAGATACAGTTATGGGCTTCTGCCCTTGGATACAAATGGACTAAGTTGAGAATTGTGTGACATACTACTTGGGAGGGCTGGTGTAGAAGCTTACTCATCAAGAACTATGATAGCCTCTGTCAGAAATCTTATGAGAAGTGTGGTGGCAATTCTTTGAGGTTAGGAATCTTTTAGCTCATGCTGTTTCAGTCAACTTCGACACCTTTGTATTAGACTGCTGATATGATGATAAGGCATCTTTTCAGCTATCAGGAGAACAGTCTTTGCCAATATTCTCATGATAAAGAACTTTTCCTGGAGAATAGATTTTGGAAGGCGTGATTTTTTTTTACCTATATCATCATTTATAGATGCCATTATTACATATTTGCAGGTGTCTGAAGCTTCTATTAGCAGAAACCGAAGCACCATCATTGTGCCTGCTGGCAGTTCCCAAGATGAAGGATGGGCAGCATTCAGGAATATTTTAGCGGACATCAATGAAGCATCAAGACTTTTCATGTTGCCCAATCAGGTTTCTTAAAAGTTCCATGCAGTTCTCCATTATTGCCTTGGGAAGAGACTTTTTCTGATTAATTACAGGGTCTTACTTTGCATTTTTTTGGTTCCACTTGGTTGTGTGCACACCAAAGCAGCAAAATTCAGAACCTTCAGAGTGTTTGGTTGGTCTTTCTGATGACGTTGGGGCTGGGTTTATAACTGGAGATAGTAGTCAACCTACTTCAGCTTCTGAATTGAATGTGGATAGACCTGTTGAATTGCCAGCACAGGAAGAAATTGGTGGCATCGGGGTCTCAAAAGTGATCAGAGCTGATCAGAAGAGATTCTTCTTTGATCTTGGTAGAAACAATAGAGGTCATTTCCTGCGGATTTCTGAGGTGTGTCTTAAGTGAGGTTGATGATTGGATAAGTTCATCTTTTTCTTTCATTGATCTGAAGGCTTCTTGCCCTTTGATGGAATGACACAAAAAATGCAGGTTGCTGGTTCTGATAGGTCCTCTATAATTCTCCCGCTGTCTGGGCTAAAGCAGTTTCATGAGATAGTGGGGCACTTTGTGGAGATAACCAAAGATCGGATTGAAGGAATGACGGGTGCAAATGTTAGGACTGTGGATCCCCCTCAAAGATGAATGCTGGTGATTGGGGTTATCTGAATAAAAGAAGCTTTTAATGCCTCTAGTTTCATGGAACAGAAGATTATGCTAATGTTGTCAAGGGGTTTCCTTGGTTCTGCAAATAGGTGTGATTAAGGTTGTAACTAGTCTTTGCTTGTTTTCGGCATAAATTATTCTCTTGCTTCTTTATCCTATTTTAAGTCCAGAATAATCCGATTCATCTGTTAATGAACGTATAGGGTTGGGAGATTCTTCTGTCTCTTCAAATAGGGAATAACAGAAGAAACGAACAAGATATAACTTGTATTTGTCAGCTTGATAGTGTGCGACCCTTTTTGTTAGATTTTTAATAAAGATCTTCTTGTCTAGATTCAAGACTTTAGCTTCTGATGCAGGTAATCAGTTGTCATGGCTGTGAATATCAATATGTTTTTTAAGTCATTGATCTTCCTTCTGCTAATTAAGTTAGGCAAGAAACATTTTGGAGTAACGATAGGACTTTTTTTCACTATGATTGCGGTCTACTTTATCCTGAAAACTGTGTAATAAGTTCGAGATCATCTTGTACTTAAGTTGATATATATATATGTATATTGATTGTAACTCCTCCTTGTGCTAGAGTGGCTCTAATGGAAAACACATTAATGTTCTTTCATTGATAAACTTTCTGCTCTTCATAATGAGCCATTTTGTTTTATCCATTTCTGCACTCTTTCAGTGCTTTACAACGTATTTGTGTGCAATATGATCTTTACATCGAACCAATGACTCATCTGGACCCTAAAATTCACGAACAAAAGATAAAAATGAATCATTCTTGCCGACTTAAAAACATGTATTGATTAACTTAAGTCTATTATCATTAATTATATTACTTTATACCAACTAGTTATTTGGACCACGTATCCATCTAATAATACTATATGGAGCCTTCTTCAACTTTACTCAATCTTCTTATGCACAAGTTAGTTGGTCAATATACATAATAATTGAATAATCCACGAGTGAAAGAATATATATTTAACTTCACAAATGATCATTTTGTCTATAAAAAAGGGCGACCTCTTCTTATTAATAGTGAGATAAGGGCCTCATTTGGTAAGGTACCAATCAACTATTTTTTTTAGCTGATTCGTGTTTGGAGAGCAATTGAACCACTGGCTGTTTGAAGACAACCAGCCAGGGGTCTAGATTCTCTGTCCAATATTATGGTGTCTTATTGTGTCCAATGAATCTCAATCATTCATTTATGTGGATCCCACGTGAGTTCGCATGAAATAAATTGGTTGAGATTACATGAAATGAATAATATTGATGAAGGATCTTTTCTCACTAGCCAAGAGCGTTTTCATCAAACAAGTATTTAACCATTAAAATTCAATTATACCATTTTCTATGTAATAAAAGAGAGAGCAAGTTACGTGTAAAGAAAAAAAAGCTTTTTACAACTATTTTTGCTAATGTTATATATAAATTAATATACTTAAAAATATATTTACATCCAAGTATGATAAAATGTAGAAATATAAATTTTATTTATTAATAAAATTAATTAACAATTAGTTATAAAATATGTATTATAAATAAAATATGATTAATTTATAATCTTATATATTAGTATTATTATGTAATAAATAAAACTGAATAAAATTTTATTTTATTATCATATTGATTATTAATTATTAATAAAATTTTAATAAATTTTATTATCATATTAATTATTAATAAAATAAAACATATATTTATTAATTAATAAAATTAATTACCTTTACATATTTAAAATTATTATAATTCTATTAAAATAATTATATGTAAATTAATACTTCAATTAATAACTTTTATTTTGATGCATTCAGCTAATGCATGACCTTTTGGACATGATTGAACATACTTAGACTAATGGGAAGGGTTAAAATCAAATTTGTAGGAACAAGGTAAATTGATTTTCCTTATAATTTTTAAAGTCATGTTCTTATAAGTTACTTTACATATAAATGGCTAATACTAAACAACTAATTTTATCAAATATTTTTAACAAACAACTAATATAATTGTCATCAAATCAGTTGATAAAATCAACTATCAGCTAACAGCTAATAGTTAATGCAATCAACCGATTGTTAAACAAGGCCAAAGTGCTCAAAATTTGTGGCAAGTTCTAAGAACGAAGATATATGTTAATGTTGCTTGAAATTAATTGGTAGGACATTGCAAGATTATTCAATAATTATTATCAAAAAAGATTATTCAATAATTAAGAATATAACTTGTTGGCAAGATTATTTTCACGTAGGGGGTTGTGTTGTGGGAACATCAAGTTTTGGTGATCATGTGGGATAAATGAGTTAAAAGGTTGGAGATTTTGTAGCGGTCAAACTTCAAAGTAGTGATAAGAAGTGTAAGGGCGTGCGCAATGGAAGGAATACCCACCAGAATTTCGAGGTGGCGAATGGTCTGCAACTTGTCTTTCACCGGAAAAGTAACTCTCGTTGTTATATAAAGGATTACGAGGGACGTAGAAGAAGAATACACAAACGGCCATTCTTCAACCATTATTAGGACATGTAATTAACGTACAGCAATTACTTGGTTTAGGCAAAAACGTAATAGGTAGTAGTAGTAGCAGCAGAATAAGAAGAAGAAGAAGAAGAAGAAGAATCAAGGGCTAAGAGTGAGATTTGAAGGAGATGGTAGGGATGTTAATGGTGTTACTGTGCCTCTTATCAGGGGCAATGCTTGGGGTCAGAGGTGAAGACCCTTACTTGTTCTTTACATGGAACATCACATATGGCACGCTCTCTCCTCTAGGTGTTCCTCAACAAGTCATTCTCATCAACAATCAGTTCCCTGGACCCGTTATCAACTCCACCAGTAATAACAACATTGTCATCAATGTCTTCAATAACATTGATGAGCCTTTCCTTATAACATGGTACGTCCGTTATCTACCCTGCCAGCCTATATAGGGTATGTATAGCTACTTTGTTTGTTCCTAAGAATCTTAATTCCATCAATGGCTGCTCGATTGCATGCAGGACTGGCGTACAGCAGAGGAAGAACTCATGGCAAGATGGAGTGTTGGGAACAAATTGCCCGATACAACCAGGAACCAACTTTACTTATCGATTCCAAGTGAAAGATCAAATAGGAAGCTATATGTACTACCCAAGTACGGGAATGCAGAGGGCAGCTGGTGCATTTGGAGGGCTCCATATCAACAGTCGTCTGCTCATACCTGTGCCATATGCAGATCCTGAGGATGACTACACTGTGATTATTCATGATTGGTACACCAAGAGCCACAGTACTCTTAGGAAGTTCCTTGACAGTGGACGATCCATTGGCAGACCTGAAGGTGTTCTGATCAATGGTAAAGTCGCCAAGGGTGATGGTAAAGATGAGCCTCTCTTCACCATGAAGCCTGGAAAGACTTACAAGTACAGGATTTGCAATACGGGTCTTCAGACATCCCTCAACTTCAGAATCCAAGGACATCCTTTGAAGCTTGTGGAGATGGAGGGATCTCACGTTCAGCAGAACTTGTACGAGTCACTTGATGTCCATGTCGGGCAGTGCTACGGTGTTCTTGTGACCGCGGACCAAGAACCAAAGGACTATTACATGGTGGCTTCAACCAGATTTACCAAAAAAGTGCTCACGAGCAAGGGTATCGTTCGATACACTAATGGAAAAGGTCCAGCATCATCGGAGATACCGGAGGCACCTGTTGGATGGGCATGGTCTCTCAATCAGTTCCGCTCATTCCGTTGGAACCTAACGGCCAGTGCTGCCAGGCCCAACCCTCAGGGTTCTTTCCACTACGGAGCCATCAACATTACTCGAACCATCAAGTTGGTGAGCTCAGTGAACAGATCAGGTGGCAAGCTTCGTTATGCATTCAATGGCGTCTCTCACGTAGATCCACCAACTCCACTCAAGCTTGCAGAATACTATGGAATTGCAGACAAGGTGTTCAAGTACGATGTCATACCAGATGACCCCCCAGCTAAGATTGGTGAGATCGTATCACAGCCCAACGTCCTGAACGTGACCTTCCGCACCTTTGTGGAGATCATCTTGGAGAATCCCGAGAAGACCATTCAGACCTATCACTTGGCTGGTCACTCATTTTTTGCAGTCGCGTAAGTAGACAAGATATAAAATTAAATACATTATAGTAAATGGTTGTGTTTAAGAATTGAATTGACATACATACATACATCCATGTAGCGTGGAGCCTGGGACATGGACGCCTGAGAAGAGGAAGAACTACAATCTTTTGGATGCTGTGAGCAGAAACACAGTGCCGGTATTCCCAAAATCATGGGCAGCAATTCTACTGACATTCGATAATGCTGGAATGTGGAACCTGAGATCAGAGATATGGGAAAGGACCTACCTTGGCCAACAACTCTATATCAGTGTGTTATCTCCAGAACGCTCTCTCAGGGATGAGTACAACATTGCTGACAATGCTTTGCTCTGTGGTGTGGTCAAAGGCTTGCCCAAGCCACCTTCTTATGTTATTTAAAGAGAGTGTAACTGCTTGACATCAAGATTAGTTCTATAACTAACTACTTATTCCAGCGAGATTGAGAACAAAAAGGGAACGAAAGAAAGAACAAGAGTCAAAGAGTGTGAAGTTGGGAGAGGAAAGGAAACTACTCATTGTAATTGCAAAATCATATTTAAAAAACACATATGATGATAATGAATAAAAACATTTCTTGTTTCATTATATATGTTACTGATTTAGAAGTTCTTAAATTATTCCTCCATTTCCTTTTTCTTTTTTGTTTTATTCCAAGTGACATTATACAAGTTTCAGTGTGCTGGATCAGGGCAACAATTTTATATATAAATCCTGCTTTAATCACTTGTTTGGTTCGTCATTCTCTCCCTCTACGTTTACTTGACTGATGACAGAAGGGAAAGGCCACAATCGCTTAGAATTTCTTTGACATCAAACCTCAGGGAAATGAGCAAGAGACAGAATGCCACAATATGACTTCTGATATTCACCAATGATTATTCAAGCCCTTCGCAACTTACCTATGGATTCTAAAGACTCTCCAACTCGGTCTAGCTTATACCCTAATGTATTACCTAGCTATGAGGTACCTTCTTACATTTTACACCTTTCAACTTCGAAATGATTGAGAAAGCTTTTGTACAACTAGAAAACTATTGATGATTTGATTCTTCTTACACTTCACAGAAAAGGGTTCCTAAGAAAGCTACTTCTTTACTAAGATTCACAAGCTAATTGTTAGACCTTTAAGTCCTAATAGGGTAATCGTGTGGGCATTGATGAGCCTTGTCTAATCTTTGACATTCGAGATGATAAAACAACACTATAAGAAAAAGGTAGTTTAGCGACGATAATTATTAACATAAAAATGTTAATATTCTGTCAAAAATCTAATTTAGGGACAAAATTCACCGACAGACAAATGTGTCGTTAAATAGGTCATCAGTAAATTTACCGACGTACATTCATATCCGTCGTTAAATATACAGACGGATTACTCTTTCCGCTCTATATATTATCGACGGTTAAAAGTGTTAACCGTCAAGAAATATATGACGAGTTAGATGAATTCACGATGACCCTACCGTAAATATGTTGTATTTTTCGATGGTTTATGATAAATAGTTGGTAAATATGACTTACTATACTTGTGGACACTAATTTTCGCCAATGAGTATTCTCAAATATGTTACATTGCATCGATGGTTTATCATAAACTGTCGGTAAATATTACGATTATTCCAATGGAAGGTAAATTTTACAAGAAACATATCATAAATATGTTACATTTTTCGATGGTTTATGATAAACCGTTAGAATAATACTCATTATATTAACGTGAAATATAATTACATCGGTAAAGGTATTAAATTTTCATTTTAAAAATCTCGACATTAAATTTTATTTCATCATCTTATGATTAATTAATTTCAACATTTATGAATTATCTATGCATAATTTTTGATTTGTTTATATATTTAATTTGTTTAAACAGAAAGTTGTTTGATCATATAAAATAAAATTTTCTTCACCGATAATAAAAACATTAAATTTTACATAATAAGTCCTTGATAATTCGAATTAAATGACTACAACAATCCTATTGCTCTAGTGACCATGGATGATGGTCTAAGCTGATAACCCTCCCTTCAATTGCTTCATGTCATTTTGGAGCTTAGTCATGTACTTTATCGTCTGTTGCAAGTGACTTGTTGATGTCTACACTGTGCTCTCAAGCTGATAGTATTGTTTCATTGTCGATCGCCTACTGTTGTTGTCTTTGGACGTGAGGATTGTGAATAACATGTTTTCACAAATGAACCTAATCCAAAGATCTTTCCACGACGGTCTTTACCACCCATTACATCAAGATATGTCGACTCTCATCAACAACTTGAGAGTGCTGAGACTGTTGTTGAATGCTTTCTTGTATTTGGTCATATTAGGAGGCAATGTTTATATTAGTAAGTGATAATTATTAGGAATGAATATTAAAACATAAATTTCACATATATTCGCCTTCTACATCACCGTTGACGAATGTCAAACTGTCATGCTTTTTCATGTGAATGTGCAAAAATAGTTGATGGGGGTGTAGGCTTGATGCCCATAGCCTTTTCCTGCATAACAATAAAATGTTATAAGTTAACTATAATTTATAAAAATTTCAGCAGAATCTCCTCTATTTTTATTATATTAACCCCTATTGAACAAAAAAAAAAACTTAATGCAGCCACATATGACACTAGACATTTATACCATGATTATTATCCATAATACACATATTTTTATTCCAACATTCACACATCAATATAAATTGAAATATAGCAAAGTAAAACAATTAGAATAAGTGTAAAGTTTAGATACTTACAAGTCTCTTTGCATGCTCATGGTAGGTAATTGATCCTCCCGTATATACAGGAAGGCTGTCTCCCCCCGGGCCTCCACGTTTGTTGGTTGAGTTACGCCCTGAGATGGACATTGCCTCAAGTGATCTCCAACACTCTTGCCAAAGACTCCATAATTGCTCAGAAATATAAGGTGATTGTACACCAGTCTTGTGTATCGCATCAATAAAGTTGCGATAATGTGTACGAGCTCACCTCTCCCGAACTTTATGTATGATCGCGTCGAAACCAGAATCTTAGAAAAATTCTTTCTTAAATAAAATGAAAATTTGATAATTTATAATGTAATAATATTTATCTAATTAATGTATTCAAATCCATTAAAAAGGAAAAAAAATTAATTATATTGTACCTCAAACTCCTGAAAGTAAAGTGCCTTTGTGACCTGAGAGATACTCTTCCATACATATCCCTCAGGATCAATACTCTCCTTAAATTTAGAAGTCATATTTTTGGAACACGGTCTAGACGGAATCAACCTAATATAAGAACAAATAATTTTATACCATTTGCAAAAATTTAAACCTATAACTTAATTATAAACATATATAGTGTTTAATGCGATTTTATTTGTAGATTATTAACATTTTTTTATGTACTTTCTTCCATCAAATCCCTCAACTCCAGGCTAGCGGTCGTCTCCTTCATCCACTATAGGGTAGTGGATGATGTAGGTGTGGTGGATGTTATAGCATGAGGAGCATCAAGTGATGACTCATCTGCAACTATAGGCCCTAGAGGGGGAGGTGGTGATTCAGTTGCAGCTGGAGGCTATGATGGTCCACCTTCACAGTAAGTACCTCTAAACATGCGTCTTTGGTCCTATATTTCTACATGAAATTCATGGTTTATTAAAATTTCTAGAAATATAAGAATTTGAATTTGAATTCAATATTTGACACAATATATGCAAAAGGAAATAAGAAGATTTGTTGAATATCATATTGAAGTACAAACATTGGTATCAATTATGAGAATAATTGTTACAGTCATAGAATAATAATATAATTAGTTTAAAGTTGAGTCTAGTGTATTGCATCGATAAATCACAATGATACAATTATTTTCTTGGATTCCAAGTGACATGAGAATCGGTAAAGGTAAACACATGATAATCATGACTTTTTATGTTGGGCCCGGGCCCCGTAAGTCCATTCATGAGGCGGCCCTTCGGGTTGCGCCGGCGACGGGCGCCCAAATACCGTCGGACCCGATCCCAACATCCATACATAAATACAATCTGATTACATACATAACATATAACAATACATACATACGCTCATGCATAGACATACATTCTACACATGCATTCTAAACATGAATTAATCATCCCAAAAACATAAACCATCAGTCATTGCCATTCGAAGCAATTTACCAAGTAGTCTCAAAATATAACACAATACAAAATGAAACTAAATCCCAAGATACAAAAGTATGCTCTATGATGAAATGCTGGAGGGCTAACCAAATTATTAACTTATACAAGGCTCCTAACTAGCTCGAAGTTTTCGATGCCCTGCAAGGTCGACAATCGTCTCGATCTGCACCTGAGGAGGGGAGAGTAATGGGGTGAGCTGCGAAGCTCAATGGCATATACGTTTATAGCCATTGGCAACGAGTCACACAATCAAGCAATATACCAAAATATACACAAGCTCATAGCAAGTCAAAACTTATCATTTTTCAATCATCACTATCATATCATGAGATTCATAAGATCATAATTCATCATGTATCATGCTCAACAATTCAATCATGTATGCACAAATAATTGGCTCGAGAGTTCCGTAAAAACGATCCGGATAAATCGAAGTTTAATCCGTAAACTATCCGATTCTGATTTCTCAAGGATCTCGTGGCCTCAAGCGGGCAGCCGGGAGAAGGCTTTAATGTCAACGTGCACGTGACTCCATCCGTAACTCTCTTACCTAAACAAATCACATAGCCCATTCGATTCATACTCAAAACATTTTTCACAATTTTCTAAATTTTCATTCTTGTCCATTTCCATACGGCCTATCAAGCCATGCATAATCATAATCAAAGGCATATTCAATATGTCTCATGTAATTCAATACAAGTAATGTCATAGAATGCAAGCAAGCAAGCATACATAAGGCAATTTGCCCATACACACAATAACTATAAACATATTACCCACCTAGTATCGCTTGAGTATCAGACTCACTGCTGTCCTTCCTCTTGCAATTGGGTCAAATCAGCTTGGTTCCCTATAATAAACCAAGTCCCAAATCAAACAATGTTCAAAGACAAATAATCGATAAGCGTGAAAATCCAAAATAACGCACAAAAAGTCTGTATTCGACTTCCTCATAAAATCCCGAACCCTTAGAAACTGATTCCGAACTTCCCTTCTTCATAATCGCGGTCCTTTATTTCTAGATCACAACGAATCCAAAATCACCTCAATCGGACATCTACACCAAAAGATATCCCAAAAAATGTAAAAATCTCACTTTCGGAAGGGGGGTCGTCGCGACGAAGGACGCCACAAGCGAACGACCACGCCATCGCCAGGCGGCGTGCTCATCACCAAGACGCCGCGGCAAGGCACACTGTGCGAGCTTGCCATGCACGTCTCTTCATGCACGCCGCGACGTGCACATGGTGCATGCGGCGTGTCACTAATCTCCGCGACGCCATGCGTGTTTTCGAAAGCATCGTCATGACGTGCTGGCCTGAAAGCGACTCCGAACTCCTATTTTCTGCATTTTTCGACTTCCATATCTCCCAAACTCAAATGCAACACAACCAAACTATAGATCAAGTCTCAAACTACATTTCTAACCCATTATCAACTTAAAATCAAACACAAATGCATCAACCCAAGAAATCTCACTGTTTTCACCCTAAAACCCTAAAACCTTCGATCCTCACAGATTCAAATTATCATAGGGTTTAATCCAACCGAAAACAAGAAGAAACGAAGGTAACTTACTCGGGATGAGCTTCAAATCCGTTGGAAATCACAAAAATCACAACTCTCTTTTCTTCCCTTCTTCCTTTCCACCGTCGGCCTCTTTCTCCTCTTTTCTTCTTTCCTCTTCTTTCTTCTCTTCTTTTCTATTTCCTTAACCTAAAGAAAACACAAATACCAACTTACCCCTCTTTACAAGCCTAAACCCAAATTATCCTAAGAAATCTTTCTAAAATGCCCTTACACACTTTTACCCTATAGTCTCCATGTAAAACCACGTCATAACGAATTAAGCTCAAATAAACCAAATTTATGCACTAATACTCCCAATTTACTCAAACTAAGGCATAAAATCACAATTATCACAATTCATGCTTAATATCATCATAAAAAAATTTTGGGGTCTAACATTTCTTCCCTCTTAAAAGAAATTTCGTCCTCGAATTTACTGAATCATCAAGAGTCATGGATACTTCTCCCGATGGCTTCCAATGGCTCCCAGTAGCCTCCTCTACCGAATGGTTCCTCCACAGACTTTGACTAATCGAACTGCCTTGTTCTCGAGGACTTTATCTTTGGTATCCAAAATATGCACCGAAGCTCCTCATAGCTCAAATCATCCCTCAGCTGAACCTCACTAGTCTGAATGATGTGAGAAAGATCCGATCTATACCTCCTCAACATAGAAACATGGAAGATATCGTGAATCTGCGATAACTCTGGAGGTAACGCCAACCTGTAGGCGAGTGGGCCAATCATCTCAAGGATCTCATAAGGACCCACATACCTCGGACTCAACTTACCCTTCTTGCTGAACCTCAATACTCCTTTCCAAGGAGACGTCTTAAGGAACACTTTCTCACCGACTTCATACTCCATCTCCTTTCGGTGAGCATCAACATAACTCTTCATCCTATCCTGTGCTGCCTTAAGCCGCTGCTTAACCAAATTGACTTTCTCAACGGTCATCTGAATCAATTCTGGTCCTTCCAATTGCCTCTCTCCTTCTTCGTCCCAACAAATCGGAGTCCTACACCTCCTACCATACAAAGCCTCATATGGAGCCATCTGAATGCTCGAATGGTACGAATTATTATAAGCAAATTCGACCAACGACAAATGCTCATCCCAAGCTCCTCTGAAATCCATCACACAAGTTCAAGCATCCTCAAGAGTCCGAATGGTCCTCTCAGATTGACCATCCGTCTGAGGGTGAAAAGCCGTACTAAAATTCAGCTTCGTCCCCAAAGCTTCCTGCAAACTACTCCAAAACCTCGAAGTAAACCGAGGGTCCCTATCAGACACAATCGAATCCGGAATCCCATGCAACCTCACTATCTCATCAATATACTTCTTTGCCAACACATGCAAAGAATCAGTCTGTCTAATCGCCAAAAAGTGGGCTGACTTGGTCAACCGATCAACAATCACCCAAATGGCATCATGCCTCCTGCTGGTCCTAGGCAAACCCATCAAAAAGTCCATCGTCACTCGTTGCCACTTCCACTCCGGAATAGGCAACGACCTCAACTTGCCCGAAGGTGCCTGGTGTTCAGCCTTGACTTGCTGACACACTAGACACTTACTGACAAACTCTGCTATATCTCTCTTCATGCCTCTCCACCAAAAATGCTCTCGCAGATCCCTGTACATCCTGGTGCTACCTGGATGCATGGCGTAAGGCGCATTGTGTGCCTCATCCATAATCTCAACCTTAATCTCCCGCACATCTGGAATACACAACATATTCCCTACTGTCATAAGCCCATCATCCTGCACATTTATCTCAGAAACCTTACCCTTTTGAATTTCATCTCGAAGCTTACTCAAATCTGCATCTTGAGTCTGCAATTCCCTAACCTTTTCCCTGAGAATCGGCCTCACTCGGAAGTTAACTAGAAGGCAATCCGACTCCTCCTGCTTCAAGCTTATCTTAAGCTTGGCCATCTTTTCCAATAAAGGAAGATAAACCGTCCGAACATGAGCAATTGACGACTTCCTACTCAAGGCATCCGCCACAACATTGGCCTTGCCCGAATGATACTCAATCAACAAATCATAGTCCTTGAGTAACTCCAACCACCTCCGCTGCCTCAAATTCAACTCCTTCTGACTCAGCAAATACTTGAGACTCTTATGATCAGTGAAGATCCGAGTCTGAACTCCATACAAATAATGCCTCCAAATCTTCAAGGAAAAGATCACCGCTGCTAACTCTAAATCATGCATCGGATAATTCAACTCATAAGGCTTCAACTGCCTCGAAGCATATGCAATCACCCGATCTCCCTGCATCAAAACACATCCAAGACCCTTTCTCGAAGCATCACTATACACCGTATAACCTTCATCTCCCGAAGGCAAAACCAAAATCGGGGCACTCGTCAATCTGCGCTTAAGCTCCTCGAAGCTCCTCTGACACTCCTCACTCCAAACAAACTTCTGGTTCTTCCTCAGTAACTTCGTCATCGGAGCGGCTATCATGGAGAATCCCTCCACGAATCTCCTGTAATAACCTGCTAAACCCAAAAAGCTTCTCACTTCTGTCACATTCTTCGGTGCTTCCCAACTCACCACCACTTCTATCTTCTTTGGATCCACATGAACTCCTTGCTCTGAGATCACGTGTCCAAGAAATGAAACTTCCCTAAGCCAAAATTCGCATTTATCGAATTTGGCATACAACTCATGCGTCCTCAAAGTCTCCAAAGCGATCCTCAAATGCTCCTCATGCTGCTCATCACTCTTGGAATACACCAAGATATCATCGATAAAGACAATGATAAATTGGTCCAAGAATGGCTTAAATACCTGATTCATCAAATCCATAAAGGCTGCAGGCGCATTAGTCAATCCAAAAGGTATCACCAAGAACTCAAAATGCCCATACCGAGTCCTGAAAGCAGACTTCGGCACATCCGACTCCTTAATCCTCAACTGGTGATAACCCGATCTCAAGTCTATCTTAGAGAAGACTCTCACTCCTTGCAATTGATCAAACAGATCATCAATGCGAGGAAGCGGATACTTGTTCTTCACAGTAACCTGATTCAACTTCCGATAGTCGACACACAACCTCAACGATCCATCATTCTTCTTTACAAAAAGAACCGGAGTTTCCCAAGGCGAAGAACTCGGTCGAATATATCCCTTCTCCAATAACTCCTCCAACTGCTCCTTAAGCTCTTTCAATTCCGCTAGAGCCATCCGGTAAGGCGGAATTGAAATCGGCGCTGTACCTGACAAAAGCTCAATGGAAAACTCAATTTCTCGAGCTGGCGGTAGTCCTAGTAATTCCTCGGAAGATCATGGGAACCCTCCTCGATGGGTCGGCGTGCTGACGTCCTATGTGACGCCTGACGCCAAGATCTCACGGGAGGGATTCCTCACCACGAAGGAAACCTCGAAATGAACTTAATTTAACGTCATCCCAACAAAACTTGATGATTTTACCCTAATTTTCCTCCAATAAAAGTTAATCTGCTTAGGCCCATAACTAAATCCAATTCTTAGCTAAAATGAAATTTCATATCTCTTACATAGAATCAAAAATCGCCTCAATCCGATCTTTATAGATCACAAAATCGCCAAAAACGGATTTATATCCAACCGTCACACAATTGATTCGCTTAATCTTATCCGTAATCTCCACTAAAACCCAAACTCTCACTTTACTAAAAAGGGTATAAAATTTTCTTTAGTAATCTAATGCTTCAAAAATCGTTAAAATCGGAGGTCAAGCGGAGGAAAGACGTAAAAACTAAGAAAAAAGGCTTTATTTATGATTTTAGAAAAATCAGAAAAAAAAATAAAAATTGAATAGTGTGTTCCTCGCTGGTGCGAGGATCCTCGCACTAGTGAGGAGCAAAGCTTGTTATTTATTTATTTTAATTCATTTTTTTGTTTTTTTTTGTTTTTTTTTGTTTTGAAAATCTGAAATAACTCTTTAACTTAAATAAGTCTAACTTTTCACCCTGAAATCGAAACTTCGCAAACTTAGTGTCATTAGAAAGATAGAAGGAAGTTCTACAACTTCCTAGAAGGATTTAAAAGCTAATTAAGTCTTTAATATAATCATATTTGGTTTCCAAGATTCAGCCCAAAAACATATTTTTCCTACATAAAGTCTGAAATTTGAAAATTCATATCCCTTAGCACACAAGTCTAAAAATGATACATTATACCTCGTTGGAAAGACAAAAAGATGCTCTACAAGTTTCATGAAGGGTGCAAAAATTAGTTCAATCATTAAAGAGGGTAAAAATACACTCAAAGTTTCAGCCTAAAACTAACCAATGGAACAGTAACTTTGCTTACATAAACAGTAACTGTCAACTTCCAAAGCTCATAACTTTTGATTCCTAATTCCAATAACTGCAAATCATACCTTATTTGAAAGGTAGAAAGATAATCTACATTTTTTGTGAAGAACACAAAAACCAGATCAGTCTCTAATTGGACAAAAATCCTTCCAAAGTTGCTGCAAAATTTTACATCTAACAACAGTGGCTGAAACCTTTCCACCCTCATATCTTTTTCATCCTAAGTCCAATTGAAGCAAACTTTATGTTGTTGGAAAGCTCTAGTTATGCTCTACATTCTTCAAGAAGAGAACCCAAGCTAATTCAGGTTCTAAAGTACTCTAAACCCTAAGTGAAGTTGCTGCCCAATTTTTACAAAAATTGGACAGCACCTCCCATGTTTTTCATCTAACCCAAAATCTTCAATCCAACACACAACCTGCATAAAAACTCATTCTTTCTATTTCCATTAAACACAACTTAAATCCAATATACTTCAAATCCAAGGCAGTAGCACACTCCTAGGATTCTATTAGTTTCAAAACAATACATAACCCAACTTCACTCTTTCTTTTGTCAAGTTTAGCAACATAAATGTACAATCCTCAAAACGTATACAAGGTACATGAAAACTTCAAAACCGCTATATTTACATAAAACAAGTCAATACAAAGCTCCAGAGGACATTAAGTCCGATTACATCTCAATACTACAAAAGTAAAGTTTACAAAGAACAAACTAATGCTTGATTTATCAAAACACAACTTTAAAAGCAAACCGCATCGGAGTTGCCTCAATCCCGACGCGGTGACTCGCTTTCGCCGACACCGTGGAGGGAAATGGGGTGAGCTCGACGGCTCCGTGGGTAATAGGTTAATAAATAAGCAATAAGCAAAACCATCATTTACTCATTTTCAAACAACGTCACATTTCCAAAATGTTTCACATTTCTCAAAATCATTTTACGAGTTGTCACATCAAGACTTTACAATTCAACCAATCACATAAGCACGTAAATATGATTCGGTGGGTCCGAACAGAACTAACGACACATTTTCGCAAAGCGGTCATGTGTAGTCGTGACGAATAGGAGTCATAAGAGGAACTCCACGGCCACTAAGCGGGCAAAAAGGAGAAGCCTATAATAGTATGTGTGCACGACTCGGAGGGACCACCCAAAATCCAAAGATAGCATATAGTTCACTCAATTAAAAACAAGCGCCTCTCTGGCATTCACAAATTCGATTTCACATAAATTGCCCAAAATGGCGATCTTTTCCGAAATCACAGCTTTCTTATTGTTTTCACTTAACAAATCATTAAACCAACCATTCCCACATAAATTCATAAGCAAGAATATCACATACAAGTTCAAAACATCATCAAGAACAATTCTTACAAAATTTCTAAGTCATTTTAACATCTTAATTCGAATTTATTATAAAGACGGTAATATACTTATCAACTCAATTATTAAAGAATTACCCACCTTAAAATCCTTTAGCTTTAAGATTGATCAAAAGGCCTTGCTTCTTCCTCGAAATGCCTCAATTCACCTTCATTAAGCATAATTATCCCATAAGAACATAGGATATCGAAATCTGACGATTTTAAGGATAGGAAAACTTGAATTAACACCTACCCAACTTAACCCAAACCTAAACGAAGCTATTTAAGTCAAAACCTACCTAAAATACTCAAAAATTTCGAATTTCCCTTACCTTAGAAGATGACCCACGAATTTTGCTTTTACTTTTCAAGAAAGCTTAAGCTCTTTCTCTTCCCTTTTTCTTAAAGAAACTCTTAAAGTCACCTTGCTCAAGCTAGAAATCAACAAAACTCCAACTCTTTTCTCCTTCTTCTTCTCCTTCTTCTCCAACCGAAACTCCCTCTCTCTCTCACTATAAATTCGAAAACCTCTCTTCTTTCTTGTAATTTCGGAAGTTTCTAGGTTTAAAAGCCTAAGAAATTATTCTAACTTATAACCTAAACCCTCCAAAATGTGGTAGTTTCAATAACTCTTCTTTTTCTTATCATTTTCTTCCCTTTTACACCATCATACTACTCCCTCCTTATTCCCATTTAATTCACCACTAATTCCTTCTTTCTTCATTAATGTTATGTAATATGGGCTAAAAGCCCCTCTTGATAAACTTAAGGCCTTATAACCTAAGCTAACTTCCTAATTTATCCCAACTCCAACTTATTTTTTTTAATTCTACCAACTTAATAAAATTCTAATTTTAACTAACTTCCTCCAATTAATTCTATAAATCAAGCACTAAATCTCAAATTATTCTAACTAAAAGGAATTTATCACTTTAAACCTCAAAATAACGGAAACAAACTTAATGCGAATCGGGGCCCAACATTTCTCCCCCCTTAAAAGAATTTCGTCCTCGAAATTCGTACCTGGATTACTGAAGAGATGGGGATACTTTTCCTTCATAGTTTCCAATGGCTCCCACGTGGCCTCTTCCACTGAATGATTCCTCCATAAAACTTTTACCAACTGAACAGTCTTGTTCCTTAGAACCTTTTCTTTGGTATCCAAGATCTGCACTGGAAGCTCTTCATAACTCAAGTCATTACTCAATTGAACTTCATTAGCTTGAATGACATGAGAAGGATCTGATCGATATCTCCTTAGCATAGAAACATGAAAAACATCATGAATCTGCGATAATTCAGGAGGTAAGGCTAACTCAGAAGCCAACGGACCAATCCTCTCCGAATCTCATAAGGCCCCACATACCTCGGACTCGACTTACCCTTTCTCGCCAATCTCGTAATCCTTTCCACGGAGAAGTCTTAAGAAACACCTTATCGCCGACCTCATACTCCATCTCTTTCCTATGAGCATCCTCATAGCTCTTCATCCTGTCCTGAGCTGCCTTCAGCCTGTGCTTAATCAAATTGACCTTATTAACGGTCATCTGTATCATCTCTGGACCCAAAAGTCTCCTGTCCCCCTCGGCATCCCAACACACTGGAGTCCTACATCTCCTCCCATACAGAGCCTCATAAGGAGCCATCTGAATGCTCGAATGATACGAATTATTATATGCAAATTCGATCAAAGGCAAGTGCTCATCCCATGCTCCTCTAAAATCCATCACACAAGCCCTGAGCATTCCCTCAAGAGTCCGAATGGTCCTCTCAGGCTGACCATCGGTCTGAGGATGGAAAGCAGTGCTGAAACTCAACTTAGTACTTAAAGCCTCCTGCAAATTGCCCCAAAATCTCGAAGTAAAGCGAGGATCTCGATCAGATACAATCGAATCCGGGATCCCATGCAATCTCACAATCTCATCAATATATTTCTTGGCTAACACATGCAGAGGATCTGTCTGTTTGATTGCCAGAAAATGGGTTGATTTCGTCAATCTATCCACAATCACCCATATGGCATCATGCCTCCCATCGTCCTAGCAATCCCATCGAAAATCCATAGTGACTCTCGCCATTTCCACTCAGGAATGGATAATGGCCTCAACTGGCCTGAAGGTGCCTGATGCTCAGCCTTGACTTGCTGACACACCAGACACTTACTCACATATTCAGCCACATCCTTCTTCATACCTCTCCACTAGAAATGTTCCCTGAGATCCCTGTACATCCTGGTGCTGCCTGGGTGCATAACATAAGGTGCATTGTGCGCCTCATCCAGAATCTCATCTTTAACCTCCTCGACATCGAATACTGAGCCTATTCCCGATCGTCGAGAGTCCATCATCACTCAAACCATATCGGACTCCTTACCCTCTCGCACTCTTCCCGCAGCTTACACAACTCGTAATCCTCGAATCGCAACTCTCTCACTTTCTCTCTGAGGATCGGTCTTACTCTGAAAGTAGCAATTAAGCAATCAGACTCTTCCTGCTTCAAACTAATCCTGAGCTTAGCCATCTCTTCCAATAGCGGCAAGTACACTGTCTGCACATAGGTTATGGAAGACTTCCTGCTCAAGGCATCTGCAACTACATTGGCCTTACCCGGATGATACTCAATCAATAGGTCATAATCCTTGAGCAGCTCAATCCATCTCCTCTGTCTCAAATTCAGCTCCTTCTGACTCAACAGATATTTGAGACTCTTGTGATATGTGAAGATCCTGTTTGCACTCCATACAAATAATGCCTCAGGATCTTCAAAGCAAAGACTACAAATGCTAACCCGGATCATGGGTCGGATAGTTCATCTCATAAGGCTTTAGGCTGCATGAGGCATATGCTATCACCTTATCTCCCTGCATAAGCACACATCCTAACCCCTTCCTGGAAGCATCATTATAAACAGTATAACCTTCTTCTCCTGTGGGTAGAGCCAAAACTGGAGCACTAGTCAATCGGTGCTTCAGCCTCAAAACTCACGGCACTCTTCACCTGCACAAACTTCGGTTCTTCCTTAATAGCTTAGTCAAAGGAGTGGCAATCATCGAAAAACCCTCCACAAATCTCCAATAATAGCCTGCCAAACTCAGAAAACTTCTCACTTCAGTCACTGTTGTCAGAGCATGCCAATTTACTACTGCTTCAATCTTCTTGGGATCCACATGCACCCCTTTCTCAGAAACAATATGACCCAAGAAGACCACTTCACGAAGCCAAAATTCACATTTTATGAATTTGGCATGCAGTTCTCTCTCCCTCAACTTCTGCAACACAATCCTCAAGTGCTCCTCATGCTCTCCCTCATCCCTCGAATATACCAGAATGTCATCGATAAACACGATAACAAACTGATCTAGAAACTCCTTGAAGACCCTGTTCATCAGATCCATAAAAGCAGCAGGAGCATTGGTTAATCCGAAAGGCATGACCAGAAATTCATAATGGCCATACCGTGTCCTGAAGGCTGTCTTGCTCACATCAGACTCCTTAATCCTGAGTTGATGGTAGCCAGACCTAAGATCGATCTTAGAGAAGACCGTTGCCCCCTGCAGCTGATCAAACAAATCATCTATCCGAGGAAGAGGATACTTGTTCTTCACCGTCACCTTATTAATCCTCCTATAATCAATGCACATTCGCTAAATTCCATCTTTCTTTTTAACAAACAAGACCGGCGCACCCCAAGGTGAGGTGTTCGCCTAATGAACCCCTTCTCCAAAAGATCCTCCAAATGCTCCTTAAGCTCTTTCATTTCAATGGAGCCATCCTGTAAGTGGAATAGAAATAGGAGTCATGTCCGGAGCTAAATCAATAGAAAACTCGATCTCCCTCTCCGGTGGCAAACCGGGCAACTCCTCAGGAAACACATCAGGAAATTCCCTCACAATGGGAATATCCTCCACCTTACTCTCCTGCACACTGATATTCATAACACACGCCAAGAAGGCTTCGCAGCCTCTCCCCATCAGTCTGTCAGCTAACAAAGCTGAAATAAGCCTTGGCGGTGTCAACTTTCTATCTCCTCTGAAAACCACTGTCTGACCCTCTCCCAGATCAAATTCAACTTCCTTTCGACCACAATCTAGCTTCGCTTTATACTTCTCCATCACGTCCATTCCAACGATCACATCTAACCCCTTCAGATCTAGAGGTAGGAGATCTACTACCAAACTAGATCCGTCGATAACAAGCTCACAATCTCGAAAGATCCGGCTCACAATAACATTCCTCCCTAACGGAGTACTAACAAGCGAAAATCATCCAATAGAACTGATTGCATACCGTGCCATAACATACTAGCAGAGACAAAGGAATGGGTGCTACGAGAATCAAAGAACATACAGAGAATGAAAGAGTCGAGCCATACCAAGAATAACCTCCGGTCTTGCGCCGCAGCCTCCTCACGAAGTCATAGCAAAACTCGGGCTGTCTTTGCCCTCTCGGTCTCCCCTGGCGATTGGGCTTCAGACTCACCAGTAATCGCCTACCCTGGATCTTCGGTCAGTCCCCACTGCTCCACTCTCCTCTCGAACTCGAGGTGAGATCCTTCTCCTCTGAGCATCCGAGGACAATCTCGATTCTGTGGCCCTTCTCCCACACTTGAAACAGCACCGATACCCTATAACACTCTCCCGATCTGGGTGCCCACAATGTTGACACGGAGGAATCTGGTTCTGGTTCTCTCTGTTTCTTGCTTCCTCCACCGAGGAACCTCAGATCGACTCGCTCAACTGCTCGCTCTGCTGAGGGCCACTCTCGCCTCCACGACTCGAGTCCGCACTTTACCACCCTGTCACCGGCTCTCTGCTCTTTTTCTTCCTATCGACATCACGTCGATATTCTCCAAATTCTCGGCACAGAGTGCAAAGATCCACCACCACGATAATCACGTAAATTATCAAGATAACCTTCTCTTTGATGCCAAGATGAAGGCCTCCCTCAAACTTTCGCATTTATCTTCCTCATCGCCACCTGATATGAAGCCGTGACACCGACAATCTGGGTGAATCTCCGCTCATACTGAATAGATCATCTCTCTCGAGTCAAATTAAGAAACTCCACGGCCTTGTCTCAGATGTAGACCCGGAAAGATACTTCTTCAAATAACTCTCCAAAATCCTTCCATGAAAGCACCGTGGCATACTGGCTCGTGGATGACTCCCACCAAAGGAGAGCATCACTCTGCAATAAGTCGATAGCATACTCCAAATTGTCATCATCGAACATTTCATCTGCACTCAGACTCTCTCGTCCTCTTCAACCAAGACTCGCTTCCTGGATTGGTGGTACCATGAAAGTCCACCGCTCCAACTTCCGCAGCTTATCAAACCGCCCACCTCTCACATTAGAAATCGGCATGGAAGCTTGAGACCCTTGACCCATGGCAAAGTGAAAGCCCGGCAAAGGCACTGGAAAACTCAAGGGTCCATAACCGCACAAGAGGGAGGAGGAGGAGGAGGCTCCTCAGGTTGCACACTAGGTGCCTCAGGGCCAGGAGAAGAATGTGTCCCTGCATCTTGTGGGACATGAGACTCATCTGTACTCCCCTGGCGAGAACGTGAGCGAGATCGAGTCCCTCGGGTTCTACCCCGACGTGGCATATTAATTCTTCAAAAGAAAACCAGTGAAAATTTTAGTGCATGCAAAAACAATTTTTCACAAAAACACTTTAGTTTATGCAAAAATTCATGCAAAATCCACATTCAAAAGCCTTTAAAACAATTCAAAATAACACAACAATACACATAAATTACTTTCAAACACATCCACCAAAATCCTAAATTTCTCTTTCTACCCGAACCTACAACCGAAAGCTCGATACCATAAGTGTTGGAACCCTCCTCGATGGTCAAGTGCCGGCGTCCTCACGTGGCGTGCGGGCGCAGATCTCATGGGGAGGGATTCCTCACTACTGAAGGAAACCTCGAAATGAACTTAATTTAACGTCATCCCAACAAAACTTGATGATTTTACCCTAATTTTCCTCCAATAAAAGTTAATCTACTTAGGGCCCATAACTAAATCCAAATTCTTAGCTAAAATGAAATTTCATATCTCTCGGTTACATAGAATCAAAAATCGCCTCAATCCGATCTTTATAGATCACAAAATTGCCCAAAAACGGATTTATATCCAAATCCGTCACACAATTGATTCGCTTTAATCTTATTCGTAACTTCCGACTAAAACCCGAAACTCTCACTTTACTAAAAAGGGTATAAAATTTTCTTTTAGTAATCTAATGCTTCAAAAATCGTTAAAATCGGAGGTCAAGCGGAGGAAAGACGTAAAAACTAAGAAAAAAGGCTTTATTTATGATTTTAGAAAAATCAGAAATTAAAAAAAAAATAATAATTTGAATAGTGCGTTCCTCGCTAGTGCGAGGATCCTCGCACTAGTGAGGAGCAAAGCTTGTTATTTATTTTTTTAATTCATTTTTTTTGTTTTTTTTTTGTTTTTTTTTGAAAATCTGAAATAACTCTTTAACTTAAATAAGTCTAACTTTTCACCCCGAAATCGAAACTTCGCAAACTTAGTGTCATTAGAAAGATAGAAGGAAGTTTTACAACTTCCTAGAAGGATTTAAAAGCTAATTAAGCCATTAATATAATCATATTTGGTTTCCAAGATTCAGCCCAAAAACATAATTTTCCTACATAAAGTCTGAAATTTGAAAATTCATATCCCTTAGCACACAAGTCTAAAAATGATACATTATACCTCGTTGGAAAGAAAAAAAGATGCTCTACAAGTTTCATGAAGGGTGCAAAAATTAATTCAATCATAAAGAGGGTAAAAATACACTCAAAGTTTCAGCCTAAAACTAACCAATGGAACAGTAACTTTGCTTACATAAACAGTAACTGTCAACTTCCAAAGCTCATAACTTTTGATTCCTAATTCCAATAACTGCAAATCATACCTTATTTGAAAGGTAGAAAGATAATATACATTTTTCGTGAAGAACACAAAAACCAGATCAGTCTCTAATTGGACAAAAAATCCTTCCAAAGTTGCTGCAAAATTTTACATCTAACAACAGTGGCTGAAACCTTTCCACCCTCATATCTTTTTCATCCTAAGTCCAATTGAAGCAAACTTTATGTTGTTGGAAAGCTCTAGTTATGCTCTACATTCTTCAAGAAGAGTACCCAAGCTAATTCATGTTCTAAAGTACTCTAAACCCTAAGTGAAGTTGCTGCCCAATTTTTACAAAAATTGGACAGCACCTCCCCTGTTTTTCATCTAACCCAAAATCTTCAATCCAACACACAACCTGCATAAAAACTCATTCTTTCTATTTCCATTAAACACAACTTAAATCCAATATACTTCAAATCCAAGGCAGTAGCACACTCCTAGGATTCTATTAGTTTCCAAAACAATACATAACCCAACTTCACTCTTTCTTTTGTCAAGTTTAGCAACATAAATGTACAATCCTTGAAAACGTATACAAGGTACATGAAAACTTCAAAACCGCTATATTTACATAAAACAAGTCAATACAAAGCTCCAGAGGACATTAAGTCCGATTACATCTCAATACTACAAAAGTAAAGTTTACAAAGAACAAACTAATGCTTGATTTATCAAAACACAACTTTAAAAGCAAACTGCATCGGAGTTGCCTCAATCCCGATGCGGTGACTCGGTTTCTCGCTCGACACCTGTGGAGGAAAATGGGGGGTGAGTTCGACGGCTCCGTGGGTAATAGGTTAATAAATAAGCAATAAGCAAAACCATCATTTACTCATTTTCAAACAACGTCACATTTCTCAAAATCATTTTACAGAGTTGTCACATCAGCACTTTACAATTCAACCAATCACATAAGCGCAGAAATGTGATTTGGGTGGGTCCGAAACAGAACGAACGACACATTTCCGCAAAGCGGTCATGTGTAGTCTTGACGAATAGGAGTCCTTAAGAGGAACTCCATGGCCACTAGCGGGCAGGCGGGAGAAACCTATAATAGACAGGTGCACCTGACTCAGAAGGGACCACCCAAAATCCAAAGATAGCACATATAGTTCACTCAATTCAAAAACAACTGCCTCTACTGGCATTCACAAATTCAGTTTCACATAAATTGCCCAAAACGGCGATCTTTTTCCGAAATCACAGTTTCTTATTGTTTTCACTTAACAAATCATTAAACCAACCATTCCCACATAAATTCATAAGCAAGAATATCACATACAAGTTCAAAACATCATCAAGAACAATTCTTACAAAATTTCTAAGTCATTTTAACATCTTAATTCGAATTTATTATAAAGACGGTAATATACCTATCAACTCAATTATTAAAGAATTACCCACCTTAAAATCCTTTAGCTTTAAGATTGATCGAAAGGCCTTGCTTCTTCCTCCAAATGCCTCAATTTACCTTCATTAAGCATAATTATCCCATAAGAACATAGGATATCGAAATCTGACGATTTTAAGGATAGGAAAACTTGAATTAACACCTACCCAACTTAACCCAAACCTAAACGAAGCTATTTAAGCCAAAACCTACCTAAAATACTCAAAAATTTCGAATTTCCCTTACCTTAGAAGATGACCCACGAATTTTGCTTTTACTTTTCAAGAAAGCTTAAGCTCTTTCTCTTCCCTTTTTCTTAAAGAAACTCTTAAAGTCACCTTGCTCAAGCTAGAAATCAACAAAACTCCAACTCTTTTCTCCTTCTTCTCCAACCGAAACTCCCTCTCTCTCTCACTATTGTAGGAAAATCCCGGGATGTAAATCACATGTACAAGGTGCGGAAAACAAAAATTTTTTTCTCCGGGATCTTCCCGAAGGCTAGGATCTATGTGTCGGTATGAAGACTCAAACCTAAATAGCCAATAGAGACTATCTCTAAAGGTATCCACGCAGAGATCAGAAAACCTAACCGGGACAAACCCCTTTGACCCGGGATTAGCTAGAACAAATTAAAGGCTGCTAGACCTTACCTTTGTCCTTGGAGAGCTTAGAATCAACGTTGGAATTGCTTGGAGAAGAAGATAAAAAACGATGATGCTTATGAGAGAAGAAGAATGAAAACTCATTTTCTAAGGTTAACACTTAAACCTTTCTTCTTCTAACCCTAAGCTTACCGTCGATCATCATCCCCATCCACTTAACATGGTGTCTTCTAACATTTAATGTAACACCCCACACCCGTAAGACCCGAACCCGATATCGTTGGTGATATCCGAGTCCGTGTCCCACGAGGGTGGCGTCTACATCGATCGATTTAAAATTCAAGACACACTTTTTTTCTTTTTGAGCCATTAACTCCGCTCACACGGCAAACACAAGTAGTAAATAAAATCAGATTCAAGATAAACCCGCTTCAGCTTATTACGGTCATCCAAAGAATAATTACAATCAACAATGCAAGAAACATTAATACCACAATGGCTCAAGAAAATATAAAGCCTTGTTATACAGTTGATTTGCGGAATACAATTTACTAAAACACTAATGCATAACCTAACCGATCCCGACCTCTAACCTTTACTCGCCTACATAGATATACTCCGTGTCAACCGGTATTCTTCAGACCTGAAAATAAATGCAAATTTTGGGTGAGTTTTATTTAACTCAAAGGAGAAACCATCATCGATGGTTCACTCAAATCATGCATTACGCCCATGGCGCATAAAGATAAGACATTATCATCAATTACCAATGAGCAAATAATAACCATATCCAAAGAATACATAGTTATATCACTCAAACACATTCGAAGTACCACATGATTATCATGTTATCAATCAAAGAAACCAATTCAAATGCACATGAAATGTGTATGAGACGCTTTTCAATTTAATTCGTTGTTGTGATCGAAGCGCTCAAACCGTCCCTTAAAGGGCGATAATCGGTGAGCCATAGGCTCTAAATCACTGTGGACTCAAGGCCCAATCACGCTGAGCTTAAAGCTCTCGCTGGTCGCCTCTACTCATAACCGCCAATTCGCTCATGCAATTATGTATGAATGCAATATCCAAATCCACACCATAACCGATTCCCATTTAACATATGCCCATAAGTCATTTCCAAGTAATCACATATATCACTTGATATCTCATACCAAATATTTCGCACACCCATGGTCCAAATCAATCAAAATCAAACACACATGTTCCCATCCATTATCTCCACATGGCATAAGTGCGAGATATTAAACACATAAAATTGAGAAACCATCTAGGTTACTCACCTATTGCTTCCGAGCTAATGCCGAAAAGCCTCGTGACGCCGGTCAATCGACGCCCAATTGGGCCTCTATATGAATCGTAAAAAGTACGAGTCACTAAATATGAAATTTGTGCTCATGTTGATGAGATATGCATGTTCATGAATTCCCGGTCCTAATTCAATATTTTCCCATAATAAAATTCTATGAAAAATTAGAAATCCATAGGCGCCGACGGCATGCATTCGGACCTCTATAGGTCCTCAATTAAATAAAACAAAGTGTTTACATGTTCAATCGATAGGGGCTACGCCAAATTCTGCCTAAAATTCCCGCTTTCATAATATGAAATTAAATATTCAACGAATCCGATGCCTCTAGAATCAGGTCAATCGGACGTCGGACGGAAAGAAATTGACAAAAGAACAATCGGATCAATTAATACCAAATAAAATGTTAAAATAAAATTTCCACGCGCCGCCTCATGGGCGAGACGCCGCCCTCATGAGGCGATTTCACCTTATCTGCGTCATGAGGCGAGGGTCGCCTCGCGACCAGCCTCTTTAAATCTCGCCCTCGCGAGGCGCAACGTCGCCCTCGCGAGACGGCGAGCCTGTCTCGCCTCCGCGAGGCGACATGTCGCCCTCGCGAGGGCCCTTCTGCCTTGCCCTCCTTCTTTCCAAATTAAAATCTCAATTTCCAATTACTCTAACTTTTAGCATACAAATCAGAAAAATGCCCACTATACCTCATTGGAAAGCTTATGAAAAGCTCTACAATTCTCAAGAAGACCAAAAAATTCAAATCCAACCTTAAGAGTCTCAAATAATCCATCAAACCTTCTGCCTAATCAATTTCCCTCAACACTGGGCAGTACATTGACAATTGCATAATTCACTGATTCCTTAGTAATAAATTACCACAAAAATATGCTCAATAAGTTCACAATGTCCTCTACAACTTTCATGAACAATCCAAAATCAAATTCTATTGCAAACCAAGTCAATTAATTCATCTAATGTTACTGTCCCTGAAATCCTTCACTTTGGGCAGTAATCTTACAAGAAGCATAACTTCCAGTATATAAGTCAATAAAATCAGAACTTTATATCCTTGTAAAGATAACATCATAAACTTCATTGTTCATGAAGCACTCAACACCCAATTCGATCTCTAACAATTTCAAAATTGTTATGGAAGTTTCTGTTATGATCAGCCACTCATAACCTAATGTAGGGTTCACTTTTGAAAAATCATAACTCCCAATTCTGACTTCTAAAAATTACATACCAAATATCAATTTCAAGATAATCTCTTCCTCTACAACTTTTCAGAAGCTCACTCACACCAATTCAGTCCACATAAAATGTTAAAATTGCCTCAAATCAGTAAACTCACAAAATCACACTTAAACTAGGTTTCATCCAAAATGCTCAAAACCAGCCATTAGTAATCAATTCATATCTCCCAATACACAATTCTAAAAATAACAAGATCAGTAGCAATGGAAAGATAATCAAATATGCTACAACTTCCATGAAGACCATTCTCCCTAATTCCATCTCAATTAATTCATAAAAATCAGTAAAACTCAGATGTCATGGTTGTAGTTACTGTTCACAGACAATGGAACAGTAACTTTCCTTGCAAAATTTCACCCTTCTATCATTGGAATTCAACAACACCCATTTCACACTAAATTGAAACCAACATCCCAAAGTTTCAGTGGCCACTAACCTTACCTTATTTGCATTTCTACACAATAAGTTATGAATAAAACAGTAACATCACTTATAATTCCAACTTTCCAGATTTAAGGTTAACCTTAGTTCACCCACTTCTAATTCCTTTTCACATCACTAGACATCAAAATAAATACAAAGTAAATATAAATACAGTCATACACATATTAGGGTTAACACTGAAAAATTTACAGCATTTAATTCCTCCATTCAAAAACTCAATTAATTACCCTTGTTCAATTCAAAATCAAACCACATCAGTAACTTCAATGCATCTTCATCTAACCTCATCCCTTTTCTTCAAATCATAATAATCATCACTTTAATACCTACCTAAACCTAATACATGCTTTAAATCCTTATATTAACTACCCCCATACTATCATGGCATTTAATTCCATATGCAACATCATTTAAAGATCAAACTTAAGTAAATACTTACCAACTTAAAACCTCCTTCAAACCTCAACAACCACTTTCCAACTTCTTCACCAAGGATCAATCTCCTTCCATTCTCAAGTATACACAAAACTCATCATCTAACTTTGAGGGAATTATAGAGATGGTATCTTGAAGTTGTAAAGAAAGATGAGAAAATTTTCAATGTACATGCAAAGGAGAAGTGTGTTTTCGGGTGGAGAGTAACCAAAGCACAAAAATTCCTTCTTCCTTTCCTTTAAACACTTACACATCCGAGAACATTCAAGAGGAAGCATTAAATGTTGCTTTTAAATGGCAACATACCATTGGTCAATTATTTTAAGAAAAGTCAAGATATCAATTTATTAATCCAGATCAAAATTTTACTCCATTTCACTCCAATGACCCTACTTTCAGTCCCAAAATAAAATACCCAATATTACAAGATCGGTGGGTAGCGATTTTTTACTCGAGAACGATTTGTTCGCCAATTGGCGATTTATCCCATCCGAGAATTTCCAATTATTTTTCTCGAGAATTAATGAAATTCCTAAAATTATAAAACAGTAATGAGGCACTCCAAATAATTTTTCAATCACAAAATCGCTTTTCTACCCCAAAACATGTTTAGGCTGCCATCGCGATTTTGCCGGTCCGGGAATTTTCTCCGGAAAATTCCAGAAAAATTCCTAAAATTCCCTTAAAATGTAAAACCATTTATGGTGCAGTCCAATCAATTTTCCAAACTCAATTATCCCATTAATTCCAATAAAATTGCTTTAGGCCCAATTACCGGGAATGTCATGAATGCATTTACTGTAATTCCATGTACACAATTGATACTGTGTATCAATCCAGTTATGCATGAACAGTACTAAATATTCCCTATTAGTCTCATCCTATACCAATTTTACTATTTTACCTTCCAGGAGGGGTGGATGTTACAATTCTCCCTCCTTATAAGAATTTCGTCCTCGAAATTCCCAAATAACAGCTTCACTATGACAATAATCATATGAGTCTATATATCCTATACACTTTTCCACTTAATGATTCACTTTTCAAGTGATCACAAGAACCATCCTCAAATCAGTAACTCGCCATTAATTTGGCTAACTCGTTATCACTTAGTACAGTAAACGGATTTGACAAGACTATCAGTTGACGATCTCATTTTCTTAGCTATCTCACTTGCCATTTCTAGAATTGTCACTACCTTTGGTTCCGATATATAACTCAGTTCGGTATTTTCGAATCTATTCACTTATTACATTTTATTCCTCTAATACCTTTTTCCCACAAAGGCCATATAGTCCAATTCAGTATTTCATCGAGGACATCTCCATATCTTTGGTACCTCCCTTAATCACGCTGTGGGCGATTTACATTCCTTTGGTACCAATACAAGACACTTAACTCCACTTCACTATAATCAAGAATAATGTACCTAATGCGTCATTTATCATATGTCATTCACTTTATATTCAAATTCGATTCTCGTAAGACAATTCACTATTCTATAATGTTCACACACTTTATTCGGTATACATTTTACTCGCCTCTTCCTAAGTCACTTTCCTTTTCTCACACATTTTAGTCTCAAACCCATTACGGTCTTTAACTCCCAAAGAGTAATCGTGCGATGTAACAAGATATATTTTCCAAAGGAATCAAAGCTCTATAACACCACCATAATCAAACCTTTTCCTATTGGACATTCAACCTATAAACACTTGAGCCAAGAATCACTTCATTCTATACCTACAATTACTCAATTTCACTTTTCAAATATGCTGACTAGAATGTCTAACTTTGACTGTTCACTTTCTTGCTCTCATACCTTTTATCTGGTACACTTATTTCTCCTTCGACTTTTGTTCACTATAGTTTTCCAATTCCATTTGTATATTCAAACTCATCATAAAACTTCCCCTTTACTTTCTCGCACTCTTAACCTTTCTTATCACTATTTTTACAACTTCTTTTTTCGTAACACCTCACTATTACCCATAATCTGCTTGACAATCATTGAAAATCCCAATATCTCGTAATTGATCCGCTCATTGCAGCATTGTCGATTATACCCGCCTCTTTCCTCAAATTAACACGGTGTATGCTTATGGAATCTCAGTCTCCAAGGCTTTTAATCATGAGAATGGCACTAATACCATTTATCACAACCGATTCAATTTATTTCATACTGCTCAACATATTGTCACAGCTCAATACTCACCGCCCACTTTTCCCAAAGTATGATATCATCGATCGATTCCTCAATTAATCTTATCGTTCTTTTCACTTTTCACTGCTCAACATTTCTCAACACATTCTCCTCTAATCACGCTTACTACCATTTGCTTACCTCGCATAATTCCCTTATTAGGGTCCTATTGACTTTACCATACATCTTTTACCCTTTTCATTGAGTCCACACTTAGTGTATCTGCAATTTCTTTATGAAGGTGTCACTTCACATCACCTCATTGTCGCTTCCTTGTTGTTGACCCTCTTGTCTCTATTCGCCACTCTTTTTCATTTTCTTCTAATTTGTTTTCATATCATTCCTATCAACATATGTTAATACCTTGTCATCTATATTTAAACCTCCAAAATTTTCCATTTTATTTTAGTATCTCTCTTCTCGATTCGAACTCTTTTATTTTTCGCTTCAAATCTAAATTCCTCAACAGCTTTACATCATAACCGGAGATCGATTCACTTCACATTGCAATAGAATCACCTCAAATTAAAATCTCACTCATATGGAATTCTTTACATTTACACAACATCGTATAACCTCAACAATATGAGCTATGTCCCAATTTCACTTTTAATTTTGTCCCTACTTCTATCCATTTGACCGCTCGCCTTGATACCATCTTTATACGGTTCACGAAAGTCTCATCAACCAATTATTATCCTTAATTGCTTTTCAATCCTTCTTTACTATAATGCATAACTCAATTAGAACAATTTTATGCCATAATTTAAATATCGTAACATTCCTTTCACGAAGGTTCCTTATGATACCACTTAAACACTTTCTTTCACAGCTTATTCAAGAATCTATACCATAGCACTTTTCAATTCCTCTCATACAGGTACACTCAGTCCACTTTTGTCTTACTTTAACCTCTTAAGAACTTCACACTTAAAATCACTCTAAACATTTACCGCTCATTTCCTCTATGGTTTCCATATGTCTGTAACATACATTTCATTAGTCACAATCAACATTACTGTCCGATAGATATCCCTAACAGTAAATCGATTTAAATGCAATAACTCTTTTCATACACCACTATTGTGGTTTCATTCTTTTCAAGATCTTTATTTCATTCTCACCATATCATTTAACTGTATGTCTCATTCCCCTATCCGTTATGTGCAACTTGACCTTATAAGGTCATATCAATTTGGCTTATCAGCTTATGATCATTATTCCTATTTTTCATTCCGTTTTCTGCTACTTATCTTCTATTTTCCTCAAACAGATCTATGATCAGTGTTCACAATCCCCAATATCCGGCAAAAGTCGTTGATACCACTCCATTTTATCTCTATCTATATACCTATCCATTTACCATTTTGTGTCCATATACACCTAATTCAAGATTTCGATACACCATCAAGAGAAATCATCTCGTCTGTTTTTTCCTTTATGATTTTATCATACTAATTTCCAAACTCAGTAGTATAATAGTCACATAATCATTTTTAGTTTCAAGCATATGCGGTCCAAATCCTAACCATTTCACAAATTCTTCAGCTTTATCTCATACACTTTTATCTCACTCAAATAGGCACTGAACATCTTTCCTTTTCGATTCTTTCAGTTCTCAATAAACCGTTATGATACTTTATCGAGCTTCTTTCCATATCATCATCTCGCTTATAATATTTACCGATCTCCAATTCAATACCGTGAATCAAGATATGCCCGATCGACCATCTACATTTTACTCAATTCCAATATTTCCCTTTCATGACATATACTACGAATCGTAATTACCTAACCATCCCGGCTTTTAATTTCACTTAGATCTACTATAACCAATATGCTTCCCATATCTCTAATGGACCTCTCCCATTCTCAACATCTGCATTTTTCTCATCACCATAACATTATCAATTTAATTTGGAAATTCTTAATCGCCTAGGCCAACACACCATTCTCGCTATCACTTATGAGGGTTTCTAACCCAAGACAATATCAACCTTCTTATCCATTTTCCTTTATCCTTTCCTAATTGACTATCCCTTTAGGATTTACACTCTAATCCAGTCTCACTCTTCTCTCACTTAGTCACTGACACTTATTTACCAGTAGGATTTATCCTCGTCGACTCAGATTAGGGATCGCTTACTACGGCCCGCAATGACGCCACCCAAATGCATGCAACCTATGTTCCAAATCGTGCCCGATACATTACGCACTCATCGGGCTCGATACCACCTAAATGTAACACTTCACACCGTAAGACCCAACCCGATATCGCTGGTGATATCCGAGTCCGTGTCCCACGAGGGTGGCGTACTACATCACCGATTTAAAATTCAAGACACACTTTTTTCTTTTGGAGCCATTAACTCCGCGTCACACGGCAAACACAAGAAGTAAATAAAATCAGATTCAAGATAAACCCGCTTCAGCTTATTACACCATCCAAAGAATAATTACAATCACCAATGCAAGAAACATTAATACCACAATGGCTCAAGAAAATATAAAGCCTTGTTATACAAAGATTTGCGGAATACAATTTACTAAAACACTAATGCGCATACCTAACCGATCCCGACCTCTAACCTTTACTCGCCTACGAGATATACTCCGTGTCAACCGGGTATTCTTTAGACCTGAAAAATAAATGCAAATTTTGGGTGAGTTTTATGAACTCAAAGAGAAACCATCATCGATGGTTCACTCAAATCATGCATTACGCCCATAGGCGTCTAAAGATAAAGACTGCTTATCATCAATTACCAATGAGCAAATAATAACCATATCCAAGAATACATAGTTATATCACTCAAACACATTCGAAGTACCACATGATTATCATGTTATCACCAAAGAAACCAATTCAAATGCACATGAAATGTATGAGACGCTTTCAATTTAATTCGTTGTTGTGATCGAAATCTGAAACCGTCCCTTAAAGGGCGATAATCGGTGAGCCATAGGCTCTAAATCATCGTGGACTCAAGTGCCCAATCACGTTGAGCTTAAAGCTCTCGCTATCGCCTGTCACAATCGCCACCATTCTGCTCATGCAATTATGTATGAATGCAATATCCAAATCCACACCATAACCGATTCCCATTTAACATATGCCCATAAGTCATTTCAAGTAATCACATATATCACTTGATATCTCATACCAAATATTTCGACACCCATGGTCCAAATCAATCAAAATCAAACACACATGTTCCCATCCATTATCTCCACATGGCATAAGTGCGAGATATTAAACACATAAAATTGAGAAACCATCTAGGTTACTCACCTATTGCTTCCGAGCTAATGCCGGAAAGCCTCGTGACGCCGGTCAATCGACGCCCAATTGGGCCTCTATATGAATCGTAAAAGTACGAGTCACTAAATATGAAATTTGTGCTCATGTTGATGAGATATGCATGTTCATGAATTCTGTCCCTAATTCAATATTTTCCCATAATAAAATTCTATGAAAATTAGAAATCCATAAAGCGCCGACGGTGCAGCAATTCGGACCTCTATAGGTCCTCAATTAAATAAAACAAGGTTTACATGTTCCGTCAATAGGGGCTACGCCAAATTCCGCCTAAAATTCCCGCTTTCTCATAATATGAAATTAAATATTCAACGAATCCGATGCCTCTAGAATCAGGTCAATCGGACGTCGGACGGAAAGAAATTGACAAAAGAACAATCGGATCAATTAATACCAAATAAAATGTTAAAATAAAATTTTCATAAATGCGCCTCATGGGCGAGAGCCCGCCCTCATGAGGCGATTTCACCTTATCATGTCATGAGGGCGGGGCGTCGCCTCGCGACCAGCCTCTTTAAATTCGTCAGAGGCGCAACGTCGTCATGAGACGGCGAGCTGAGAGGCGACATGCGCCTCAAGGGGCCCTTCGCCCTCCTTCTTTCCAAATTAAAATCTCAATTTCCAATTACTCTAACTTTTAGCATACAAATCAGAAAAATACCCACTATACCTCATTGGAAAGCTTATGAAAAGCTCTACAATTCTCAAGAAGACCAAAAAATTCAAATCCAACCTTAAGAGTCTCAAATAATCCATCAAACCTTCTGCCTAATCAATTTCCCTCAAAACTGGGCAGTACATTGACAATTGCATAATTCACTGATTCCTTAGTAATAAATTACCACAAAAATATGCTCAATAAGTTCACAATGTCCTCTACAACTTTCATGAACAATCCAAAATCAAATTCTATTGCAAACCAAGTCAATTAATTCATCTAATGTTACTGTCCCTGAAATCCTTCACTTTGGGCAGTAATCTTGCAAGAAGCATAACTTCCAGTATATAAGTCAATAAAATCAGAACTTTATATCCTTGTAAAGATAACATCATAAACTTCATTTTTCATGAAGCACTCAACAACCAATTCGATCTCTAACAATTTCAAAATTGTTATGGAAGTTTCTGTTATGATCAGCCACTCATAACCTAATGTAGGGTTCACTTTTGAAAAATCATAACTCCCAATTCTGACTTCTAAAAATTACATACCAAATATCAATTTCAAGATAATCTCTTCCTCTACAACTTTTCAAAAGCTCACTCACACCAATTCAGTCCACATAAAATGTTAAAATTGCCTCAAATCAGTAAACTCACAAAATCACACTTAAACTAGGTTTCATCCAAAATGCTCAAACCAGCCATTAGTAATCAATTCATATCTCCCAATACACAATTCTAAAATAACAAGATCAGTAGCAATGGAAAGATAATCAAATATGCTACAACTTCCATGAAGACCATTCTCCCTAATTCCATCTCAATTAATTCATAAAAATCAGTAAAACTCAGATGTCATGGTTGCAGTTACTGTTCACAGACAATGGAACAGTAACTTTCCATGCAAAATTTCACCCTTCTATCATTGGAATTCAACAACACCCATTTCACACTAAATTGAAGCCAACATCCCAAAGTTTTAGTGGCCACTAACCTTACCTTATTTGCATTTCTACAAAATAAGTTATGAATAAAACAGTAACATCACTTATAATTCCAACTTTCCAGATTTAAGGTTAACCTTAGTTCACCCACTTCTAATTCCTTTTTCACATCACTAGACATCAAAATAAATACAAAGTAAATATAAATACAGTCATACACATATTAGGGTTAACACTGAAAAATTTACAGCATTTAATTCCTCCATTCAAAAACTCAATTAATTACCCTTGTTCAATTCAAAAATCAAACCACATCAGTAACTTCAATGCATCTTCATCTAACCTCATCCCCTTTTCTTCAAATCATAATAATCATCACTTTAATACCTACCTAAACCTAATACATGCTTTAAATCCTTATATTAACTACCCCCATACTATCATGGCATTTAATTCCATATGCAACATCATTTAAAGATCAAACTTAAGTAAATACTTACCAACTTAAAACCTCCTTCAAACCTCAACAACCACTTTCCAACTTCTTCACCAAGGATCAATCTCCTTCCATTCTCAAGTATACACAAAACTCATCATCTAACTTTGAGGGAATTATAGAGATGGTATCTTGAAGTTGTAAAGAAAGATGAGAAAATTTTCAATGTACATGCAAAGGAGAAGTGTGTTTTCGGTGGAGAGTAACCAAAGCACAAAATTCCTTCTTCCTTTCCTTTAAACACTTACACATCCGAGAACATTCAAGAGGAAGCATTAAATGTTGCTTTTAAATGGCAACATACCATTGGTCAATTATTTTAAGAAAAGTCAAGATATCAATTTATTAATCCAGATCAAAATTTTACTCCATTTCACTCCAATGATCCTACTTTTAGTCCCAAAATAAAATACCCAATATTACAAGATCGGTGGGTAGCGATTTTTGCTATCGAGAACGAATAGGTCGCGCCAATTGGCGATTTATCCCATCGAGAATTTCTAATTATTTTTCTCGAGAATTAATGAAATTCCTAAAATTATAAAACAGTAACAAGCACTCCAAATAATTTTTCAATCACAAAATCGCCTTTTCTACCCCAAAACATGTTTAGGCCATCTGGCGATTTTGCGGTCCGAAATTTTCTCCAAAATTCCAGAAAATTCTAAAAATCCCTTAAAATGTAAAACCATTTATGGTGCAGTCAATCAATTTTCCAAACTCAATTATCCCATTAATTCCAATAAAATTGCTTTAGGCCCAATTAACCGGAATGTCATGAATGCATTTATCAGTAATTCCATGTACACAATTGATATCGTGTATCAATCTCATTATGCATGAACAAGACTAAATATTCCCTATTAGTCTCATCCTATACCAATTTTACTATTTTACCCTTCCGGGAGGGGTGGGATGTTACATTTAATGACTTACCATAAGTTAATGACAAGTGGAGGGCTTATATCCATTAACTAATTAATGAATAAAGAAATCAAGCTTTGACTTTTCAAAGCTTATCCTTCCCTCTCCTACTTTCCATCGACACATGCATATATGAATATAATAATTAATTAATTGATAACTTAATTAATTAATTAGAATATAATTGCAAGGTCCAAATCCGAATTGGGAATTGGTCCCACGGCCTCTTGGGCCCCTCTTTCAAACAGTAGGAAACCTTTCTTAGCAATATTGATGTCGCGATCTCATCGGGACATATCCCAATCCCATCGGGATCCATTTAATCTAATGCTCTCCAATAATTGGAACTCGTCAATTACTATTTCTGATTCTACGAATCATTCTTATCGTGTGACCTTTAGGTTCCGGTTATGTTGGCCACTTAGATTAACAATTAATCCGAAAAGTCATGGCGGCGCCTAGTAACACATCATGACCCCAATGGACCGGAAAGTAATCGGTTTGATGGATTCATCACGAACCGGATCACGAACCCTTCCATGTATAATTACCGCGTGCAATTCGTCCTTTCACCATCCTATACCCCACTTGGTTGTAGTATGGTCAAGTGTCAACTCTCACTAGACCTAGTCTAGCCCAGTGAAATTAGTTCTCGTCCCCAGACTCATTACTCTATATGTCAATGAGGACACTCTTCATGACATATTCTTTGCCGACCTTACAAGTAATGATCCCGCCGAGGCTATGGGTATCTCTTACGCTAATCCAAGTGGTGAATCCTTTATTGGCTACTCAATTACCTTCGAATACCTCAAGTCGCACTCCAAGCACCACCCTACGAGCGACCTCGGAAGGCAACAAGGAATGGAGTCAAAGCGTAATCAAGATTCAAGATATCCTTGAGTACCTCGAGTCAAGGATACTTGCACATCATTCTATGATGAGATTATCGCGACACTTAAGAAGATATCCATGTGATGATCTCATGGCAGGTCATCCAACGTACTTACTACCGCTAGTAAGCATCCACATGTCAACTCTAAATATCTCATATTTACGGTTTACGAGATCCACCGCTTGGTCCAATCAAGGAATATGACATATGTTAGTCCATCTGGATTAATGATGTCTAGTCTCATTAATCCTATGACTAGGGAGAATTTAGAATCTTGACATAATTGCACATGATAGGAATCTCGGTGGTATGATCACATCATAATTTCCTTCACGCTATGTCATATATCATGGACTTCATTAATTAGATTAAAGATCCAATCAATTCATAAACACTGCTCATGAATATCAAATTAATGAAATATGCCTTTCTTTATTTATTCATAAAGTCATACCGACTTTGAATAAAACGCGCTTAAAGGGATTGTCTTTAGGGCCTACTCTAACAATCTAATGGTACTAGACATCCATAAGTCGACTTACATTTGGTGAACAAGGCGACTTATCAAGATCGAGACAAGCATAAGTCGACTTACACACATGGTACAAGTCGACTTACACTTACAAATCTCCTACTTAACCTAAAGCCAATCGCCTTGGTATCTAATACCAAAAGCGCGTCCATGAGAATCACAATTCTTCCGTGACTATGGCTTTGTCAATGATTAGCAACACTTTGCTCTGTAGAATTCTCTATTAGACATCACCGATCGATGATCTACCAATCGATGGAATCGATTTGATGCGTGTTTGGATCGTTGATGAGACCTTGGTTCCTTTGCTCACAGACTAGCCCCATCAGATCACAATACAACCTATGGGCCCATCACACTTTAGAACGGATCAAGTTCGAAATGAACTTCTTGATCCAAATGCTTCCTTTCTTGCATTTGATGTGGCAATGTACTGCCCTCGGTTGTTGAATCGCCAGCCTCTCGATTAGAACTCTTTCCAACCGACCGCCAGTGCCGCTCAGTTCGTGAATGTATATAACCCGATCGTGATTGTAATCATCCTTATCGATTAAAGCGGCATTTGTATGCCCGCCACTTGGATATTTTCATCTCCATATGTCAAGAAAACATCCTTAGTGCTTCGCAAGTACTTGAGGATATTCTTGACACCACCCAAAGGACCTCACCAAGATCCGATTGGTATCCGCTTCGAATACTTGAGAGCATATGATACATCGAGTCTCGTGCATAGATTGTTCCATGCTAAACCTCTTTAGCATCTTATCTATGTACGCTGATTGTGAAAGACCAAGCAATCTCTTTGATCTATCTCTATAAATCTTTATCCCAAGGATATAAGTTGCGTCACAAAGGTCTTTCATGACAAAATGTTCGACAACCAAATCTTAATCGATTGAAGATAGAGACATCGCTTTCCTAGTATTAATATGTCATCTACTTATAACACAAGGAATACGATTACAGTCCCATGAACCTTCTTATACACACAATGTACATCCGAATTTTGTGAGAAACCAAGCTCTTTGAGTACCTCATCAAAACGGATATTTCAACTCTGAATGCTTGCTTCAATCCATACATGGATTTCAAGTCAGATACCATTTCGCCATCATAGAGGTGAAGTCCTCTGGTTTGTGTCATATACACATCCTCGGAAGATTTCCATTCAGAAAGTCGTCTTCACATCCATTTGCCATATCTCATAATCATAATGAGTGACAATGGCTAGGAGTATCCTAATGGATTTAAGCATTGCTATGGGTCAAGGTCTCGTCATAGTCAACTCCTTGTCTCGATGAAATCTTTGGCCACAAGCCTTGCTTTATAAGTAATCACATTACCATCCATGTCGGTTTTCTTCTTGAAAACCCATGTGCACCCTATGGGCTTTATTCCTTCGTGCAACAACCAAAGTCCAAACTTGGTTTTTTAACATGGAATCCATTCAGATTTCATGGCACAAAGCCATTTTTCAGACTTTGAACTTTTGTAACCTCTTCATAGTAGTAGGCTCATCATCTCGTATGAGCAATCGTCATTATTTCCTCCCACAAGAAATCTATATCTCTCAGAACATAAGCGTATCCTCGTGACCTCTGAAATTTTGTGTAATAGAAGGTTGAACTGTTACCTCATCTATATGAGTTACAATTCTGGAGGGTCGAAGCGAGTGATCTGCGTTGTTCGAGCATCTCAACTTCTTCAAGTTCAACTTTGCTCCCCTGTCCTCTTGTAAAAGAAACTCTTTCTAAAGAAAACAACATGCTTTAAAGCAAACAACTTTTGTTCCTCAAGAAGGTAGAATTGATATCCCACGATATCCTACGAAGAAACACTTGTCGACTTTGCATCGATCGTTAATCCGACCGTGTCCGCTTCACATAAGCGGATAACCCCAAACTTTCACCGAGAAAGATAGGGCTTTCGGTTAGTCCACATCTCATATGGAGTAACATCAAGCTGCCTTTAATAGAACTCTGCTTAACAAGTAAACAATTGCCTCGAGTGCATACCCAAAAACCGTGAAAAACCTATCATTAATCGCACCATGTCTAACAGGTTCGATATCTCCTTTCACCACACCATTGTCTTTGCGGCGTGCAAGGTGGAGTGTATTGAGATAAAATCCCATTATCTCCGAGATAATCCAAAACTGCTGGTCTAAGCATTTTCTACCACGATCGGATCGTAATGTATTCATACTTTTACCAAGTTAGTTTTCTACTTCATTTACGAATTATTTGAACTTTTCAAACGCTTGATTTTTGTATCTCATCGACATAAAACCCATATCGTGAATAATCATCGATAAAAGTAATGAAGTAAAGACAACCACTTCTAGCATGGATGGACATCGGACCACATACATCCAAATGTATCAGTCTAATATTCCATTCACTCGCTTTCCTTTCCTTAAAGGATAACTTGGTCATCTTGCTTAATAAACAAGATTCACACGTGTCATATGATTCATAATCAAATGACCCTAAACCGCCACTCTTATGGAGCTTAGCGACATGTGTCTCATTTATATGGCCGTCGACAATGCCATAAGTAAGTTGATTTTAAATTATCTCGATTATGTTTTTTGGCGTCATTGACATTGAATTGGATATGACATATCTAATATGTCAATTCCATTGCATAATGTACCAATGGCATAGAGCATTCCATTCGAACTAATAGAACAACCATCGCTACTAAAAGTCCAATGGAAACCACTCTCTATGAAACAAGAAGCAGAATAATATGTTCTTTGTTAAAACAGTACAAAATGACAATCATCCAATTTGAATACAAGCCCGGCTAGGGAGTGACAAGACATAAGTGTTCACTTGCTAATGTAAGAACTCTTCTTTGCATTACCTACATGAAGGTCTAGTTCTCCTTTTATGAGCCGCTCATCGTCCTCACAGCCCCACATATCATTTCATATGTATGAGCCACAACCGTATCAAATACCCATATGTATTGATCGAAAAAGATTGACCTCAATGACAAACATATTTGAAGGAGTAGGGGCATCGATGCCTTCTTCTCGCTTGAGGAACTCTAGATAGACTTTACGGTTTAAGCATTTAATGGCCGGTCTTGCCACAATGGAAGCAAAATCCTTTGGGGCGATTTCTTTGGTTTTCCTCGATGGCACTTCCATTTGGTTTCTTGGCCTTTTCTTCTTTGGACCGAAGAAGAAGCATCCACCACTAAGACTCGCTACTATCCTTCTTGATAGTGCGCTTCACTTTCTCGAAAGATTGATCGACTCGAGAATTGTCAGGATATTTGGTTCATCCGATAGTTTAACACGAAATGGAATAAGCTGCCGACAATCCAACCGTAATTAAGTCTATACTTAACTCATAATCCATTACAAATCCTAAGACAATAATCTCTCAATATAGCCATTCATCTTGAGGCATCGATGAATGATGTCCCCGAGCCATCTTTCAGGTGAAGAGAAGCTCGAGGTCTCGAACCTTTCGCATCGAGCTTACTCATCACCTCCCTAAGATGAAATACTATAGTGTGAGCATCCATAGACTCGTCTTTTCTGCAGCCTTCCGTGACATCGAGGCAAGCATAATGCAAGTATCCATATCATCGTCCTTAGATGCTTACGATATGCTTTCGATCCTCATCGAAGCATCGACAAGAGTGCATCCGAAGTGGAACATCTAGACGATCCCAGCCTCGATCCGAGAACAATTCTCGATTCTCACCAATCAAGAAAATTCGGTCCGTATAGTGGAGCCAAAAATTCACACCGAAAGATTTCTTCAATCAACCTAAGCGATAGAGAGAAAGAATGCTAGAATAGAAATACTGCATGATCATAAGGACTTGTATGACATGCATATGGCTCCCACTAGTTTCCTAGAATCCATAACCCTCTTCACGAATCCAAAGAAACAATATGACATAATGTCCTAGTGGGTCGATATCCCACATTGCTAAGAGTGACTTGGGTTTACCTAACAAGCCATAACTTAGGTCAATCGGTAGTATCGGTCATACCAATTGCATCATCGATAACCGAGCATTAAGAATGACCTCGAGGTTAGCTCAACAAGCCACCTTATGTCTCGGAGGTATCGTACATACCAATTACATCTTAGACATTAACTATCGTCCAAAGGCTATCAACTTGTTGATGTCGCGCACTTACATTGGGTTATCAACTCTTTGATGCGCGTACATCCAGATGTACACTACCCAACTTCGCCTCATCCACGTTGACCTTGAGGTTAGTTCAACAAATCAACGCTTCTAGGAAAACCCACCCATTAATCTGAAAATCTCATTTTCATAGTTCAACATATCCAGATAGAGCAAGCTTGGGTTAACTCCAACCCTATAAGAACTCGGTTCTACCATATTAATGGAAGGCGTTAGTTTTCATATACCGAGGAGGGATTTCAACTCTGACTCCAAGTTCAAGGATTATAGTCGCCAGACTATATGGAGTGATTTAGGTTTCATCAATCACATTGAATCCATCCTTATAATCATCCATCATCCAACCTCGAGCATGTCATAAGTCGCCTTACATCGTAATGCAAGTCGCCTTTACGCCGCTTCATATACAAGTCGACTTATACGATACAAGTCGCCTTATGGCAATATTTCAGAAGAAGTCGACGATGTACAATACAAGTCGATTTATCCAAAGCAAGAATTGCTATACTTTCTAATCGGCTAATTCTCAATCCATGTAATCCCAATTCACAATACCAACATACCTTAGGTAATATCTTGTTAATTTGATGTACCAATGAACACTTCATTGTTTCATGTTTGCTATATACATCAAACCATACATGAAAAGCTTAAAACCGAAGTCATTACTCAAAGATATCCAAACAATTTAGGAACACCAAATTATCACCCTAAGCATCTCAAGCTAGTCTATACGTTATCAAAATTACTTCGCACAAGCCACAAAAATTATGACGCCAAAACAAACAAGATAATGAAATACACTAACTAGACGCTAATGTGACCTATTCGCATCCGAAAATCTTGGAAAACCAATTTCAAGCAATTCAGTTTGGCAAGCATACAAAATCAAGATAACACATTTTCAATCACATTAAAATGGTCCAAGGCATTGGAACTGAAAAATACACATTCAATTATGCCAAGCAAAACAGTCCTAGCAAGTTTCACAAAACTGCCAAGTTCTGTACATTACTCGAAATAATCATTGAAACCATTTCAATAAATTCTGGGAAAATTACACATGTTACTACATGTTCAGAAAATGCTTCATGAATTTTTTCAGGATTTATAGCCATCGAAAACTCAGTCAACCTAAGCAACAAAACTGATTCAAAATCTGTGTTCATCAACACAGCTATTCCCAATAGCATAGAATAAATTCGTGAATAAATAGCAAATCACCTTGAAAACACTTTTCCATCCACATAGACATTCACAAACATCTTAGGGACATGTTGGTGAAGGCAAATCCGAAAATTTTTTTTTCTAGAATTTATTATCGAATTTATACACATGCCTGTTCACAGAATGTGTCACAAAACAGCATCTAGAACCTTAGGGAATAAAATAGCAAAACTATATCAAATCAAATTGATAAATTCTCATCTTTCACAGACATATTCTATAACATGTTATGAACAATTCTGGGCAGAAAAATTTCGAAAAATATATCCCTATACAGAATCGAAATTGGGACAGCACACATGCATCAACGTCAAATTCACATAGGGCTTCCGATCTAGCTAGGGTTTTAGCTTCATACACGACACAAGTGGCTCTGATACCACTGTAGGAAAATCCCGGGAACAAAAATTTTTGTCGCCGGGACCTTCCCGAAGGCCAAGATCTATGTGTCGGTATGAAGACTCAAACCTAAATAGCCAATAGAGACTATCTCTAAAGGTATCCACGCAGAGATCAGAAAACCTAACCGGGACAAACCCCTTTGACCCGGGATTAGCTAGAACAAATTAAAGGCTGCTAGACCTTACTTTTGTCCTTGGAGAGCTTAGAATCAACGTTGGAATTGCTTGGAGAAGAAGATAAAAAACGATGATGCTTATGAGAGAAGAAGAATGAAAACTCATTTTCTAAGGTTAACACTTAAACCTTTCTTCTTCTAACCCTAAGCTTACCGTCGATCATCATCCCCATCCACTTAACATGGTGTCTTCTAACATTTAATGACTTACCATAAGTTAATGACAAGTGGAGGCTTATATCCATTAACTAATTAATGAATAAAGAAATCAAGCTTTGACTTTCAAAGCTTATCCTTCCTCTCCTACTTTCCAACGACACATGCATATATAAATATAATAATTAATTAATTGATTACTTAATTAATTAATTAGAATATAATTGCTAAGGTCCAGTCCAATCGGGGTCGATCCTTAGGCCTCTTGGGCCCCGGTCACAAACAATGTAAACCTTTCTTAGCAATATTGATGTCGCAATCTCATGGGACATATCCCAATCCTACTCTGGATCCATTTAATCCTAATTCATTCCAATAATTAGAACTACGTCCAATTACTATTTTGATTCTCAGAATCACTCTTATCGTGTGACCCTTTAGGTTCCGGTTATGTTGGCCACTTAGATTAACAATTAA